>VDFB02000003.1:550368477-550406925 GCA_007258455.2 Sequoia sempervirens | reverse complement strand
TTTTTTGGTGGTTTTACTTGGATTGTGAAGGAGGTGGAGATTTTGGCTTGGGATGGATTCAATGGAGGAATTGGAGAACTCCATGTTTGAAGGCTTCAAGGTTTGGAGGAAGAAAACAGGTTCTTCTTATCTTTGCTTGTACATTTTGAAGATAGATTAGATTCTCTTCATGCTATTTGAAATCTTAAATGTTGTTTGAATCCAATGAAAACCATGGGTTATTTGTTTGAAAACTTGCATTTAGTGTTGAGATTTTGAAAAGAAAACCAAAACTAGAATCAACAATGGAAAAATGAAATGAAAACCACAAGAGTCTTGTTGTCAAAATAGAAATCTAAACCCTATGCTTGTGTTGAAAAATCCATTGTTTTGTTGCAAGATTTTGTTGGGAATTTGCTTAATAAAACCCACAAATTCATTTTAAAAAAAAAAAAATGAGGGTTTCCATTTGTTGAAATTCTGGAAAATACCCTGGTTTATTCCTTTTTGTGAAATTTCTTAATAATCATTTTGTGGGGGAATTGTTGGTTTTTTTATATATATAAATGCAAATGAAAATAAATTTTATTTTAGGGTGGCTGGGGAGGCCAACCCCCACCGCCGCCGCCGCCGACGCCGCCCGATGGGGGGCGGGCTGTGTGTGAACACACAGCTGTCGCCGCCCGGCGGGGGGTGGGCTGTGTGTGAACACACAGCCACCGCCGCCTGCAGGGAGGCGGCGCGTGTGCTTTGCACATAGCCACCGCCGCCCGGCGAGAGGTAGGGGCTGCGTGCCCTGGGCTTCGGCCCTTTTTGCCTGTCTTTTATAATTTCAAAATTACTTTAATTTCAATTTGAAATTTATGGATATTATTTTATATTATATTTTATATAATATTTATAATATTTAATATTATATATTAAATAAAATATAATATATTTAATATATATTAAATTAAATTAAATTTTGTATAAGTTAAAATATATTTTACTTTATATGTTAAATCATAAGGTTTTTTTTTTAAGATGATTAATTAAAGTATATATAAATTATTTGATATATTTTAATTAATGGGGGTTTTAATTATTTGTTAAAATAATAGTTGTTTAAATCAAATATATTTGTATATGAAGGTAGATACGCACGTTGAATATTTATTTATAAATAACCATGATAACGTGCTCTTATATTTAATTGTATGGATATCGCATTGGTACTTTATTTTAATAGATGCGCTAAGGGGTATCATAATTTAAATGTATTAAGATGATTATCGTCGTGCTATTAGAGGCAAGAGTGGAGTTTAGAAAATCTAATGTTTTATTTGAAATATTGATTTTAGTTGATTGAGTATCCTATGTTGCAAAATGGATTAAGTGATTTTAATTTAAATATTATTTATTAAAATATCTTGAGTTTTGAATATAATAGTGAACTTAGAGATAACGATTGACTTAGTCCAATCAGAGGATTTATGTGTCAACAGTTTGATTTATGTATAATTTGATTCTGATTGTTACGGATAACTGTGTCAAATGAAATTTAAGGGATAGATTCAAGCATAGATAACTGTAAGACGATTTTGATTTGGAAAAGGAGCAAAAGTGGATTTTATGTTCAAATGAATTAATTAGAACATTGAATTTTGCATAGCCAATGATTTATTTTAAAGGATAGAGTCTAGATAATCAAATGCTTTTATTTTAAAGATTGGTTTTTTTTTTAATATGATATGAGATTGGGAAACGAAATATAAAGAATTGTTATAGATTCTTAAATGTCAAGAGAGTGATTTAAGTATTAAGCAAATTTGTTGGAATGTATTCGTATTCAAGTAGATATGAGACTTAGTTGGAGATTTAATTGATTTTTTTTAATGCGAATTGAAAGAAAGACTGATTTTTTTTATCAAACGTTCTAAATACAGAAAACAAATGAGAAACTTAGAAGTAACGAATGATTTAATGAATCATACGAGATTGAGTTGTCGATTTATTTGCTAGGTTGAAATCAGGAGTAATTTATTTAATCCAATGCTTTATAAAACAAATGGATTTAATTACGATATATGATTGTGAGACGTAGAGTTATTAATTGGATTGATTTCAATTCAATGATGTTATTTATTGAAATGTCTGGATTTTAGAATATGGTTGTGTGGGTTAGAGTAAATGATCTGTTCTTTGAATATTCTATGTCGTGAAAGAGATAGGTTCAATTGATTGGATAAATGCAAGTCATGAATACTGTGTTTGACTGGATTTAGGAAATCCGAACAATAGCTTACCTATTTGTCTGAAATGTGTTCAGTGTTTTATTGTTGTTCACCTTCGATGTTGTGGAATGAGAGTGAATGTTTTGAGAGTCTTCCTGTGCGGGTTCATTTATTGGTATGGGTGGTTATACGTGAGTCAGCCTTTGTTATGTACTTTGATTTCTGTGTTATGAGAAACGTTTGTTGGGCAAAATTTCTTCCTTAGGCTTTTAAAGAACGTGTGATATTTTGATTGTTGACTTTAAGCCATTTCTTGTTGATCATGTAAGTCTTCCAGTTGTGGTTCTTGAGATGATGTGTTACCCTTGTGAATGGTTATTGTCCTTCTCGGGTAGTGCATGAGACTTGTATCAGTGGAAACCTGGTCCTTCGTACAGGTTGTGTGACCTTGTGATTTAAGGTTAAGTCGTGTTTACAGTTCGTTATGTGGGTCATCATTATGATTAGTCAACCTTGTGTTAGCCTTGGGTAGTGCACGCTTTGGTTTCAGTTTTGTACGTCGGTAGTGATGTGTTACCAGTTGAGGTGTTTGGTTATTTATGATTAGTGTTAGTGCATTGTCTACCCTTGGCATGTGGTTGAGTTTTGTGTTGTCGATAGGGGAGTGGCTTTCAAACGAGCGCCGGGCCCAAAGTGGTTCCAGGACAACTCGTGTGAGAGTCAGTTAATTAAGTGAAAATTAAAAATAACTTATACTAGGGATAGAGTAGCTTGAACATTAACAAGATAAATTAGCCTCGCTCATTGGCTCAAGGGCTTGTACGAGACTTGAGATGAGTCGAGAAGGCTTGGAATGGAAAGATCGTTATCTCATCTTTACGAGAGATAATCGATACCGCTCTGGTGTGCATGTGGGGCCGGGAGTCGGTAGAGGTTTCCAGGATATCCCTAGAGGGGGGTCGGGACCTAGGAAGACTCGCCAGGAGATCCCATGCAGCCTTTGCGATGACACTCCTCCTATGACAACAGTCGGTATGGTGTTGTACCGTTGGTTTATTTTGTACAGTGATTGTACTCGATTTTGTACTCTGGAAGCATTGTAACCACGATGTTAAGTGATGTTGTATTTGTTCTTGTTTCAGTTCAGTGTGCTAGCTTGTGTCTAGAGGTAGATGGTCTTGTCTAGGAAATCCTTGTTACTATCTCCTAGCACGGAGGGAGTGGGGCCTTTGGGTTCCACGTGGTCGGGTGGCGTGCATTCTTTTCCGTTGGCTCTTCTTCTGGTTCGTGTGGTCGTGATTTCCAGCTGGAGAGCTCGTTGGATGCTGTTGCTTTTCTGGCTTCATTCTTTTCAGTTGATCTTTATTCTTTTACCCCTCATTTGTTATCGAGGTGGAATTTGTAAATTGTAATCATGATTATCGGATTTACCTCATTCGGGAATGAGTGTTGTAATCTTATTGTTTAAATTTTGTTAATTGAAATCATGAGGTATTTATTATCCTTCTTGTAATTTATCTTGTTTGGGATGTATGTAATCTTAATTCTGTAAGTGATTAATGTTTTGGTTCCTTTTGATGTTAATTGTTGTTTGGGTATTAATGTAATCTTTGTCTCGTGGCCTTAGAGGTTGTTGGCAATGTGGATTCATCCTACATGTTATTTGTACTTTAAAAAAAAAAATAAAAATTGGTAGGTTTAAGTAGTGAATTGCAACTTCCTCTAGGGTTGCGGGCATTGGCATGTATTTTGTGCCCCTAGTAAACTATAGGAGGTTGAAAAATAATCGGAAAAAACTAATGAAATTTGAATCCTTGGGCTAACCGGGACTCATTCGCCACTTTGGGCAACCAATCCCAGATCGTGACTTTTTGCACATACAACTCATTTACAATGAGGATCCGTAAATGTATCTAACTCAAATTTTCATCTCAGGAGGGACTCATTTTCCACCTTGGGTGAATTAGTTGACTTTCTGATTTTTGTGAATACAAAACTTTTTTCAACACTTTGACACTTGTACAGTAATTTCTAACAGAAATTTGACTTCGGATCTCAAAAAATTCTTGCAAAACACTTCAAAATTGTTTGTCTAATGGGGGGTTTTCCTTGGTCAAACCCCTAGTTGGATAATTAAATCTTGAATAGAGAAAGAAATTTGCATAAACCATGTCCTTAGATGTATTAAAGACTAGGAAAGTCTAAATCATGACAAAAACCCTATTCTATTGATCTAGAATAAGACATGTAAGAATGATTTACATGATGCAAGATCTCAACCCTAGAAATCTCATAATACATGAAAAAGAGAGATGAAATGACATGCAAATGTAAAACAACTAAGATGTGAACCTTAATCTAAAGATAGAGTAGCAATGGAAGATGGAATCAATAGGAAACCAAGTCCTTAGGCATGATTTGGTGGCTAGTTGCACCTCTTCACCCTAGATTCCTTTATGATTCACCATAGGAATCCGTCATCAACCCTGTGCAATGTTGAATCTTGATCAAAATAGTGAGCTTCAAGACCTGCAAAAACTTTAGTTTGTTGCCCTAAAACTTCAACTTTACTTATGATAGAATACTTGACTTTTGAAAATTTCTCTTGAAAGGTGATAAAAAGATTAAACTATTGTGAAAAGTGAATAATAATGAGTATTTATAATCAACAACACCTTATTTTCCCATTAATTAAACCTAAGAGGCTGACATCTTCCAAAAATTAAAGTTAAATTAATTGAATTTCCCTCAAAGAGGACTCATTCACCACCCTTGGCGAATGGGTCCCACCAGAGGGGACTCATTCACCCAAGGTGGTGAATGGGTCCCACTACTACTATTTGAAGGTGGTTTTTCGAGGTATAATGTCATTAAATGTTGTTTGTCAGGTTTTATGTGATTTCTCATGTAAAACAGGCCTCTAGATCAAAATTAATGGGTCTAAGGGGCCTATAAATGTTTTTTTGAAGAGAGGTTGATGAAAAGGGCTTAAAAAGTGGGTCCAATCATGCATGAAATTGTCTCTTTTCTCAAGAGGGTCCAATTTTCTACAGCATACCCCCAAAATGAAATTTTTTTGCATGGGGTCATTTTTTACAAGTTTTCCTTCCTCATTCAAATTGTAAACCACTTTTGTGGGTTTACCCCTTGCCCTCTAGGATTTGAATCCTCTCTTTAGCAGTAACCAGCTGCCCCAAGAGCCATTTCATAATATCCTTCTAAACATTGATAACTTATATGAGATTTCATTCAATTTTTTTACTTATGGGGTCAATAGGGATATGAATAGACCTAGGTTCAGTCCTGGGTTCCTCCAAATTGACGCACATGTTGGGGAAATTATGAGGGCTAGGGTTAGAAATAGGCGAGGTGTTGGGGACCTCTAAGTTATGGCCCTAAGCTGCAGAGTGGACAAGAGAATTAGCCAAGGTGGGGTTCCATGAGTCATCATCATCATTAGTTTTATCAGAATCTCCTGACCCAGAAGAAATGGTCATGTGGGTGGGTTTTGAAAGGGGCTTGCATTTGATAGGAATGGGAGAGTTATTATCATTAGCATGAACTTTACCTCAAGCCCGGGTCCTGCAACAAATGGCAGGAGGAGTTTCATCGATAGTGACAGAAGGGTTGGGTTCCCCCAGGGGATTAGTAGGGTCCAGAATAGTCAAATTGCTATTGCGCACAGTAGCAGGGGAGGGAAGCAAAACATCATGAAACTTACATAAACATAGGATTAGACCCTGATGAAGGGGTAATTTCTTACTTTTGGCTTGGACATCCTGATGGACTGCTCAAGTGAAGACATAATCTAGAAGGGGAAATTCATCTTAATATTGTACCTAAGATGGTTGAGCATGGGGAAAAGATGGGCATGGAAGTAGTGAAAATTCACTTCCAAAGTGATGCACCTCATGAGAATTTCAGCGATGGTGCTTCAAACACCGGAAAGTTCCTCATGATTGAAACCATTATGCAACCTATTCACCTTCTCACCCTCTTTCAGGAACCATTTCATGTCCTCTTGGTAATGGCTCTTGGACATGTGTGAGATGCAAATCCCCTCCAAGGAAAGCCCCATAACTTACACAATAAGTTTAGGGGATACCATAAAAGATATTTTGCCAACAATAACAGTCTCTTCCATCCACGAATTAGAGAAGTCCATGGATATTTTGGGGTTAACACCCTGCATCCCTTCCACATACGAGGCCAACTTTCCCCTTTCAAGAATCGCCTAGACTTCTTTATCCTACTTCCAACCATTACAAGTAGTAGGTTCCTCTTGGACTAAATCCCCACCCATCGTGACACCCACAAAAAACAAAGAAATGAGATACCAGAAATGGAGATGGCTCTTCAAAAACCAGAGTCACAAATATATCCTTGGAAAGAAAGGATCTATCAATGGAGATCAATGTTCCAAAATGGATTTTTTTCTTGATGAATAGTTGAAAGTGTAAGGTACATTTCAACTCTTGAAAAGTAATGAGAACAATTTGATTGGATGAAAAATCAATTATGAAAATGAATATTGATAATATGGCTCTAAAACAAGCAAGAAGTATGTAATATGTAGATCTAATCATGCATCAAATAATCTAGAAAAATAGTTGAATAAAAAGTTTATTAAAATAAATTCTCAAGTGATTTAACTAGAAATATATTAAAATTTCATAAAATTTGGAAATGTAGGTCACCTTATAGCTTGTACATCACCAAAATTTAAATTCCCAATTTAAAGAATTCACCATTTTATAAAAAATTATCAAGTTTAAGAAATCCAAATTTATCAATTATATGGTGTAGACCTAATTTTGATCCTACCCTTCTCCCTATCATGGATGTGACTATTATCATGCCCATAAATAGTATAAATGGTGTGGTTCCATCCACCTTAATCAATACCTAGTTTAATATTCATCAACCTAGCCCCATTCTAAAAGGAGATTGTTGTAGCCAACTTCAACATGTGAAACTTTTAGATTGAACACTTAGGATTTCCAATTTGAAGAAAAATCCTAGGTCATTAGAAACACATGTGAATCCATCGTTAGTGGTCCAAAAAAATTTACATTAAAATTATTCATATATTCAATGTCCTTCATATTAAAATTAATTTATCTTTTCATTAATCATTATGAATAATAATTAAAAATTAAATTTAATATGGTTGAAGTAAGTGAAGCACTTCAACCCTAGCACAAATATCCCTCAATGATGTCCCTAAAAATTATAATCACCTAGTAAAGGAACTAAAGAAAGGGAGTGAAACCTAGAGCAAGTGAAAAATACATAGTGTATAGTTCTTAGAAAAGATCAATGATCTAGTAAAAGATCACAATAATAATTATAGATATATAATTTTTAGGATTCAAGATACTTTTTTTAAGATATCCAAATTGGAAAGGAAATTTCAATTTTAAAAATACAATAGGAGATGGGTGATCTCACAATAGTGTGTTATATTTGTAGGATGGACCATAAAAATGATTTTTTATGGGACAATATTGAACACATTAAAATGAAAGCCCTTTATTCAAAGGTAAAATTCCTACCACATGCAAAGGACCTTCAAATGAAAGGTTGTTTGAATGGATGAAATTTCTATTTTTAACTACTTCACATTAAAAAAATGTCTATAAAAAATGACCTTTGAAGGAAGGTTCTTCACTTAATTTTTTTTATATCTTTCTTCTCTTGGCTCACCTTTCTTTTAGAAGAACTTTTTTCAAAAAAAATATTTGGACCATCAAATGGAGTTACCATGATGTGAGCTTTTGTAGAATCATAGCCCTTAGGGTAAGCTTTAAAAAAATATAGTTTTAATATGTTTTATTTAATTATTATATTTTTTTCTATTGAACAAATATTTTTTTATAAAACAATAAGGTCTCAATTTGACACATGTGAGAAAAATAGATGTAAAAGAATATTTAAATATATGATTTTCTTCATTTTTTTTAAAAATAATAATTTGGATATAGAAAAAAATTATGTATTATGACCCAATATTATTCTAAATTAAAATTAATCAATGTTAAAAATTAATAATAAAAAATATAAAAAAATTATGCCAATCAATGATTATTTAAAAATTAAATTTTATCTTCTTTCTATAAAAAATATCCATATATTATTAAATATATTATAAAATTTAATAAAATATTAAGAAATATTGAAAACTATATTTAGAATCTACATAAAATTTCACAAAAAAAAAAATTAATATTACTTAAATATATTATAAAACAACAAAAAAATAAAAAATTACTTAAATATATTACAAAAGAACACTTCAACTCATTTATGTTAATTTAAAATCTAATTTAATTGATAATCATTGTAATTTAAATTTAATTTTAAGAAAATAATATAACTTTATATATCCTTATTACAAAAATGTAAGAACCATAAACTTATAATTTTATCATACACTCATAATTTTTAAATACCTTATATTTCAATTAAATTGTAAACATCTAAATTTGTGTCCCAAATTGAATATAGCTTATAAGAATTCATCCCTCCTACAGATTTGTCTTACTAAGATTTTCTATTAAAATTTTAGCAACTTTTAAGTATAATGTCAACTCAAAATGATAAGCTTTATGTTTATAATTTTTTTAATAATTTTGATTATAATGTTAATCTAAAATAATAGGTTTATATAAAATTATTATATAGATTTTTCTTATAAATGATTGTTTGTTTTGTAAATATCTATTTATGTGAATAATAATATAATTATTATTTTTTATTTAATTTTTTTTTTTATAAATTAATTATTGATACAAAATTATATATCTCTTTAAAATATAATGATTTATTTTTAATTTTACTTAAACTTAATCTCATTATGATTGTTAAATTCATTATTTTAAAAGTCTATTTAATAGAAAAATATTTAAATTATACTATATATAATAATAACATAAAATAAAATATATGTTATAAATTAGTAAAGAAGAAAAATTAAAATATTTTAACTAAACTTTTTTTTTTGAAAAAAGAGTGAAAAAAAAAATCAAGAAAAATCAATCAAGGACAATAAGAGGTCCAAATGACCATAGACCTAGAAAGACACACTACCCCAAAGCTCTAATAATTTAACTAAACTAAAACATATATATTATATTCATTTAAGTATGTTTAGTATAATATTTTTGGAAACTTATTTATAACATAAAATTATCAATATTCTAATGACACCATAATTTTATTTTAATTTAAAATAAAATTTAAATCGTTTTTAATAATTAAATTTAATGTTTACTATTCTAAAAATTTAATATAATAGAACTAATGATTTGGATAACATAAAAAATCTGAACATTGTTTAAACTCTGTGTAATCTACATTACTGAGCTGCTGATAAACCATGAATATATCCCATCAAGTATTGTACATAATAATATTTACAAAATTCAATGTTACTTAAAACCCGTGAAACATGTATCATGTATTTGGAATTTGACAGAAGATATATTGTGGGTAATATAATTTCTTACGTATAAAGTAAAACAATAATTGCAAGTATAAGAAACAATACAATCTATAGAAATTGATTGTTTGATTTGCAGAGCTCTCAAAGAGTTTTACAGGAATTATACAATCCAAGCTATTTACAGGCAACCTGAGTGTATGAAAGTTGAGGAAGCCTGATCAGTAGACAATATATATTGCCATGGAAATTCTCTGGTTCAGAAACATTTGAAACACACCGTACGAATTCATATGAACAAAAAGGCTTCTACAGGCAAGATTTTGAATGCCGTGCAAACAATAAGGAGAATTGTTGAAATCGTACTGTGAGTGTACCTGTTAAATGTTATATATCTTGGATTTGTACAATTTATTTACTGAATGGTAGAGTAATGGAGCAGCATAATTGGATTTGACCAGGCCAGAGGTGCTTACCAAATTCCAGGCCGCCCGTGAAACTTAGCTTTAAGGAAACCAGGAGGGACAGGCCATATGGGGTATGAGAGCAAACAGAAAGCACATCAGCGAGAGGTACCTGAATAATCGTCATCCAGATCCAGCCCTTGTGAGGGCGAAGGGTGATCATCATCGTGATCACAGTGACGGAGAGAGTGTTCATCATCGTGGTCACAGTGATGGAGGGCGTGAGGGGCGTGAGCACTACCAAAGGCCCGAATGTGGTCCTTAAGAGACCGTTTATGCTTGAAGTCGGAGCCACAGATGCAAAGCCACAGCTTTCCACAATTCTTCTCGTGGGTGCGCCAGTCGCCCCGCACGGCAAACGCCTTGCCGCATTTCCCGCAGGAGAAGGCCTTCATCATGGTGCCGTGCTTGCGCTTGTAATGAGTCTGCAGCGTGCGGAAGTCCTTCAAGGGCTTTGCACGCGGGTGGTGAATATTGTTCCTGCAATCCTGTGCGGGGCAGTAGCACGGGAGTCTCAGGATGGCCGAAGGGTTCGTCCCGCGCAGAGACTCAGGGCCCTTCCGGTACTGAGATCCGTGTCCCCACATGTGCATCTGTGCACGCCCGAATTCAGAATTCACTTAACCTAATTCAGAATTTCGTGCTCTAAACAAAACGAAAGAGGTACCTATACCTACCTGCATATTGTTGTAGCGGTTGAAAGTCTTGCTGCAGACCGCGCAGGAGAATTGGGTAGGTCCGTCGAGGATTTGTGCGGGAGTCGGAATCCAATACTGGGCTTCTCTGCGTTGAATCCCGGGGTGGGTAGCAGAGCTCTGTGGAGACCTATTATGCAAGGCCACCGTCACCTTCTCTTGGTCACCGGTGGTGCCCTGCTTTCGCCTCTGACCCGGCGGTCTGAGGCTCAAAAAGAGCTCCTCCTCCTCCTCCTCCTCCTCGACCTCCTCCTCTTCTGCTTCTTCTTCCTCCTCGGGCTCACCATGATAAATTGATCTGTAAAAGTTGGTTGGACGCTTTTCTTCTGGAATGGCCATGGGGAAGTGGGAAAGGAGAGGATTTTGGTCCATGAGGGCTAAGTTAGGGTTGAATGGGAAGCGAAGACGAAGACGATCCATCATCAATGTGGGGCGGTTTCCTACTTTCTCACCCAAACAACCAAATTCCAATCAGCGCGTGTATATATTGTGGATTTTGGCTCCGGAGATCGCCTGGGAAAGGCTGCGAAGGGCGTGGTTTATAAAACGGAAAAGACCCGCTTCACTCGATTATGGTGTCCTTGCAGACAAGTCACTGCACGCTCTGTCTCCCACTCCTAAAACACCATGCCATGACAAAACTCGGGACTTCAAACCTTTTTTATAAAGTCTCCTGAAACTCGGAAAAAGACAGCGGGCATTATATTACGTGGAGAAGATAATGAGACCCCTCATTATTCAAAGGTATTAAGACACTGATAGATATCCTACTCAAACGGGAGAGGGAGAAGGAAAGAAGATGGCATAGCCGACAGGGCAGCGGCCATGGTGTGGTGTGGGCTGCCCCACAACAGGATTCGGGCTTCACAGTGTGAACTCCGGATCAGTTGGCAGCACCTGCACCGCTGCGGAAGGTCGGGTGGAATTTGTTCCACACTCAGTTTATTTTTTTAGAAAAATAAAATAAAATAAAATCCATTGCATACCGTACTAGTCAATGCACTATACATGGTTATTTAAGGCACCGCCACATGTACAGAAATTTCTCATCTACAAAAGAAAAAGTTATACAGTTGGTGCCAATTCACTAGTATTGTAATGTGAGTGTTCAAGATTGACTTTTCCCCTCGTATATAAAACTAGCAATTTTATTATGTTGGGTGTAATGGTTATGTTGACATGTCAGAAGGGGAGATTCATTGTATCATTAAATATTGATGATGAGGAATAAGTGAAAGTTTTGGGGATACAGATAAGGTAGATCAAAGTCATTTAGGGGTCTGACATGGTTCAATTGTACCTCTAAAAGTTTAAAAAGGTTATGTTGACATGCGGGAATGAGAAATTTGTCTTGTCATATATAAAACTAGCGACTGTATTATATTGGGTTGCAATCGTTAGGTTGACATATGAGAAAGGGAAATTTGTTGTATCACCAAAAAATGATGATGATGAGAATAAGTTAAATTAGAGTTACAAAGAATTGTACATAGGTACAGATAAAGTCATTTAGGGGTTGAACGTAGCCCAATTGTACCTCTAGAAGTTGAACCAATGTGGATAACATAATTAAGGAACACATTGTCATCCCCATTAATTAATCCCTAACCCTTTGATTGGACAGTGACTTTTTTCTTATCAATAGTCAAAGATCCTATGTCAACACAAGTAAATAAAAGGAAACTCTCCTCATTGTTAACATCAGTAAAGAAACAACATATCTTGTAATGTCGTAATTAGAACCAATGATAGAAAAGTGGAAAAGTATTTGTTCTTGCTAAATTCTTTAATTTATGTCATAATAATGCCAATCCCGCAACAAATTCCCTATTCATGAACAAGGATTAGCTTATCCTTCAATGCACTTAATGTGTAACTTCTCTAGTTCTCTAATCTACATTCAAACTCCAAAAACATTCTCAAATAAGGAATGCATCGTCATCCCCATTGATTAATCCATAACCCTTTGGTTGGATAGTGACTTTTTCCTTATCAATAGTCAAAGATCCTATGTCAACACAAGTAAATGTAAGAAAACTTTCCTCAAAGATAACAACAGTAAAAAATCCAACATATCTTGTAATATCCTAATTAGAACCAAGGATAGAAATGTGAGGAAAAAAATGGTCTTGCTAAATTCTCTAATTTATGTCAAAATAATGTCAACCCCTCCACAAATCTTCTAGATTCATGAACAAGTATTAGCTTATACATCAATGTACTCAATGTGTAACTTCTCTATTCCTCTAATCTATGTTCAAATCCCAAAAACATTCTCAAATAAGAATTATCCAAACACCAAAACTAAAGGACACCTCTTGAATAAATCCCTTTGATAGGTTTTCAATGTGTATAACCTTCAATTACACCAACTTTCTAATCCATTCTTAAATTTAGTATATATTTCACTTCAATAATTTAAACAACAAAAAATTCAATTAAGATTTGGGTCTCCTTAAATCTCCTAGTTGTAAAACTAAATCCGATGTTTTAGATTTTAATGCATGCAATCTAGCCTCTACTTCTTGCCTCTAACCTATAATTACTACAAACCCATCACTCTAATTATTCAAATTGCAAAGTCACCAACCTTTTCCATTTTAACTTTAAGGTACACATTTAGTATTTGTTATTTAATTCTATTTCCATATTTGATTATCCTAGATCTAGTATCAAATTCCAAATGTATGTCATTTATCAATGTTCATTCATCTCTAACTCTAATGTATGTAGTTAGTGTCATTTATTATTATCATTTCATTATATTTTTAAATCGAAAAGGTATGCATTGCCAATCCCAACTCAATAATAATAGCCCATATTTATTTATTACAAAGATCAATTAATCTACCAAACAAATGAAAGGAAAATCTCCTTAAAAAACATATCTTGTAATGTCCTAATTAGAACCAATGATAGAAAAGTGGAAAAGTATTTGTTCTTGCTAAATTCTTTAATTCATGTCATAATAGTGTCACCCCCTCAACAAACCCCTATTCATGAACAAGGATTAAATTAGCCTTTAATGTGCTTAATGTGTAGCTTCCCTATTTCTCAAATATATGTTCAAACTCCAAAAACATTCTCAAATAAAAATTGGGTATTTTTGGAAACTTTGTGAATAAGATTGCATATGAATTATCCATACACCAAAATTGGACACCTTGTGAATAGATCCCTCTAATAGATTTTAAGTGTGTGTAATCTTTAATTGCATTAACTTTTTAATTCACTCTCAACTTTCATAAATCTTGCACTTCAATAATTCAAACAACAAAAATTTCAATTAAGACTTGGGTCTCCTTAAGTCTCCTCTAGTTGTAAAACTAAATCCTATATTTTTTTATTTCAATGCATGCAATCTACCATAATTCTATACTTTTCACCTCTAACTTATTAATACTAAAAACATTTCACTCTAATTATTCAAATAGAAAGAATAGTTGAAAGAAAACTAGCCTTTTCTATTCCTAATTTTGACCTGCACATTCAATATTTGTTATTTCATTTTTTTCATATTGGATCATCCTAGATCTCGTATAAATTTATAAATTTCTATCATTTATCAATGTCCTTTCATCTCTAACTTCAATTTATGTAGTTAGTGTCATTTACTATTAACATTTCATTATATTTTTAAATCTAATAGGTATGCATCTCTAATCCTATCTCAATAATAATAGTGTATTTTTTATTACAAAGATCAACTTTACTAAAGGATAATTTATGTAGGGATTTTTTATTTCCTTACATAGATTAGTGATCTGAACATTCAAACATGTAATGAAATAACTTTTACAAGGGAACAATTGTGGAACCACTCTTTTTTCTTTTGCTTTTCCCTTTATTTGCTTCCTGCTTGGATTGGCGTGTTTCTTTTGGAGGAAATGGTAAACTGGAAGTCTTGCTCCAAAATGCCTAGTTCCCACTCAAATTCATGTCCCCCTTGGCTTGAGGTGTTTGTAAATATTTTTCCCCACAGCTTTATTGTTTATCCAGATTCCCAAGTTTTCAGGTGTCAGGTGTTATTGTTCTAAGTGTAGTGCATATTTTGCAAAACTCGCACTGTTCCCAACTAGTCATTGTACTCAGTGAGTTTTCACCTGAGAGAAGTTTTCTCGAGTACATGGGTGTGTCAACACTTCTTTGGTTAAGCCCGGTCATGAATTTTTCTTTTCCTCAAAATTGGAAACCAAAATTTTTGAGAACCAAGTTTGTCTCGAACCATACCAATCTTTCTTTTTACCCACACCTGGGTATCCTTTGGACTCAATTCCTATAAACCCGATAAGTAAAGTCCTAAACCTTGTAACTCTTCAAGACCATGTGTTGGATGTTTCAAATCCTATTGCTAGTTAGTCATTTAGCATCCAAGCTCGACACTTCCTTTGATGTCGCTATCCCATGAGGACTAATGTGACAAATGAGCATGCATGTTTTCCACCTATGCCACTTTCCTTTCAAAGGTAGGCCTTGACGTAGGAATCAAGGATTTCATGATGTGAACCCTAATCCATCATGATTGCACCTTTGTTTATGATAATTAATGTATAGTAAAAGGAATTAATAAAGGTGGAAAAAATTACAAGTACTTGGAACCACCTCGAGCATGTAGTTGCTTCCACAATACACTACCTCAGGAAAGATCATCCATTTGCAAGAACATTAATGAATTAAAACAATGGTTGCGGCACATGAAGAGAAAATTAAGTTTTAGAGCACAAAAGAACATGTTTATCAGCATTAAAATCTATGTTTGTTCTGCCATACTATCAGTGAAACTAGCTACTTTTCTTGTAACTGAATTATGTTAATCTTTTATGCATGCATGTTTCTAATTAAATAGCATTACCTCTGGTTAATTCATGAAGAAAATACTATTATTCTTAAGGGATTTAACCTAATTCCATTTAGTAAAGGGTCATGGGTGAGGAATTTTTTATGAATTATTAAGAATACATGGTTAGAATTATCCCTAACTCATACACAAAGCATATATATGCTAATAATGTAGGAAATTAAAGGATACATGAGTACTTCAAGGAAGAAGAATCCCCATGAGGAATTCAAATTTCTCATCTCCCAAGTCATAACTACCTACAAGATGATTACAAATACACATCTAGGAAGCTTCAACAAGTATGAATTCACCAGGAGGATTCATTAAGAAGATGCCACTCAATGCACTAAGAATATGGTCACTAGTGGAATGCATTTGGTAGGAGGGTTCCCATTAGCAATGGAGGCCTCTGAATTAGTCCTAGAGTGTGTGAAATGGTGTGACCTAGATAGGAGGGTTCTTTTAAAAGAAGGGAGAGTCTATGCAGACCTCTCAAGAGATGGTATTGTGTATACATTTGGGCTCCTCCTGTTCAACAAGATGAATACATTTGAAATAAGATATGCGAGCACAACATATATGAGCTCGGAAGAGAAAAATAAGAAGGTCATGTTATTAGTAGGGTTCTAGGACAAGATGACAAGGATGTCAAAGCATATCCTGAGGTTGTTATTCATTAAAGAAATTCAAGATATAATAACCCTATTGAGAAAAATGGTTGGATGTAGAGATGCCAACATGAACCCTATATGTTCGAAATTATTAGGAAAATGAGGGAAATTCCCATGTGGATTCATTGGAGAAGATTTATCAGTGATAGATTGCATGAACAGATGTAGAAATTTTCAACTACCCAGTGGTTCACAATGTCCTCATATGTTGTCTATTCCTATGCCCTAAGGGAAAATATACAAGGTTTGAATAGATTAGGTACTCTAGGAAGGGAACCAAGAAATAATTTGATTGATCATAATTTGCCTCAGATTACTACTTACCAGTACTGAGAGCACTACTGAAGGGTGAATGATGTTTTTGCTATGAAGTTGGTAAGGTTGATGGAAGGGGATAAATCCAAGAGACTGTCTCTTGAAGCATATGATGTTATACACACTATTGGATGTTGGTTTATTCAATTTCTACATTCACCTACATTAGAGTGGAAGGGTTTACAGAATACCCCTTCATGTTGCCCAAATATCTAGTAGATAAGATATTGCTACTTGAATTTGTGAGACATGTGATGTTGTCTCATAATATTTTTTCACAAATACACAAGAAAGGATCAGTGACATTCTCTGTCACTGTTGGGAATTATAAATGCATTTCGGCTAAAAATTCCAATCTAAGTGAAGATGAGTTGAAAACTTATGGGCTATAGTTCTTCATGCTTTAGAGGGAGAATAATGACCTGGTGAAGAGTCTTGCCAAGAATATAAACAAGAAATATGCCCATGTTCCCCACCTAGAGGACTATTGGTATGGTTGTGATGCACTAGTAGAATTTGAAAAATAAATGACTAGGTGACTAAAATTTTTAGTCACAACAACTAAAAATGACTAAATTCTACTAATTTTTTGCAACTCAACTATAAATGAGTAAATAAATGACTAATAAATGGTCATTGACTAAAAAATTATTCAGTCGCAAAAATAAAAATGACTAAATAGTTAGTCACCAAATACAAATTAGACAAAAAATTAAAAAAAACATTTCAACCAATTATTGGCACGATGTATTGGCATGATTCATGAATTCGTGTTTATTCACATTCATTGCAGACCTCGTTCATTGTAGATATTGAACACATTATTGCAGCTAGTCATCCTGGCACTGAGGTGTGTGGCTTTGACTTACAACAGCTGAGCATGCGAACTACACTAGGTGTTTTGAGTTGCAGCACTTGCATGGGTGATAAAGATTGTTTGGAGAGGATCTGGAGAATTTTGAAAAGGCAGGAAAGGACTTCGGTGTTTGCTACAAATTATTTGATGTCTCCAATGAAGTCGTATTTGGGGACACCCTCTATAGGGAATTCAGAGGTAATTCAAAACCCTCATTACATTAAACACAAAATCTATAGCTTTCTAATTGGCAACTTACATTAGTTACAATCTACTGCTCTTAATAATGTTCTTTTACAATCTTGCCATTGTTCTACTTCATAATGTGTTCAAGCTAAATATAATAAAATTTGGATGTCAGTGCCAAAATAGAATTTCCTCAAACAATTTTGATACATTTTCATTGAAAGCATAAATTTTCCTTGTGCAAAGTAAACATGTGCTAGATTTACCCACATACCAAGCATTTAAACAAATATGTTTCCTACAACAGCTCCTTGTATTTGTGTAAATATTTCCTTTGCAATATCAAATTGACCCCTTTTAGCTAACACAATGGCTGCCCCATTTGTAGCATAAAAAATTCTAGGTCTCCGTGCCAACACTTTACAATGGCTGGCCCATTTGCAGCATAAATATTTTCACTGCAAGGAAAAACTATCTTTGTGCAAAGTAAACATGTGCTAGATTTTCCCACACATCAGGCATCTGAACAAAGATGTTTCATGTAGCAGCTTCTTGTACCTATGTAAAAATTTCCTTTGCAATATCAAATTGACCCCTTTCAACTAGCACAATGGTTGCCCCATTTGCAGCATAAATATTTCTTGGTCTCTATGCCAACACTTAAGTGACCTATTTTATGACATTAAGATCCTCTTGAGTTATTATTATACTCCTATTTTCCAAGAGAAAAATCCCCAAGGCCCATGGGAAATGAATGATGAGCATTGAGTTTCAACTTGGTTTCATTTCGAAAAGGGTACATTACATTGTACAAGATTTACATTTAACAACAGAATAATTTAATCCACCTATTTGGGACTATAAAATAAAATAGACGAATTAATATATTTTCAATTATAGGTTCTTTTAATCTAGAATCTGATAGAAAGATAAATCATAATACATTGAAGGACGCAAAAAATGTTCTAAAATAAAGACTAAAATAGGTTGCCCATAAAAAATAAGAAAGAGGAAAAATGAAAAGACAACATACAGATGATTCATTTGAGGTTTTTGATTATAAGATCTCATTTAACTATGTCAAATAGATTTGGAAGGGACAAATCATATTTGATTGACTAAAATTGTGAGGTAGCTTATCCATTGTTATTATATGCATCATCTTCTCTTGGAATCTATTTCTACAATGCACCAAGAGAAGATGATGCATACAATGACGATGGATAATCTACCTCAAAATTTTAGTCAATCAAATATACTTTGTCCCTTCCAAATCTATTTGACATAATTAAATGAGATCTTATCAAAACCCTCAAATGAATCATCTATATGTTATCTTTTCGTTTTGCTCTTTCTTGTTTTCTATGGGCAATCTATTTTAGTCTTTATTTTAGAACATTTTCTATGTCCTTCAATGTATTATGCTTTATCTTTCTATCAGATTCTAGATTAAAATCTAACCTATAAGTAATAATAGATTAATTCATCTATTTTTATTTTACAGCCCCAAATAGGTGGATTAAATTATTTTGTTGTTAAACAAATCTTGTACAATGTAATGTCCCCTTTTCGAAATGAAACGAAGTTGAAACTCAAATTCTCATCATTCATTTCCCATGGGCCTTGGGGATTTTTCTCTTGGAAAATAGGAGCTAGGTTTGGTTAAAGATCAGGAAGCCTAGACATCATCATCATATGGATCATCTTCTCTCAAACTCTATTTCTACAATGGTTCATCATCTTCATAATCAAAGTATGCATGTCCCCTTCATGATTTTGTTGAAACTAGAGAATTTGTCTCACCACCATCAGAGTCTTCTAGACCTGTAGCTGCAAGAAGATCTTGGGCCTTTTCTACATCATCTTGTGTCTTATCACTCATATAATTTTCCTTATCTTCCATGGAAACATCAGGTTCCTCCATATAAGAATCATAAGCCTTGTGGTCCTTATCCTTCTTATTTTTCTTCGTTTCCTTCTTTTGTTTCTTCTCAGACTGACCAGCCTCATCATCATCATCATCCTTATCCTTACACTTACTCCTCCATAATTCCTTCACACATTCAAATTGCTCCTCTTGTTGCATCACCCACCGAATTTCTTCCTCTTGCTTTCTCCTTTCCATCTGAATCCTTTGGACTTCATCAACCAAGACAAGTTGGTGTGCTACTTTAATTGTTTCTTTTGCTTTAATCCGATCATCTTTTTTTAGTTCCATGTTGCCAAGCATACATAAAGCATTTGATGAGTTTTTATCCAACTTAAGTGCATCCCCAATCAATTCTAAGCTTAGTTGGATCTCATTATGAGCCTGAGCCATGGTTGCAAGACATGGATATGCATCCAAATAATCAAGAAACTTGAACAATATTAGCCTGTATGGGTATGTGCAGGATCATCATGGAAAAACCAAGCCCTTAAGTGGCGATGAAATTCAAAAAAATTGGAGTTAGGAAACTTAACATAAAAATTTGAATAAGTTATCTATATTATTTCAAAAATATGTAAGAATAGAATCTATAGAAAATTGAATGTAGTTTCTAAACTACTAGATTTAATATTTTTTAAAAATCTATTTGGTGAAAATTTGAAATTTCAATGCAATAGTACTTAAATTTTAAGGAAAAAATAAGAAGTCGGTGTCTGTTTGACCACCCTAACCACAATAAAATGATAATATTTTAGATATAAGTAGACCTGAACCATGTCCCAATGTGATGCATATTTTTTTGTAATTTTTTCCAAGTAAATAATTAATTATGATTTTTTATTACAACTTTAAAAAAATATAAAAACTCGTATGTCTGACCACCTTAACTTGGTCAAAACTTCATGAAATTCATTTTTTTTTAATCCTATAGTATGCAAAGCATAGAATGTGATGCATGTTTTGGATTCAAAAAATGTGATACCTTTTGAAAGCTATAGATGTTTTTCAATCAGCCTATCAATCAGGACTTTAGTCGTAATTCAAATAGAAAATGAATAAAAATTATTTATTAAATTCAGAGTAAATTATAATTTATATTGGTGGAAAGCTGAGAATCTCCTTTAAAAACCTTGTTTGTTTCATCAATTTTGGGTAAAAAAATTCATTAGCCACATACCCATCATATCACCAATTTTTGGCCCATCATGATCCTGCACATACCCATATAAAAGATTTTATTTTTTAGTATCATGTAGTTGTTCAAACAACCTAGCAAGATTAAATAGTGTTGTTTCTTTATCCCATGGTAATTCAAGTGAAAAACCACCTTCTTCTAGTCAACAGAAGAATTCCATATCCTTAAAGTGCATAGAAAAAATTGCAAAATTGGCATTGGTGCTTTTATTTATGAATTCAGCCCAAATTCCATTTCATAATGCCTCCATAAAGGTTTGTTGAGCCAACTCTAGTTCATCACACTCAAAATGAAGAACCCCAATGTTAGTTAACAATTCAATGGATACTTCTTCTCTGCTCTTCTTCAGAAGAGACTTTGTTGTCTTAAGAGAATCTAAGGATGCACTGGGGTCTGTCGATATTAATAACTCACCCATCTTGATAAATGCATGGGAATCACATGGATCTATGCAAGTTTCCTTTCTTAAAATTTCCAAAGCCTTCTCTACCTGTCCTTGCTAAGCATATATATGGCCTACAACTTTTAATCTCTCATAGTTCTCAAGGTGGACCTCCAAAACCTCTTTCAAATTTTGAGAGGGAACTCTTAAGATCTCCCAGCTTCAATTGAACCTATCCAAAAAATCATGTGGCCTCTAGCTTTCCTTGACTGATGCCATGTAATATTAGAAAGTGGTGTCATAATCACCTTTACTATGATACGATCGTGCAATACAATAATATGAATGAGATTTCATGAGAGGGTGGTCACTTGAAACAAGAGTTGTCTCAATCAACTGTTCCACAAGAAATTTTTTCCCTATGAAGAAAAAATGGTTTGCTAAATGATTCAATGGCATTGAACATTACAGGTATAATTCAAAGGATCTAGGAATATTTTCCATTCCTTCATGAACACTACCTTTTTCACTAACTATGAGAATCCTACAATTAAAAAATGCACAAAACTAACCACAGATATTTTTCCCCATTTTAAACAACAAAATTGCCAAAAAAATGTGTTTAAAACTTGCAAATAAAATCATGTTGATTTTCACACCAAAAAAAAACCATGAGACCATAGCTTGTTGCTTACTATTATGCTTTGATATATTTCTTCCAATCATCCATAGCTTGTTTGAAATCACCTATTTTAGGCTTTTATCCATAGCAGCAAGGTAGTGAACTGTTTGATAAAATGCTTTGGTAGACATGTATGAAAAATGTAGTAGCATAGACAAGGCAATGAACTTTGGAAAAAATGCCTCAAATAAATATGGTCTCATGGTGATGGAATGCCATCATGAATGCCATGACAAGAGAATTATTATGGATTGTCATGGCATTCCATCACCATGAGACCACATTTCTTTGAGGCATTTTTTCAACCAATTCGCTACCTTGTCTATGTTATTACTTACTTTTATGCTTTGATAGATTTTTTTCCAAGCATCCATAGCTTGTTCGAAATCACTTGTTTTAGGATTTTAGCCATAGCAACAAGGCAATGAATTGTTTGATAAAATGCTATGGTAGACAATATGTATGAAAACTGTGGTAGCATAGACAAGGCAAAGAACTATTTAAAAAAATGCCTCAAGGAAATGTGGTCTCATGGAATGCCATGACAAGAAAAAGCAATTGGTAGCTGCTCCTAGTTATTATTTATGCAATGTGAAGTAATTGCATAACTGCTTAGGTTGACTTTGTAAAAACTATATTGTAATTGAAATTTTATCATCTATCAGCATCTAGTTATTAGTTATGCAATGTGAAGTAATGCTTTGAGTTTGAATGATGTGCAATGCAATGTAATTAGCAATTTGAATATAAACTACAAAAATCTATTTTTTATAATTCATTAGTTAAACTCTCTATTTTATTTTCTCTCTATAACTCTTTTGCTAAAAAATTTCCTTTCAACTAAAAAAAATAGTTTTTGTCTCTTAATCTACAATTTTTTGTTGCTATATGTAGAACATTATAGATGGATCAATGTTGAAGATTGACTATGAATCAATACCATGCATTTTATGAGAGAATAGCCAATGAGAGGGACATGGAAAAATATCCATGTCCATGTAATGAAGGTCTTGGTGAAAAGGTGAAAAAAAGAAGTCATATTTATCGACATATGATAAGATATGGACATAGTGGTATAAGCCCTTGGAATGTCAATTATTATGAAGATATGATGGAATAATAGAGTGTGAGAGATGAAGAGGCACCAAACATAGATGAAGAGGAAGCAATGTTAGATGGAGGGTTTGAATTTGATAGAATGTTGAATGAGGGTTTAAACGATGATTGGACCAAGTTGATGGAGGATGCTTCAAAGCCTGTGTATGCTAATTGTTTGTTAAGTTGTTTTACAACAATCCTTCAAATTCTTAACTTGCAAGTGGTGTTTGGTTGGAAAAATGAAAGTGTAGATCAGTTATTGGAATTATTAAGTTCGTTGTTACCACCTGAATCCACATTGGCAACAAAATAAAGTCAATGTAGAAAGGAAATCACTAAGCTAGGATTAGGGTATGAAAACATCCACACGTGTGAATGGTTGTGTATTATTTTGCAAGAATCTTGTTAGTGAGAGTGAATGTCCAAAATTTCATAAAGTGAGGTATAAATAAGGGTTGAAATCAGATGTGGTTCAGGACAAGAAAGGTTCTTCGCCACTTTCTGGTAAGCCCATGATTACTGTGAATGTATAGGTGTAGAGACATTGTTGAACTTATGCAATGGCATGCCCAAAATAAGAGCACTAATGGAAAACAATGACATGTTCCTGATTCTAAGACATGGATGGAATTTGATAATAGATGGATTGATTTTTTTCAAGATCCTCATAATATAAGGTTGGTTTTGGCTCTAGATGGGGTGAATCCATTCTCAGATCAAAGTAATAAATGGTCAACTTGACTAGTGTTTTTAATAAATTATAACTTGCCTCCATGGTTAGCAAATAAACCATTTTTCTTAATGCTATCAATGATTATACCAGGAAAGAAAAGTGTGACTTCAGATACAATTGATGGTTATCCAGAGCCATTATATGATGAGCTAATGGAATTTTGGAAAGGAGTTAAAGCAATTAAATCTTTAAGGGATGGTCATTCAATCAAATTCACTGTAAGAGCTTCCTTATTTTTTATAATTCATGATCTTCCTACATATGGCACATTGTCTAGTCTCAGTGTTCATGGATACCATGGATGTCATGATTGTAACTTTAAGGATTTTGTGAGGCACTCAAGAATTTTGCGTAAGTGTATTTATTGTGGACATTGTGCTTACCTTAAAATGGATCATTCATATCATCAACGAAAAGCATGGTTCAATGGTCAAGAAGAGAATCGTGAAGCACCGTTGCTAATAATAGGTGATTACATTGTTGAGAATGGACAAAAAAGAATGTCATTTACTAATAATGATGGGATTGTTGGTAGAAGCTATGATCCATGTAGTGAAAGCGATGTAAAAAGGTTGTGCATATTCTATAAGTTACCATACTTTAAGGATATAGTCATTAGGCACATTGTTGACTATATGCATAATAAGAAAAATATAGCCTATGTTATTATAGAAACTCATTTTGGTGCTTTTGATACTATTTTATCATGTGAATACTTTCGAAAACTAAAGATTCATCAAAATATTTGGGTTGAAAAATATAGAAAACCTAGTGCTCCTTATGTCTATACAAAGGAATAACATGCACAATTCTTATAGTTGATGTCTCAGACTCACTTTCCCACTGCATATGTAAGTAGTAGTATTAGAAGCCAAACATACATTAATGGATTAAGAGGCCTCAAGACCCATGACTATTATGTCATAATGGAGAATATTTTACCTATTGTGGTAAATATATTAAGTTTGGAAAAGGGGCCAAGATTGGCAGTTATAAGGTTGGGCCTAATATTAAAGAGAATGAGTTTACATACATGTATTAGATCCTTCAAACTTTGATAATTTGAGGGAGGAGGTTGTTGAAGTCCTTTGTCTATTGGAATGAGAATTTCCACCAAAAATCTTTAACATTTATATGCATTTTTTGATACATCTACAATATGAACTAAAGCATTGTGACCCGATAAGAACAAGATGGATGTATCCTATAGAACAATATATGAAAGTTTTGAAAAAATGTGTTTGTACTAGGGAAAAACTAGAAGGCAACATGTCTGAAGGATATTCAATGCAAGAAGCCATGGGATTTTGCACAAAATATATGAAGGATTTTAAAAATGTCAATCAACGTGTATGGAATGATAATGAACAAGAGACAGTTGTAGGTGAAGTATTAGAAGGAAATGGATATTGCTTCAAGCTATCACATCAAGAAAGAAGTGTGATACATGGATATATTCTTCAAAACACATCTTCATTCGATAAGTGGTGCAGGTGAAAAAAAATCACAATAATTTATTTACTTAATTGCATTTACACATTTATATTATTAATCTTACTATTTGTACGTTAATATTCTATGTAGAAAATATGAAGAAGACAATCAAGCTTGGAATCAACATCAACCTCAAAAGCACAGACACCATGCTGATTTGATTGGAGGTGATTCTTTTCCAAAATTTGAAGAATAGATTGCTAATGCAATCAATGATGCAAAAGAAGAAGGTCAAGATATAACAATAGAGGAAAGTGAGCTTTCACAATCTCCACACTTATGGGCTACGCATTTCAATGGAATGTGGGCCTATGGTAGTCATTTACGAGTGGCAGAAAAAGACAAGGGAAAGACAAATTGTGATTGTGTTGTTAGTGTTTAATTTCTTCACAAAACTGAGAAGAAATTTTACATGTTGGATTCATCCAAGAAATTATTCTAGTGGACTATGGTGAAAATAGTCCTATATTATTAAAATGTAAGTGGATCCAACCATTTTCAATACAATTTGATGAGTATGGATTTGTATGCACAAATACAAGACAATTTTTATCATTGACAGATGAGCAATATGTTTCTCCTCTTCAAATTAACCAATCATTTCTAATTGATGTTGTAAGAAGCCCAGGATGGTCGTATGTCATTCAAATAGAGTCTTGTTCAAAATGAAAATTTATGGAAGTTGTTGATATAATTCCTGATGGGAAATATATTAATTTACAAGAAACATTTGAAGAAGTGGATGAAGATGATGATGGAGTGTTTGAAGAAGACATTTTGATTACCAATGAAGAGATTGGGAGAGAGAATGCATTGCATGTCATAGATGAGGATGAGGAAGAAAATCAAGTAGATGCAAACATGAATTCATGATTAGGAATTTGATCTTGCTTGCAATGTAGATGATTATGATGATGTTTTGTCACCTTAAGAGGTTAGTTTGTCACCTAAAATTTGGTTATATACATTATGGTGTAATTTATTATTGAATGTAATAAAGATCCGAGTATAGGTTTTCTTATTCACTATTGTTTTACTAATACATTTCTTAATCTAATCATCATTATTTTATTGGTACATTGTATACAAAACCTGAGATGTTCACTGCTAATTTGAAGTGCATTTAAAGTTAGGTTCAATCATTCTTCTTAGTTTTCTTACTTTGGTTAAAATTTTGAAATTAATTTTGTTTAGTTAGAATATAATTTCTTGTATGTCCTATATGTTTTCTAGATGCAAATATATAATGAACATCTATGATTTAATAATACATATAGATATCTTAACATTAGGTGAACTAAGCCTCCTCATTA
Source organism: Sequoia sempervirens (assembly GCA_007258455.2). NCBI lineage: Eukaryota > Viridiplantae > Streptophyta > Pinopsida > Cupressales > Cupressaceae > Sequoia > Sequoia sempervirens. The sequence goes on along the minus strand of VDFB02000003.1, from coordinate 550,380,435 downwards.
CAAACAAAGAAATGATTTCTTAGGTCTGACTAACACTTAAAACTAAAAAGAGAGATTGCAAAATTAGAAAATTGTTCAATCTTTTCAATAAAATGATATCTTAAATACTGCATTCATAATAAAATCCAATACCACACTACCACAACATTCAATAGAGGTATGTGCAAGATGGCGAGACATATAGGTCAATGTACAAATGTTTACCACAATAATATGGCAACCAAATATGAATATCACGGGGTGGCAATGAGAACATGTTAACAACTAAAGTAAATTGTAGCCCTACAAGGGGTAAATAGTGACACTGTGGTATGGTGGTGAACAATCACTCAACTGCTAGAATTAACATGTTGTCCCATGGGAGTCCAAAGAGGTGTGTGCAAGGTGGTGGTACTACTAACCCTACCATACTACTACCCCGCAACGGTCCTGATATGATAGAGCGGTATGGTGGTGAACAGTCACTCAATTGCTAGAATTAAGCCATCATCCTACGGGAGTCCAAAGAGGTGTGTGCGGGGTGGCGTACTACTGACACTACTCAACAACTGTCTTGAAATGACAGATTGGTACTACAGTACAAGCTATCAAAGCATTTAATGATTACACCATTTGATTTCCCAAGATCAAAGGCATGTATTCAAACTCGAAATATGGGAAGATTTTGAAATATTTTGCACAAATTGACATTAATAGTGAGGTGACCGAGCTCAGTAACCAATATTACTTGGGACTCAATGACATTTTGACAATCATTCACACAATTCAGTGTACCAGAGGCAAGGGAGTTCAAGCAGGAAGACTTTGCAGCTATTATTTCGCCAAGTAAGTTCACAGAAACCCTATGTAGCAAGTGTTTAAGAACTAAATTTGCTTCTACAAGACGTAGACACTTAAAGAAATCGAGTAGGAGTAAATTCTTCATCATGCCACCCAAAAGAAGTTAACTTGCGATTAAAAAGGAAGAGTCCACAATTTCTAAAAGAGAGAAGAGGTCCCTGCAACAATCCATTTTAGATGTGCATTACCTAATTCTATAAACAAAGGATTCAAAAGGGTGTTTAGAGATAAATTCTATGGATGTAGAGACCCAATTATCCCTATCTCAGGGTGGGATCTATTTTAGTACTTCTATAAAATAAAGGTGACAAGATTCCAGTTTTGATTCCTTGGACCTTAGATTTGGCCAAATTGATAATCCCAAATGTCTTTTTAGATGTTGAGTTTATTAAAGTATTGGCACAATATTATCACCTAGCTATCGGGACTATAAGAATTCCAAATGGTTCACCATTAGTGGTGTTGACTAAAGAAGTAATTATAGAGTGTTCTATGTTAAACTAGAAAGCTATCACTAAGATCGACTTGAACAGAAGTGAGGAAGATAATAGGAGATTGATAAAAACCTATAGGAGTGATGAAATTCCTTTACACATGAAAAGGGGTGTAAACAAATGGAGGATACTTATCTCCCCCTCCCAAATTGAGCCATTTTCCATAGAAGACTTCCATTATAATTTAAAAGAACTTATTTCGCTTTGTGCCAAGTGCTTGGAATAGATGCTGAAGAGAGGATTCCAACCTATCTCATGATGATGGCAATGAAGATACAAAATATTGAAGTCAACATTGAGTATGACTTTGCTGCTAAAATTGAGAAAGGGCTACATGAGGGATTTTTACAAGTAAGAGAGAACTTAGCTCCCATCACTTTCAAGAAATACTCTCTACTATTTCATTTAATATTGTACCAAAACAAAAATAGATGGACTAAAAGAATGTGTTTGGGAATGACTGGTGATGAAGGGAATAGGTTTCTTGTATAAAACTAGTGTTACATTTGGGATAGTAGATGTAAAAATAGTGATTATACATAATATTTCATGACTATTTCATAATAAAGGTCATGGCCTCTCTTGGACATATTTCACCAAGATTGCCTAATAAAATCATGGAATTATTAAGACCTTTAGCATTGAAGCCAGAATAGGGACACACTGATAATTTTGGTGATTGGTTCTTCTTAGCAGGCCAAATAGTAATAAGGGTCTATGGATTTCCTCAAGAAATACATGTTTTACCTAAATTTGTTTCTATTCAAATTGCATTTTTAGAATTTATGTGAAAATTTATGTTATGGATGGAGCAGGATGTTATAAAAAGATAGAAAAAGGGGACATTCCTCCCTGACCTAATTGAATGTGAGGAGCTATCCATAGGGTTTGACACTCTTGAAGAACTACAGAACTATTTGAAGATGAGGTATTCATTGAAGTCATGAGGAGAAAGGGTCTTTGATCCTGAAGGGAATATTAATTTTATAAAGCAAAAAATTCTCACTAAAGTTGGGATTACCCATGTAATGGATTATGAAGAAGATGTAATAAGAAATTTCTTTACACCTGATGAAGTTTTTCAGAGGAAGAGGAAATGGGAAATCATAAAGAGGCTTGAGAAGGAGAAGAAGAAAAGGGACACTGGATTCCAAGGATTCTATGTTGAAGAAGGGGATCCTATTGAAAGGATGAACTTAATAATTGACATCTTTGAAAGATTATATGTTGAACCAGAAAAGATACCTGAGGGTTAGTCTTCAAAACCCTCCAAGCTTCCCATCAAACCAAGTGGTATTGTAATCATAGAGCCCCTACTAGACACTACCACAATACAATCAAAAGCATCCCCTAAGCAACCAAGTCCTAAAAGGTAGAAGACACATGGATTGGCCCCATTAGTGGCATATGAAATAAGTGAAGGAGTAGGGGATACTAAAGAGGTAACCGATGTACTTTTGAATTTTAAAGATGATGAAGTTGATCATCCACTGCCTAAGCTTGCAACTAATGCTCACAAATTAGAATAAAGAGTGGATTTACATGAGCATAATGATCAAGAAGTGCATGATGATGAAATGGTGATTGTTGCCCTTAGATTTATTGAAGATGATGAATTTACTCAAACTTTTGAGTTTAAGGATTTTTGGTTTAAGAAGAAAATGAAATAATTTGAGGAGAGACTCCAAATTAATAAGATGGGCACTGAGGAGTCACAGTATGTCCAGATTGTTGCCTAGAATTTTGAAGAACTTAGGATTAATTACATACTATTAGCCCCCAAGAAGCAAGAAAATAATATACTAATTATTCCTAGGATGGAGTTAAAAAAGACATTCTTACTAGATCAAGTAAGAAGCCAAGAAGATCCCATGTTGGTTTCTAAATTCAACTCAGATGAGGGAATAAGTGGAACAGGTTACAATCCAAGACTTGAAACCCTAGCCTTTTGGATAAAGTAAAAAAGAATAGAAAAACCAAGATTGCTTGATGTTGTAAAAGAAATGAGAGGGACTACCATGGTAAAGACACTTTAGGACACATCAACATTGGAGACAGCTACTATGAAAATGCACTCAACAATGTTTACTAGGGATGCAGTTAAAGCTATGAAGCTTAGATTGGCAGAATATGAGAAAGAACAGATTGATCTAAATAATGAAGTGAATAGATTATTCATAGAAAATGTGAAATTGAAAGAGTAGTTGAAGGGAGCAGGTTCTTCCCAAAGCATAGAATTAATAGTATACTAGCCCCCTTCCATATAGACTAATACAGGTGTAATCACTGTTGAACAAGTAAATGTGCTAAAACAAGAAATTGAGAAGTTGAAAAAGACTAATGAAGGAACAAAGGAAAAATAAAAGAGGGAAACCCTCAAGGTATTCGAATAGATCTTGGAGCATAGGGTTAAACTAATTGCAGAAAAAATGGAAAATGTGTATGAATGTTATGTCTCCTTGTCATAAGTTGTTGATCAGATAAAGGCCTATTTACCTATATTGGACACCTTATTCAAGAAATGGTAACTTGTACATCACACCTTAACGACTTTGTGTAGAATTTTACAAAGGAGTGTTGAGGCTCTAATAGCTTTAAAGCCTACCGAGAAAATTGTTTGAATTGTCACAAATGAATTTCAATACATATCTATAGAAGACAAAAGGATCAAAGCAAGAATGGATTCATTTCACACACTAAAGCAGTGGTTCATGCCTAAGATACTAAGGGATGATGATCAACTGAAAGGCTCCAAGGATTGGATAGATGAGTTTAGAAAAATTGTTCCCAACTGCCTCACTAATTTATAGAAGGATGGTGACATAAATATTCACCGCCTCAATTTAACCTTGGATGGAATAATTACACTGGATATTGGATATTCAAAATTCATCATGGATAGCAAAGGGTTATTAGACAAAAGATGGAAGAGTCACTTGGACAACACACAAAAAATCTAGGAGTACAAATGGCCTCATGATTACATAGTGTACTGATGGGATAAAACATTTCAAGCTCCCCCAAAAGAATAGGCCTTGTAGTGAAGTACCAAACCTTGCAGATAATATCATGGAGAGAGGGACTTGCTAGATTTGAATGATCACGGGTACCTTATAATGAGTAATGGACTTATGTGTCTTGTGAGTGCTCTAGACTTCAACATCTAATCATTTCTCTTCATTTATCATCTTTCATTGCTTTTATGTAATCCTATGTAAACAACGATAATTAAGACCTTTTGATTTATGTTAAAAGTGGGTAACTAAAAAGATACTTTTTTCCATGTCAATTAGGACAAAATTTTGAAATGTATTGTAAAATATTTTCGAAGATCAATAGAATGAAGTTATAGTTGGTGGCCGAATTCTGGTTTCAATTTTTTGTTGAAGTGAATTAATGAATGTTATCTTTCTATCTCCAATTTGATCTTTCCTTGTTATTTAAATCAATATATTAAGGGTATATTTGGTTTATCAAAATACATTTGTTGTCAAACAATTCATTTTGTACTACATTTTGGTGTCAAATCTTCTGTAATTATGGTTAGTTTCATTACATTCAAATTCTGAATTCTAGGAAATTATATACAATAAATAGATTGATGGTTGTTTGGATAGTGAAATTAGCTTTCTTAGAAATTAACTGAAATATATTGTCTTGAAATATTAGAAGGATTGTTTTAATTAAAGAGGATTTTGTGGTTATTTTTCTAGCAATGATTAACAATGATTTTACAGTGTAGCTAGCTTGCTATTTTCATTCAAGATACAAGTCATGATCAAATTCAAGCACATACCAAGAATATGGTACTCTACTTTAAACCTTCAACCTCACTTAGTTTAATCTATTTACTTTGGGATATTAAGGAAGTTGCTAAACAGTTAATATATATCATTTGTTTGTGAAGGAGAATCTTGTGAGATCCAATATGGCAGTGGATCAATATTTGGTTTCTTAAGTAAAGATGATGTCACATTTGAGAAACTTGTTGTGAAACATCAAGTTAGTAATTTTTGGATGTTAAGGCTTCCCAGTTGGATATCAAAGATATTTCTCATCAACTTAATTTGGAATTTATGTATAAATGGATTCTTTCATGGTGTGGGTCTTTACTGAGACAACACATGAACCAAGGTTGACATTTTTGTTGTCCAAGTCTGATGGCATTCTTGGGCTTGGTTTCTAGGAAATTTCTATTGATCATTTTGTTCCAGTCTAGTTAGTGTTGATAGCCTTCATTCTATAATGTCAACTTCATTTTATAATCTAAGTGTATCACCTTTCTTAAATTTTGAACAAGGTTCTAAAATCAAGGGTTCAATATGCATATTTCAGGCCTATGTTGAACACTCTATTTAAGGAATATGTTGACAATACTATAGTTTTTTAATTGATTTATCTTTCTGTTGTGTTTGGACTTACTTTTGTAAACTTGCAATATATAATGCACTTTTATTCTTTTTGAATTGAGACTAATAATAATTTTGTTGGTTGTATTGAGGCACATCTATATTCATGGAAAAAAGGTAGCACCTTGTTGCTCATATTAGATGGCATGTTGCATATAAAGGAGGAAAGATTCTAGCTGGGTTATTGTTGACTACATTGAAGGAGAGAGCTTCATATATGGGACATGATCAACACTCTCCTTGGATTCTACACATTACAACTTACTCCAGGAAGATTGCCCATGTTGTAGAAGTTTTAAGAGATGAAAGGGGCATGTGTTTCCATCATTGCAAAGATTTTTGGTGAAGCTTCTTTCCTGTAGTCTATTAGACCCCCAAAAATCCTTGATATTTTGAGGTTATCTATCCTCAATATCAGCATAGTATGTTGATTACACACAAGGTTTAGGGTTTTATTTGAATAGCCTTGTCATCCAAAATTCCCATGTGATCCTCAAATGTCTTATTTCTCCGTTTACTCATTTTTTTTATTACCAATGATATAAGTTACCTCTTGAGTCATTGTTTAACATTTCTTACCAGCACCTTCATTTAAGACTGTTTGGTCATCCCCAATCGCAAGGTTTTTTAAATATTCCCAAAGTCAACCTTCATTATTGCACATACAAATGATTTATGTCTAAGTCATAAATTCCTGAGGGGTAAGTTCTCATCATCCTAGTCAAGGCCCCTTTTTGAGACTAACTATTGTGTCCGTGCAAGTTTGATGATCGTGAGATGATAGGATTTAATTTGGGTCACTCCCCATTGGCTCGCTCATCCCAAGAGATGGCGGTTTAAGAGCAGCAAGGTCTATGAATTCATGACATGTGTATTTGTGGGGTGTATGGGCCTGGTGATGTCTTCTGTCCTAATGACTAAAGCTTTGAGATCAACAATAATAGTCAGGACTCAAGAAGTGATCTCCACTGTTCCTTGCCACCTCACAGAAGCAAGATGCATGTTCTTTAAAAATGGTGAGACCCGTGAGATGCTACCATGTGCACTCTACAACTACTATAGGGTGGGGCCCTCACATACATGGGGAGAGTCATATCAATGAATTTCTATTGGTTGTTCATCTGAGCTCGAGCAGCTAGGTGAATTCAAACAATATTGACTCGATCAAAGTTGTTCAAGATGCCCAACTCAACTATAGATCAATGGCATATATTCAAAAATGCAAAGTACGCCCATTGCAATTGTTTTGCTTCGCGCAAATGGGCATTAATGGAGGAGGTGACCTATAAACCTATTCAATTCCCTTCAAAAATTGTGTATGTGGCTGACTCTTGCTTATATGAGATTTGAAGATGTGTCCAAGGAAATACAAAGAGTTGAGAAGCAAATTGCAGAAGTTCTCCTGGCTGACATTAGGGTTTCTCACGGTTGAAAGTAGTAAGTACAATAAACATAATTTTATGTCGTTTTAATTTTATGAGTTAGGGTTTGGTTTTAATCAGTTTACAACAAGTGTATTTGATCATTCTTCTTTCATTGCTTTAAATTAGGGTTAATCTTTTCTTTTAAAAAAATTGTATCCCTATAAATTTTCCAAAATTAGCTCTCGTCCTAAGTCATAAACTGTAATTAGGAAGTGAATAGTTAAAATTCCTCCATAAGAAATCTTGTATATTCAAGCCCATGGCTCCCAAAATTCAAGGTGCTTCTTCCTCTAACTAGTCTAGAACCATTTCTCAGGATGTGATTGATTTTCTACCCCAGTCTACAAGTAAGAAACCAAAGGGAAGGGTCTTGTTTCGTGGCCCTACTATGAAGGAAGGGTTAATAGATAAGGCTTGCTTCATCAAGGATGTTGAGGTACCTTACATGAGATGGCAGATGTTTCAATACGGATTTGGAAATAGGAACCTTGGGGCCCCTTTTAGTAATCCATGGAAGTTGGATATGGGAAAAATGATTGTTCCAAATGTGTACATGGATGTGGATCTTTTGAAAGATATTGCATCAAAATATGACCCAGTTTCTAAGGCAATTAGAGAATTTCATGGGGTGGTTATGGTAAATCTAACAAAGGAATAAATTAAAAAAGTCTTTGACTTGCATGAATGGAGTCAAGACATGGTCCCTTTGAACATGGATACTATTAGAATAGAGAACAAAAATACCAAGGTGTTTATCAGAAAAAAGATGTTTCCTCTACATACTACAGTGACTAGAACTAGGAAACAAATGAGGAAGGTTAGGATTGATGATAGGGAGCTCAAACCTTTCCCAATGAGCTATTTTTTGGGTTATTTCAAAAATACTGTATATTCTCTGTACCAAATTGTTGGTTCATATCCACCTAACACATTGCAGAAGGAGTATAGCTACTTGGCCACACATCTGCAACACCCACCGTATAGTATTGTTTATGACTATGGAACTTATCTAGTTGAAAATATCCATAAAGGCTTAGTTGAATTGCAAGAAGAAAAATAATGGGTGAAGTCCTGGTGGTACTCATTGTTAATTCATAAGTTCTTATATAAAGGACAAAGAGCCTTTGAGAAGGAGATTACCTTGGAAAGGAATAAGGATGATGTCAACCTGCATGTTCATTGTTGGACCAGAATCTTGGATAAAGATGACAAGAGGTACAACTTTGTAATGTCTAGAAATGATTTTTCATCCAATATAAAGAGGGCCTTGCTATATGAATCACCTAGAATCCCCAAATAAATCCATGAATTCTTGAGATCTAGGGAGTTGAAGCCAGATTTGAATTTCAGCCATAATTGGGGAGATTTGATTTTGTATCCTGATAAGATAATTTTCAAGATATATGCCAGTGGTTTGGGCCCATATATTTTTCTTGTAGATGTTCCTTTGAGAATAGGGTTCCTTGAGATCATGAGGCAGTTAGGAGCTTCACAAGAAGCACATTTACCTGAATCAGCAAGGAAGGGGTCATTCTTCCCAAAGTGGACAATATTTTCCAATTACATTGTGACAAAAGGGATAGTGAATGAATTAGAACACTTGCTAGCTCCTAATAAATTGATGACTATGAGCCCAAGGAATCATGATCCCAAAGGCTTCATTAATAAACTCAAAGCAGATAAGAAAATGGGTACCTTTGTACATGCTTTTGATTACCCTGAGGATGTTATTAGGAATGTTTTTAACTTTGAGGAGTAGGATGAGAGAAAGGAGAAATACCTGGCTTATAGAAAGATGGTAGAAGCTAAGAAGAAGAATAATCCCCAATATGATCCTCTTCCAAATATACATGGTGATTTAGATAAAGTTATGCATGTCATGGACAATTTCAGGAATGTTGTTGGTGTTTTGAGAGAATAGCGGGAAGTTCCAAATAAAGGAAAGGAAATGGTGGTTGAAGAAAGTGCTAAAATGACATTAGAAGAAAGACCTCCATATCAACCACCCAAACAATTGAGGATTTATTATAGGAGGAAGAAAGTAGCAAGTGAGGAAAGGAGCTCAATAGTCCCTGTCACCTTTGTAGAGCAAAAATCAGACTCTCCCCAGAGTGCAGTGCCAGCTCCTCCTGCACAGGCCTCTTTTCCTGTAATTGATCTTGATTCACTTCCTAAAAGTTCTGCCCTCCTGAGCAACCATCTCAAAAGAAGAAAATAACTGAATCAAGAGGAGTGGTTGATTATTCTGACACAGATGAAGATGATATATATGTCACCCCTAAGGAAATGCAAATAGGAATGCCCCCTCATGAAGGAGCAATTGCTTCAAGTTTAGGACTGAGCATCCTCAGATTAGGGAAGCTTGACATTTGTGAATTGAATATTGTAGATTACTTGAGGGTAGAGGCCAGCAAAGAGTTTATGGAATATGATTCCTTCATTGAGACCTCGGCATTCCAGGATTTCTGGTGGAAATCCAAGACTACAGATTATGTGGAGAAGGTTTCCAATGAAAGAAGTTTGCAACCTGAATTTCCTAAAAATGTTATTCAGGCAAATGTAAGAAGCATTATGAGAAATGAGTTTAAAAAGATTAATGCCCAAGAGGGCAAAGAGCTTGTAAAGAAGAGTGGTGTGTTGTTGTTGCCATAATGGAATATTTCTAATGCTATTGTTTTGGATGCTATAAGAAGGGTTGAAGGGCCTCTTGTATAGACAGAAGAAGAACTAGAAATGACACTTTGAGGTTCAACCTTCAGCAAGGATTGGGATGCATTGGCAATATGGTCACTATCTTCGTCATCTAGGAAAATAGCCCTAGCAGAGCCATCAAAACTTAGTGGACAACTACTTTTAAAAAGAGTTGTTGATACCAACTTTAGAAGCTGCAGACATGGTTGTTAATGTTTCCAGGTTTACTTGGTCAACTGTGGAAAGGTATCACCTTGGAAAGAGATAATCTTAGAGTTAAATACAGAGAACTCATGGATGACTATGACAATAGCGAACAGAAAGTGGCTACATTAGAAACTGAATTGGCATTCTATAAACAAAGAGAGGAAGTGCAGAGAGAACAGGGTCAGCCTAGCTCAATCCACCCACCTTCAGCTTCTCCAATTACATCTATGCAACATTCATTTCATAGCCAGGCTTTTGCAATAGTATTATATTATCGGGAACAAGAATCAATTACAGAGAAAGAAATAAGTAGGCTAAGCTCTAGCTCACCTAACAGAGATTAATTGCTTTTATAAATTGAGACATATAAGAAATTTCTAGAGAAAGCTCAGGACACAATTTATGAGAACATATCAAAAGTTCACCGCACTACCTTAAAGTATCTAAATTAGAAGATTTAGGATAGATTCAATAGCATGCATGAAAACTATGCTTTGATGGTGCATGCAATGAGATTGTCCCAAAGAGAATAGGTGTTGTCCATACCAACCTTGAATAAATGGGTCCCAAGAGTTGAGAGATTGAAGTTGATATTAGTCAGAGTTGGCCAACACGAAGATAAGTACCCTCTAGTGCTTCCAGTTTATGAGTTTGTGTGTGAGTTAAGCAAGCAGAATTTTTAGGGATATGCAACCCCATTGGAGTAGAAGATAATATAGTTGATAGCTCAATATAACCACATTGTTTTGTCACCACTACTAGATATTGAGGTGGCCAATTATGAAGTGAAACCATTGCAGATGTGGAAGAGGGAACTAAATGAAGTTATCGATTCTCGGGTAGATAAAATTTGCAAAGAAGTTAATATTGATGTCTTCAATAACACTCTAGGGAGGTTAACATTTCTTGTTAGTGTAATTAATTAATTATTACACTAGCATAAGTTAACTTAGATCATATATCATTTAGTCCTAGCTTGCATTTTAATAAATCATTTAATAATGGGGTAATGTCCCCTTCCATGTTTGTAGGGATAAGATTCCTTCTAGAAGATGAGTTGTCCTTCTAGAACTTATCTCAACATTTAATAATTTCCTAGATAGGGTTCACATGTTGTCACATGTTGTTAGATCATGACATGTGGCAACATCTCATGCATCTTAGGTTTTCTCTTTTTCCTATATATTCAGGGCATTTGTACATTTGTAATCATCCAATCTCATATCATATCATCAATATAGAATCTCTATTATGCATGCCTAGTTGCAACACTTTTTGTCTGGTTGATTATTATCTTTAGAAGGCCTCAAAACCCTAGGATTGCCTACCCATTCATCAAAATTAGATACATCAACTTGGGATCCATCTGAGGTATTTGGGTTTGCAAAATCAATCGTACTATTCATATAATTTGTAGTAAAAAAATCATCCTGGTCAGTTGTCCTCTGAGGCAAAAAAAATTAATCGCATGCCATTTTTATTTGAGAAAAAATTCGGGCTTATATTTCCATTATTTTGGCAAAAAAAAATATTTTTGGGATTTTCTATAGTTGCAGGAAAATAATCAGATCGACTGCATAATAAAATCATTGTCAGCATGCAATAAGGGGTTGAATTTTTTTTATATCCCATCAGCATCTATATTTTTCCATCAGTCGGCATTGTAGATTAAATTATTATGTTGACATTTCTTTTTGATTTTTTAATTGCAAATTTTTTGCAATATTAAAAAATCTTTATATTGCATCATCACCCTTTAATCAAATCATAGTCTGTAGACAATTATTATTAGCCACATTGAATTATGTTTGCAGGGGGTGACGTACTTTTGTCGGCCTAATTAGGGGGCCCGTCCACCAACCGTTGTACACCATTAGCCCTATCGAGCCCTCC
>VDFB02000003.1:550146140-550368377 GCA_007258455.2 Sequoia sempervirens | reverse complement strand
TGGAAAAAGATATTTGACATAGTCAAATAACTGTACTTTCTCCAAGGGGTTCATCGGTTTATAGGTGTTTTTTTTTCTTTTAAGCGAATGCCAAATGTACTCTAATCTAATTGGACTATGAACTAATGTTGAAAATGAAAAGTGAAAGAATCTAATTCTATCCACAGTTGCAATGAATGTAAATTATACTAGTTCTAATGAGTTAAATGTAACAAAAATCTGCAAACTGAAATAGGAAGCTACCAATAGCAAACAAAACCCCAGAAATAGAAAATTCAATGATGTAAAGTGCAGATTAAAATCTGCACTTGGACTAAATTTCCCAGATGGGCGTATGAGTCCCAATGAAGGTTTTTTGCAAAATTTTCAAAAAAATTTAAGTGATTTTTATGCTTTTTAGTTTGTATGATGTGTAACCTAAGTGCAAATGCAGTTTTCAGATAATTTTCAATGATTTGAGATGCAAAAATGTAAGCTAAATGTACTTTCACTAATGCAAGATTTAGAAACCCTAGAATGCCAATTAACTAATGCAAACAAGATCTAGGATGATGATACACTCCAAATCAAAATTATAATGTTCTAAATGCAGGTTCACCAAAATGAAAGGTTGAATTTTGTTGCTTCTATGTTTAGGAGATAAAATAAAAATCTTCACACTCTCTCACTTGAGGAAAACCTTAGAGATCTCAATCCAAAGTATGCAAGGGAGAAAGAGATCTTGCAATAGGGTTGTCCTAGGGTATGATTATAAACTAATGTGGGGTTCACCACTAAGCTAGGGATTGGAAAGACAAATGAAATGCAAGATCTAATGCTTAACCCTAATATGATGCAATCTTTCACTAAATGACCTAGAAAAGCATGTAAAATAAAACAAAGAACTGTAAAATGAAACGTGTGCGCTTGGAAAGTTGAAGAAGGTTGAATGAAGCTCTAAATTGCTGAAAAACACTAAAATTTTGGCACACTAGGACTCATCACGCTAGTTTGGGCATATTAGTCACCTCTACAATGGTGAAATTGATGATAAAGAGAGCTTATCCTTTTGAGGGATATAGCCTAAATAATAATAGAGCAATGAATTAACAACTTGCTGTAACTTACCACTCAAATTTGATCTCTTTGAGGAACTAAATTCATGCACATCACCTTCAGGGCTTGGTTGCAATTTGGCTTGTTTTTATTTGAAGACCTACAAGCATTAGTGCTCACAAACAAAATGCATGCGTAAACATGAACAAAATCACATAAAACTTGACATGATGATTGAATGATGAAATGCTACAATACTTCTACAAATTCTTCTCTTGATTTCTTTTAGGACACTTGATTTGCTCAATATAATTGCCTCTTGCTTCTTAGTTCCTTAAAATTGTGAAAATACTATGTATTTATATACAATTTATATAATTTCCTAAAAATTAAATCTCAATGGCCGACAATTAGGATTTGAATTTCAAATAATAAATTTCCAACACCGACATATTTAAATTTGGGGCCATTTTAAGGGGGCAAGGGCGCCCCTACAAGACCCACCTTTTTGAGATCTAAAGTGACAAGGTCAAAGTATTAAATGCATACTTTGATCTTGCATATTTGATTTTTTGATAAATGATAAAATGAGTCATGGAACATTCATTATTTAGGAAATTAAGTGTATGATTAGGTCCAAGCACATAGGAGGGAGCAAACCTAGTGTGAAAATTTCAAGGGTGACAATTTACGATGCTACATAAGGTATCAAATGTTGAATTCTTTAATTGTAAATAAATGGATATACTTTATATTAGTGTAGGAAGGGTGTTAAATTATGCATATTTTGTAATGGTGTGTCTCCATGGTTATTTACATCAATTCAGGGAAATATTGTAATCACAAATATGTATTTCCTCTTGCCACATTTGTTGGTATGAATGTAATGATAGTTTTTAGTGTGTGTGTGACAACACCTGATGTATTGCAAATGCTTTGTAATGACCATTGTTTTATTCCATGTGGGTCATTGTAGTTTTGGTCATGGATTATTATGTCTATTGAATTAAATATAATTTTGTGATTGTGTAAATGCAATCCAATTTTATTGATGCTTTGTAAAATTTATTTCCTCCCTCTTTGCTATTATGACTATGTTTCTGAAAGTAGACATCAAATCTTGTTGGTTAAAGATCAAACACTCTCATTTAAACTATATGTATGGTCTAGTTAGTTGTAGGATTATTTATGCTTAAACTATTTTTTATGCATGCTATTCACGATTCAACAATGCAACTAGGGATTACTATTAAGCAATATTAGATTGTTAAATACATAGATAATTATGTCCAATGTACTTATACCTTTCTAATATGTAAAACATGTTGAAAGAAATCATTTTTAGTGACTATAGAAATATTTTTATCTAAATATACATATGCAAGGTGCTAAACTAGCTATAAAAGGGTCTATTGCAATTATTTTTACTTGACCTAGTGACAACTATGGGGGTAAAGTATGCAATTGGATATAGTTTCTATTTGTTATATTAATATTTTATTTTAATTGATATAATAACTTGTTAAGGCGACCTATAGGAACATCCTATCAAGTTTAAGCTAAGATATAAGCATAGGAGAGATTACCCACTTTCAATAATTAGCCTTTAACCACCCTAAATCTATTGATGAGCCTCTATTTACTTTCTTGAAGAAAAACCCGTGTCCTTGAAGGAAGATAAAAGTTCTAGGATTTATGACTTGTGGTTTTGAGACCTAACATTCCTATTGAGAATAAAGGAAAACCTTTCAATACAAGTTGTTAATAGCTTAATAAGGAGGTCTTGTTGAAGTTGTTAGCATTTTGTTTAACAAATCAAGTAGAAATCTTAGCTCCTAAAGGGGTTTCAAAATTTGACCCTTTCTTCTTTAAAAAAGATTTCCCCATGGAGATAAAAGAAGATAGTGAGGAAAAACAAGAGAATAAATGGTTTCATCATGAAAAGGGAGTTGTAACACAATGTTAAATAAGAAAAGAAGAAGAAGCAACACTCTTCTTGCATACAAGTGAGTCTCTAGTTGCATGTAAAGAATAAACATTAGCATTTGTTAGAATATATTTATGTCTATTTTTGTTTGATTTATATTATCCTTTATGTATTTATTTTTTATTTTAAGGGCAAGGCCCAATAGAAACCTATGCTATTCTATTTTTATTTTTTATGTATATATATATTTTTAAAGATTTAAAGAGGTAATTTTAGTTTTAAAAAATATTTAGAATTACATAGAATTAAATTAAATATAATTAGATTTTTTAATAAGAGGATTCACATATCCTATAACTTTCTTACTACACTTTTGTGCATATTTTAGCTACTAGTTCATTTTTGTGTGCCTTGTGATGTTTTAACCCCTTTTGCCTACTTGAAGTCACCCATAACCATCTTTATTTGGCCTTGTTTAGGGTTTCTATGTGTTTGCCTTCATTTAATATTTATACCCATCCCATGTCCTAAGCCCACCTTAATTTTCCATTGATTTATCCCCTTTTGCTCATTCGTCAGACCATTAGATGTTGTGCCTAGCTCCCTCCTATGCAAAAATCCCACATTTACCTTTTCTAATTGTTTCTCTAATGAAACATAATCAATAGAACCACTACCCACTATAAGATGGGTCTCCTTCAAACTTGAGGTGCCCTAGGAAATCAAACTTAAATGTCAGTTATGGACAATGCCCACAATTTTCTACCTAATAGGACAACTTTGTCTTCTCATCCTCTTACTATACTTTTTGAGTGAAAAGTAATTAATTTCTAGGGTTTCCATATTCAAATTACTATACTAAACTCCTTAAAAGAATCTAATTTTCCCTCATTTTCATATAGAAAAAGAGATATTTTGAGTTGCATTTCTCATAGATGATAATCCAACGTTGCTTCAAAAATTCCAAGAGTGAGCTAGCTTTATTCCCAAAGTCTCAATTTTTTTAGTATTCCATTGTACAATGTTGCCACATTATCAATATTTCAATAGGGCGATCTATTTCTATTTATGGTTTTTCATTTGAAATGAATTTATTTCTCTATTTTTTTTTTTAGGATCCTATTTATACCTCTCTCCTACACCCTTCCATGTCATCATCTATTTCAATTTCCCATCTCCCTAGATTTCCATTGTTGAATCCTATATAATAGTCTATTTTCATTTCCACTTAATTTTTTCTCAAATCTAACATTGATCCACATTCATAGCTTTGATTTGAAGACCTTTCCCCATACTCTTTCATTTCCATTATGCCTTCATGGTGTTATTTTATTTATATATTGTGTTTCCAGTCAACCCTTTGTGAATGCAATCCTTTGTTTGTCACCTTTAGGAGTTGTAAGCCATTAACATATCTAACCCTCATTAGAGTATTTCAAACTTATCATTTCCCATTCATTTGTTAGTCCTCTTTACATCCTTAAAAACCTTTTGGATTGATTCAACATTTTGTTCCCTAAATTTCTCACACCCCGGTTGTTTAGAAGAGTTCTTCTCCAACTTTTGCCATCATCCTACATGTTTTAGAGGCTATTCTTTGGTTTATATTAATTTATTAGCATAGATAAGTTTTATTGGATTTATTTTATTAATATTTCAATGTGGAATCATACTTGAAATCCCACAAGGGGACCAACTAAGATAAACTCTACTTTAACCTTTTGTTTTTGTGGGATTCCCACTCACAAATGTGTGCTTGCAAGTTAGTTTTAGAAAGTTATGTAGGGTTTTTAAAGAAAAGTACCAATAAAATCATCTGAGGAACCTCCCACAAAATTATAGAGGTCTATTTGACACAGTCAAGGCGGTTGTGCAGGTTGATATTTGGCATTTCTAGGTTTGATTTTGTTGAGTTTTTAGTCTATTTTTTAGTCAAAGATTTATATCAGCCCTTGGGATCCATCCATGCTCAGAAAATAGAGTTTTATTAGGTGAAACCATTCCTATTTGTCTATTTTGTCTCATTTTCTAAATAATTTGGACCACTATATTTTTAGTTCATTTTCATAGTTCCTTTGTACATCAAGATTTGAAATCTCTTGGGATGCTTCCTCATGGTGTTATGTTTTAGACATTTTCCATTCCATTTACTAGGTAAAATTTTTCCAATTCATGAACTTGCACTCTCTTTGTTATTCATGTTTATCATAAAATCTTGAGTTTTATTGCAAATACATGGCTTCTATTAGTCACTAACACATGACTACTTATAAGGAGTTAGGATACTCTATTATAAACTATTTGAAAAATTTCAAGTTTGTACCTACTCCATGGTTAAGGTGGAACCATTGCACAAATGTGATAATAAATTATCTTCATATTAATGAAATATTACATAAATATACAAAACCATGCAAGTAATATAATATCATCACCATTAGTATTGAAAAATAGTGATTAAGTAAAATACTAAGTATCATCAAGAACACTAAAATATCAATGATATCTAGTAGGTCAAGAACTACAACCCTTTAATATTCATGAATACATTTGGCCATAAAATAAGTATTCTACATTCATATGTGGTCTTACAAATATAATACAAGTAACAAGAATGAGAACAATTCTTCATCTTGGATCTTCACGATATCTCTTGGTTTTGTTGTTGATTTGGAAAGGCATTAAACTTTCCATTAAAGGAAGTCCCTTCATCCCATCCATTAGGCAAGGAAAATAAGTATACATACATGCTCCAAAAATTTGGTACATCACAACACCAATGATTATATTTCTTAATTTATTCCTTTAATTAATCTGTAACATATACATGAACCACAGATTCAAAAAAGCACATAAACACCCATCAAAAAGTTCACAACACATTCATTAGTATACATATAGCATATAATCATTCCAATACAAAAAAGATCACACATCACTTCACAACACATCAATTAAAATACTAAATATCATATGAACATAAATACATTAAGGATGACCATGCATGACACAAGGCCAAACAATAGTGTATAAATTAGGAACATAATCATAAGAGTGCAACACATAGAATAAAATATTGACATCCATCATAAGTTCCATATCACAATAAGATACTCATTTCAAAAATAGTAGTCTACCTTCATACAGATAAATTGATACAAGCACTACTTAACCAATAACAATCGTAGAGGATGCCACCAAACTCTATTTGGTGGACATGGTACCAATCAAACTATGCATTGAAAAGGTTATTAATATGCATATATGTATATCTTGTAAGCTCAATCAAAGAACTCTAATTTTTGTGATGTGACTCTATGGTGATATTGTACCCCACAATCTCTAGTAGTCATATTTAAGAGGAAATGATATTCAAGTGTGCTATACAATGTAGTTGAGAAAATGATATTGAAGGTGATCAAACATCCACTCTTTAACTTTCCTCTATCTATCTTAACTATGAGATCTAAATAGTCACCAAATACTCAATCTCTTCCAAGACCATTAGGTGAAGTGAAATAAGGAGTACACTTCCATTTATGATCACACTTAAAAAACCTTAAACATAATAAGTACATTCATAATTGAGGTAGTGCAATATCAACATCCACTAGATTTGTATTTAATTAGGTTGGACAAGAACCTTAACCTTCCCATATGAGAAAATCATGTACAACACTATATGCTACTCTTTGTGCTTACCCATTAACAATACACTAATTACATGCCATCCTATAAGCAATTGCAAGTCTCAAAAACAGTAACCAACAAAGTCTACCTTACCATATCGTAATATATGGCGATAATCATTGTTTTGAATAATTTAGTACCATATTTAGGCATTAAAAATAGACACTTATATTATTAAAATATTATTTTCTATGATCCCATCTTAACAACATACAACCATATCTAGTTGTCTTTTTAGTATTCAATATTTTAAAAATATTCAATAATATTAGTTTGACTTGTCAATAAATTTGTATAGTAGTGTCCAATCTTTAAAAGTCAATATTAAATTCATATTCAATATTATAGAGATAATGTACCCCATGGAACATAATGAATAATTATATTAAATAGTTTTAAATTCTCTTACATTTTTTGTGAACTTACAAAAAAGATGATTGGTATATGAAATTAAAGCATGCTACTTCCTTGTACTAAATTCTTGTACAATATAGGATCAATAATTATTTAATATTGTTAATCAAAAAATATAGTCATAAAATATTATCATAATTAACCTATTATAGTCAACTTGAGGACCTTGCTAGGAAATACATTAGGTTTCAATTCCGGTTAGATAACATCGTCCTTTGAGCAGTTCAATAGTACAACTTTTACAGTGGAAATGGGTTTATCGACTGATTATTTCCTAGAAAATTAGTGCAAAGGTGTCAGGTTTTGAGGAGATCTTCAATGCCATTAGACTTGCACTCCAGTAAAAGAATGATAATGTTCTACTGCGAGCCCTAAGAAATAATAGGAGGAATGTGTGTTCACTAATGGAATTGGAGATTAAGGATAAATTCTATGCTCTAGCTTTTCTTCGAGCATATACCTCACACCTTGCTAGTCAAAGCTTACACTTGGATTTGTAGTTGAGGGTAAATTCACCAGTTTGAATCTCAGACCGTGGTCAAAATGCTCAGGAACAATTTGTGAATCATCCTCAAGTGTCTTCAACCGTTGCTAATGCAAGAGTGCCTTCTCGTATACCTTCTCGTATGGAGTTTCATGGAGTACAAAATGTTGGATGAAGAGTCTTTGAAAGAGATTTATAGCTGACAGAGGGTATGGATGAAAATTCATTAAATGGGGTGTTTAGAAAAGAATAATGTTATTATTCTTGTGAGTTTTTTGTATTACATATATAGGGTTTTTTGAGTTTTGTAAAGGGGTAAATGCATTAATTTATGGTCTTTGTAAGGGTATTGAAAATGAACATTTTGGGGGTAGAATTATATTTAGTATTGATCATAGAAGAGGTTGGTCGGGGTTAAGTCTGTATGGGATTAGTTAGGAAAAATGCTGAATTTTGAATTGTCAGCATATTTTGTACAAATGATAAAATTGGATTTTGCAAGTATGTCATCTTTATACATTCAGAGCTATAACCAGAGGTTTTCTTACTAGTTCTTTCCTGCCGGTATGCTCCCCATAACCATATTTTGTATCATCTTATTTAAATATATATAATATATAATAGTGGCTTGCCACTTTTGCCAAAAAAAAAAAAACTTCCACTAGAAGTGGACTCATCTTATTGCATTTACCCTCTAGGGTATGTGCGGGATCATCATGGAAAAATGGGCCCTTTAAGTGGCAAAAAATTCAAAAAAATCAAAGTTAGGCAACTTGATGTAAAAATTTGAATAAGTTATCTATATTATTTCAAAAATATGTAAGAATAGAATCTGTAGCAAATTGAATGTAGTTTCTAAACTACTAGGTTTATTTGTTTTTAAATTTCTATTTGGTGAAAATTTGAAATTTCAATGCAATAGTACTTAAATTTCAGGAAAAAATAAAGAGGTGTTTGTCCACCACCCTAACCACAATAAAATGATAAATTTTTATAAGATTTTACATATAAGTAGAGGACTCATGTCCCGATGTAGTGCATATTTTTGTAATTTTTTCTAGGTAAATAATTAGATATAATTTTTTATTACAACTTTAAAAATTAAAAAACTTGTATGTCTAACCACCTTAACTTGGTCAAAACTTCATGAAATTATTTATTCTTTTTTAATCCTATATTATGCAAAGCATAGAATGTGACACATGTTTCAGATTAAAAATGTGATACCATTTGAAAGCTATAGATTTTTTCAATCAACCTTCAATTAGGACTTTTGTTGTAATTCAAATAGAAAATAAATAATAATTATTTATTAAATTCAAAATAAAGAATAATTTATATTGGTGGAAAGATGAGAATCTTCTTTAAAACCCTTTTCATTTCATCAATTTTGGGTAAAAGAAAAGTCATTAGCCACATACCCATCATATCGCCACTTTTGGCCCATCATGATCCCTACTATACCCCTAGTTAGAAAAAGGAGGAAATGACCCTAACCAGAGATACTCAATGCATTCAAGATCATCATTTGATCATACTATAATCTTGTAAAAGTGTCATTAGTCTTAAAAAAAGAAGTTATGGTCAGTTGGACAGTTGGAATGTGATTTTAATAGCATAAATACGCCTTGTAAACATGACACAAGGGGTTGGAGAGTATTTTGGAGGAACAAGACACCAATTAGACACATTTTTGTGCATTTTTCTATGTAATATGACTGCAAAAATTGCTACTCCATTGCATGGTACAGATTAGTACGGTCCTAATATTAGTCTTGTTTGATAGAGGGATGAAATAAATTTCATTTTCACTTGGTTTGGTTCCTTTTCATTGAGTATTTTGAAAGTTATTGCAAATTTACTAAAACTCGCTTGAATCTGTACCTAGGGTATCTATTTTGGGAAAACTAACATAACGTTTGTTTCCACTATTAGATCTTCATAAAAACTTGAGGAAAATTATGTAATTGTGTTATATACAATCTGACTAGAGAGATTGGCCTCATTTGGCATTGTGTGAAAGTTATGAATGACAGTTTGTTTCATTTCATAGTGAAAATTTAGAGTTTTCTTGCTTTCTTGTAACTTTCACCACATTGTACAGTTTGATACTAGTATGTAAAGATTGAAGGTTGTTTTCATCATGTAAAGGGTTCCTCTAACTTTCATTTTCACTTGGTTTGATTAAAATCCATTAATTTTGGAAGGAGGTATTAATATTTTAGTGTAATCTGCTTCAAACCCTACCTAGGGTAACCCAAGGCAATAAACATGTGATTTCTCACTTTTCCTTTGGTGAAAAATGCCAATTTTTTGTGGAGAGGCATATTTTTGTATATTGTTTCATATTCCAAAGTTTTAGGTATGAATAGTGGACTTTGCATGTGCTTTTATTAGACAACAGGTTTGATTTTCCTCTTGTATCAGGCCTAGAAGCCCTAGTGTTTGGGGAAAATTGATGAATGCCATTGGGGGAATGATTCTTGATGTAGGAGTTGATGAATTGGGCCATGTGTGACATGTGGAGAGTGTTGTAATGGGAGCTGAGAGATATTTCACTTTTCCTTTGGTGAAATATGCTAATTTTTGTGGAGAGGCATATTTTTGTATATTGTTTCATATTCCAAAGTTGCAGGTATGAATAGTGGAGTTTGCATGTGCTTTTATTAGACAACAGGTCTGATTTTCCTCATGTATCAGGCCTAGAAGCCCTAGTGTTTGGGGAAAATTGATGAATGCCATTGGGGGAATGATTCTTGATGTAGGAGTTGATGAATTGGGCCATGTGTGACATGTGGAGAGTGTTGTAATGGGAGCTGAGAGATCTTGAATCCTTGAACCCATTTGGTGCATGCCTATTTGTCAATTAGGCCTAGTTAAGGAATAAGATAGTGAAAATTTGAAGCCTCTTGTACAAAGAACCCTACCCTAGTTTTGAGATATGTTTAATAATGGCTAAATGGGTATTTTAAACAGGTTTTATTTTCTAGAGATTAGTTGGGATTGAATATTTATGTCCAAAAATTCATTTTTGAAAGGCTACAAGGAAGAACAAGGGTTTGTGAAGGAAAACCTATCAATTGAAGACTAAAGGTTGAAAGAGTGGTTGCTTATGGTTGTTTTGTAATTTGTACCCCTGCTCTACATCACCACGTATACAATACCTAAAACAAATCCATCCTATAATCCTAAGTCTGGAAAATTGAATGTGTCCCACTGGATTGAATGAGATGATGATGGAGCCACACAAAGAAGAGTCAAATTAAACCAGCCACCATTTCCATGATGTGAATTACTACCACCATGGAATTTGGGCACTCAAGAATATAAGGATAATCAAAGGTATAGAAATGAGATAAGGTATACACCCTTGACTAATGATCAACCAACCCTACAACAATGAGCTTTCCAAGATCATTTTGAATGAGAACTAACTTAGATGTGAACTCAACTATATTGTGTCCCTATGCAATCTAATAAATTGAAAGAATATTATGTGCTATCTCAAGAATGTAAATTACATCTTGGATTGGACATGAACCCAAAGAAATATCACACATACTAGCTACATGAACCATGGTAGCATTGGAAATCAACATTCTATCATACTCAGGTGCCCTAACTGTCCCTGGAACAATGTGATCAAAAGAGATAGCAATGTGCATTGATGCTCTTGAATCAATAATCCATCCTTCCCATCTATTAATAAATTCAGTAATCAATGCATGACCCTTGCCTCTAGAATCTCTGGAGGTAGTTCATTTTTCCTTTGTAGGTCGTGGCTCCTCATGTGTGGTAGAAGAAGAAGGTGAACTAGATGAAGAAGGAACTAAAATATTGTGATCCTTGAGAATTTGTTTCAACTCATGAATCTCCTTATTAAAGCATACTTGTTCACTATGACCTATCCCCTGGCAAAAGGTACATGTGGGATTCTCTTTCTTAGATTTTCCCTCTTTGGAAGAGGTGTTGGAAGTCTCACTAGATCTTGACTTAGCTTTACCTTTCTTCCCTTTCCCCTTAGGTGGTGTGGTGAGCAATGCATGAGACTTTGAAGTGATATCATGTTGACTAGGCTTGGATTTCTCCCTAATCAATCTCTCACAAAAGACCTCAAATGATGGCATGACAAAATTATCACCTAACCCATCCATAGTGGAATAGAAAGAAGTAGAAAAATAGGAAAATGCACCCTTCAAATTTGAAAAGATCAAGAATATGTATTCCTTATTAGTTTTATCCTTCCCACACCCTGCTAACTAAGTATGTAAAGACTTGAACTTCACCAAAGAGTCCTCAATTGTAGGGAATAGATTAGTGGAAAGAGATGCCAACTTAGCTTCTAATTTTAATTCTCTAACATCACTTACAAAACCAAAGAGATCCCTATATTTGTCCCATACTTGTTTAGTTGTAGTACACTCCTCAATGTGGAAGAACAAAGAATCAAAAACATGCAATTCAATCAAGCCCATCACCTCATCACATTTTTCCAATAAGCAAACTTCTCATATTGTCTAATGAACTTTGGTTGTTCCTTAGCCAAGGTAGACCACAATCCCTTAAACCAAAGTAGCCTTTGCATCTTCACCTTCCACATGTGTGATAATTGTGAGGAGTAAGGAACTTAAATCCTAATTATACCATGTGTGCCAAAAAAAATCTGCCAATAGGAAAATATATCTGATAAAAATGTTGTGAAACCCCCAATATATGATGTGCCATTTAAAATAAAGCCTCTAATGTAAAAAAACCTTATCCAAATTGCATTATGTCTAATATATCAAGCAAATTCCACAAATTGAAAAAACTAAATAGAATATATTTGGAGCTGAATATGAAAAAGTAGATGGAAAAAATGATAGAACTTTGAATCAACTTCGCAATGTAGTTGAAATCTCCAAAATATAACAAATTGGTGAAAATATGCGAGCTCGGGAGTCCAAATGGAAGAACTAACTTTAGATGGCTATAATTCATACCCACAATAAAATCTAGCAAAATAATTTGCACAGCTGCGAAGTATATGAAACCATATTTCCAATGATATCTTGTTTGGGAAAATCTAATAGCCTAGTGAAAAGTTATGCTTCGTTGAAAAAAATAGCCCTATTAGGGGATGCAAGCTAACCAGAAACAAAATTTAAGCACCTAGGGGCCTATGGGTGCCAATATGACCACAGGGTTAATTGATGGAAAAAAAAAGGTACCGCCAGGGCTGGCGACGACGGGGTGGCTGGGGAGTGGTGACGGGGTGGTACCACCAATAACATCGCTCGAAGATATGGCTCTTGATCCCTTAATATGACTATGGTCTTCAGGGTAGGCCCTCAACGGTATTGGATGATGGCTGGTGGAGGTCAGCAGATGGGTGGTAAGGAAACTCTGGCAAGTCTTTGGTGAATGGTGAATGGAGGGCCTGGTCGGATGTGACAAGGCCAATAATGTTGACAAAAAACCTACAAATTATGACAAATTTGATGGAAAAAATAATAAATGTCCTTGCAGAAAATCTAACAAAGATAAATTTTTGCCACTAAGAATGATATTTTTTGGAGTTTTTAATATTTCCTTTGGGCAATTAAAAAATCAAATATATATGTTCCAAACTTGCTTTTAATAAAATTATGTCGATTATTAAATATTTGAAATTGACCACCAATTTTAAATACTGTATAAATAATAAATCAAAACCCTAAACTATAATAATATGCCGAAAATGAAATATATTGGTCCTGAATAATTTTTTTTTTGTGAACTATATTGAAATTACTGTAGCCCAATATGGAAAATTTAAACCTGCAATATGATATGATATCATGCCGACTTAGAGAAGGATATTTTTTTCTGCAACAAGGGGGGGATTTTTCCTTTGCAACTGTATGATCTATATGATTCCCTTCCAATATCGCTACAAAAAACCTCTGATGGCTTTTGGATGATGAAGTCGCATTTTGATGAATGGGTAGGTGTTCCTAGGGTTTTCACACCTTTTGAACAAAATGGCAGGGTTAGATTTCACCCAATGTGCTTGAAAAATCAATTTCCTCTTAGATGAGAACAACTAGCCCTTCATGCAAACCCTTCCACCTGCGATAGTCTCCTCATCTCAATTTTCTAATAAGAGATGGATTTCCTATGGCCTAAGCTCTGATACCATGTTGGAAATATGAATCAATAATAACCCACTTGAACCTGCAGTCTTCAATGGATCAACCAAGAAGAATACCATCCACATGAACAAGAAATTAGTGCACGATGAGCAAGAAGATAGTATGATCAAATGATGATCTTGAATGCATTGAGATCATTTACAAATTTATAAGAGTCTTCCATATATAGGCAAGGAAAGAGGAGGGTGGATAACAACCTTAGTTGCAAACATTAAATGCCTAATGCATAATTTTAAATGCATGAGAGAAATATTAAATGCCTAGATAACTACATGCTAATTAATGAGATATGGTCCCATTAAATACTAGTTTCTAGAATGCCACCTAGGAAAGTAACTCCTAAGTAAACTTATTAATGATGTGAATATGACCTCACTAATATGTAGTTAGGAAATAACCCCATTCACACTAACACTCAAAAGTATCTTTTGAAAGTGCCTTAGTGAAGATGTCTACAATTTGATCCTTAGTAGGCACATATTCCAATCTAACTTCTTGCTCTGCAACCTTCTTGTTATACCTTGCATACACACCCCAAATTTTTCTTAGAAAAGTCAGGGACCACTTTGTTTTCTTTCGTTTCGCTGGTTTGTTTCATTGTGTTTTCACTTTTTCATTCTCGTTTCGTCTTTTCCCTCTTTGCTTGTTTAGTTTTCATCTCTCGTTTTGTGTTTTCCATCGTTTTGGTCTTGTCTCGGAGTTGTTCAAAACCTTTGAACCTTGCTTTTTTCCTTTTTCAGGCTCAGGTTTGAAACGAAACCTGAACTTGTCCTCAGAGAGAGTTCAGGTTCCAGGTGTGCTTTGAATCCCGTCATCTCTTGTTGTGACTTTTCCTTCTTCTTTTTGGAATTAGACGTTGGACCAAAACATGCACTTTGAACCTCCTTCAAGTTCACATTTATGGTTGTCTCAATTTTGATCCCCGTGGTGTTCCTTTTCCTTTGCCTTTTTAGAGTCGGACTTTGGATTGGAACCAAAACCTTTAACCTCTTCGAAAGGTTCTTGTTCTTGGTTCTAACCTGATTTCGATTTCCCCTTTCGTTTGTGTGTCTACCTTTCGGGTTCGGGTTTTGGATTGGAGTTGACACCTCACAATTTTTTGAAGGTTCATGTGCCAAGTTTGTTCTCAATCCCACTTTCCTCTTTGCCTTCGGGTGTTGTTCGGGTTTGCGTTCCATGTCCGGTCTCGATCCTGATCCCTTTTCATTTTCATGTCGCCTCTTCATTTTTGTCTTTATTTGTTCGTGGTTTTCCTTGTTGGCGTGTTGTCATTTTTTTGTTTCTAATCTTTTTTCATCTTTGTCCTTTTCATTTGCCCTATCTTAGAGTCATTGAAAATACAAAATAATTAAAAACACAAAAATAAAAAAAAATATTATAAAATTTCATAAACACAAAAAATTGAAAATACAAAAAATAAACAAATCTTTTTTTAAGATTTGACAATTTTAAATTTTAAGAAATCATAAATTTTTTAAAAAAAATAGAGAAAATAAACAAATAAATCTTTTTTAATTTTAAAAATATTTAAAATAAAACCTTAAAATAAATAAATAAGTAAAATAATTAATTTTTTTTATTTTACAAAAGATTTTAAGTTTTCAAATATATATAAAAAAAACTTTAAAAACAAATTAAAAAAAGAATCAAAATATAAAAAAATAAAATAAAAAGGTTCCATGTTCAGATGAAAACCTGAACCCTGATGTTGAAATTTTTAAAGGAAATAAAATAAAAAATGCATCGGTTGGGGTCAAATCCTAGAAAGAACTTGGAACCTCCATTGAAAAAATGTTCATGCTCACTCCTAGCTTGACCCTGAAATCCACACATGATTTTTAAACATTGAGGTAAATGTGCTTCAGAGTTCAAAGTCAGACCGAACTTTGGAACCAAACCAAAAACAAAATAAAGTCACGTGTGAGGATCAATTCTTATCCCATGTGCGACCTCGAGTGAGCATGAAAGGAAATTAAAGGAAAGGTTTTCTGAGGAGGTCACCAAACTAGAAGTAAATTGGATGCGTGGTGGGCCCGTTTGGAGTTATTTTTTGGGAAAAGACACAGTTGCACATTGTGCAAAGAAAATGCTGAGGAGAACTCATAGTCAAACTAGAAGTTGCAACAAGCAACTGAATCTCACTAAAGTCAGCTAAAACCAAATAGAAGCTGAAAATGGAAGTTACAATAGTTAATTAAAAGTCAATTGAAGTAAAACAAAGGCTGAAATATAAAGTTTCTTTTGAAGAATGATCAAAAGCTACAACTTTTGATAGATCGTTTTGGCAAGAATTATGGGATTAGTGAGCTATTTATTGTCAAATAAAGCTCATTTGAAAGGGTTAGACACTTAGGAAATGAAGTTAGACATTTTGCAAATTAGCTGATAAAAGTTTAGCAGTAGAGTAGATGGTATATTTTTCTTGTATTCTTAGCATAGTGGAGTTGATCTAGAGACATTGGTTTATGCACACTGGTGAAGTTTTCTAGAATTGTAAATGTTGTTTATCTGTTTCATCATAGTAGAAACATTCATATTTAAACTTGCTTTAGTTTATACTCAAGAATGGTATTGGTCTTATTAGCTGTTTGATTTGAAGTTCTTCCAGGAATGAATGAAGGTTTATCTTTTCTTTGGTCGAATTGTGATTTGAAATCTATTTTTAATTTTTGCACCATGAATGAATGAAGCTTTGTATTGATTACAGGTTGACATATTCTACAGTTTAGTTTAGGAATTCCTTAAAGAATAACATGTTTGGTTAACTAGATGAATCAACATTCTTTTCTCTCTTGCATCCCTAATCTATCTTTTTCTTTTCTTTATCCTTTAGTTAGAATAGGTTTAGATAGAAATTCGATCTTACAGCAACCAAGAAGCTCAATAACTAGTATGCCCCTTCAACATTACAACCTCATTGACCACTCAACAAAACAACAATGTTGTAACCCAGCATCCGAGACCTTGGGAATTGTTTGATTTAATGATCATTTGCTTCTTTCAGGAGAGGTAAGGTGATTACATCTTTCTTGCATGTTGCTGTGTCAATTTTTCCATTAACACTTCTCCCTTAGAAAGTAATACTAGATAGAAATATGTTTTTTCCTTGAGTGCATCACTAAATTCTTGGAAATGTTGATTACACTAGTACTATCACATAATATTGGAATGGGTTCATCATATACCACCTTTATATCCTTTAGAGTCTATTTCATCGAAAGCACCTAGGTGTAGGAAGATGTTGTGCCAATATATTCAACTTCTATTGTGGATGAGGACATTGAGTCTTGCTTCTTACTAAACCAAGAGACCAACCCGTCTCATAAGAAAAACATACTTCCACTAGAGCTTCTCTAGTCATCCACACATCTTTCACAATCAACATTAGTATAAGCACTCAAAGAAAAGTTATCATCTTTCCTATACCACAAACCATAATTTGGAGTTCCCTTCAAATATTTGAATATTCATTTTATTGCCTTCTCATGAGTTTTCTTAGGATTAGCTTGATATTTGGAAACCAAACATACTGGATGCATAATATCAAGTCTAGAAGTAGTCAAGTACAAAAAACATCCAATCATAGACCTATAAAGAGTCTAATCAACCTTAGGAGACTCATCAATCTTCCTCAAGTGGCAGCTAGTAACCATAGGAGTACTTACTGGTTTGAAATCCTCCATGCCAAATTCCTTCAACATCTCTTTGACATACTTAGCTTGAGAAATAAAGATACCATCATCTAGTAGAAAAATTTGAAGCCCAAGGAAGAAAGATAACTCACTAATCATAGACATCTCAAAATATTTTTGTATCTCCTATGTAAACTTCTTACACATGTTATAATCTCCATCAAAGATGATGTCATCATCATAAACAACAACTATCAAAATATTGTCTTCCTTTTCCTTAATGTAATGATTACTATCTGTAGTATCTTTCTTGAAACTTTGTTGAAGTAAGTACTTATCTAATCGAGCATACGAAGCTCTCAGATCTTGCTTGAGTCCATACAAAAATTTCTTGAGTCTACATACAATGTCCAAATCTTTGGATAGTTGTAAACCATCTAGTTGTTGAATGTAGACTTTGTTGAACACCCAAAATACTGAGGGGGGGGTGAATCAGTATTCTATTAAGCCATTCAGACATTAGCCATCCAATTACCAAAACATATTCAAATGCAATAATGAATGAAAGCATGAAACATCCACAACATCACATAACACATGAACACCAAGATTTTTACATGGAAAACCCAAAATGGGAAAACCATGGTGAGGGTTAGCTTACAATATATTGTATTCGAATATAGTATATTATAGAATTTCTCACTACAGGTGGACTCATTGTCCAGTGGACTCACTTCCCATAGAGAATAAGATATAAGATAGAAGGGGTGGCTTACAACCTATTTGAACTATTACAAATGCATCTATAACATGCTGGATTATAGTTCCAATAAAGTATAAAATCAATCTTTGCACTGATATGGATCAATGCTCTGCTTTGCTCTGAGTTCACACAATTCGTAGAACTCTGATCGCATTCACATCACACACATGTAGGTGGTACACCATACATGTCATATATCACTCCTCACTTTCTTATCATCTCAAAACACTGAAATAAATCCATTATATATATCTATATCAAGTGTAACATCAATTAGGTCAACCTCTTAAGGGATGATGATCAACTGAAAGGCTCCAAGGATTGGATAGATGAGTTTAGAAAAATTGTTCCCAACTGCCTCACTAATTTATAGAAGGATGGTGACATAAATATTCACCGCCTCAATTTAACCTTGGATGGAATAATTACACTGGATATTGGATATTCAAAATTCATCATGGATAGCAAAGGGTTATTAGACAAAAGATGGAAGAGTCACTTGGACAACACACAAAAAATCTAGGAGTACAAATGGCCTCATGATTACATAGTGTACTGATGGGATAAAACATTTCAAGCTCCCCCAAAAGAATAGGCCTTGTAGTGAAGTACCAAACCTTGCAGATAATATCATGGAGAGAGGGACTTGCTAGATTTGAATGATCACGGGTACCTTATAATGAGTAATGGACTTATGTGTCTTGTGAGTGCTCTAGACTTCAACATCTAATCATTTCTCTTCATTTATCATCTTTCATTGCTTTTATGTAATCCTATGTAAACAACGATAATTAAGACCTTTTGATTTATGTTAAAAGTGGGTAACTAAAAAGATACTTTTTTCCATGTCAATTAGGACAAAATTTTGAAATGTATTGTAAAATATTTTCGAAGATCAATAGAATGAAGTTATAGTTGGTGGCCGAATTCTGGTTTCAATTTTTTGTTGAAGTGAATTAATGAATGTTATCTTTCTATCTCCAATTTGATCTTTCCTTGTTATTTAAATCAATATATTAAGGGTATATTTGGTTTATCAAAATACATTTGTTGTCAAACAATTCATTTTGTACTACATTTTGGTGTCAAATCTTCTGTAATTATGGTTAGTTTCATTACATTCAAATTCTGAATTCTAGGAAATTATATACAATAAATAGATTGATGGTTGTTTGGATAGTGAAATTAGCTTTCTTAGAAATTAACTGAAATATATTGTCTTGAAATATTAGAAGGATTGTTTTAATTAAAGAGGATTTTGTGGTTATTTTTCTAGCAATGATTAACAATGATTTTACAGTGTAGCTAGCTTGCTATTTTCATTCAAGATACAAGTCATGATCAAATTCAAGCACATACCAAGAATATGGTACTCTACTTTAAACCTTCAACCTCACTTAGTTTAATCTATTTACTTTGGGATATTAAGGAAGTTGCTAAACAGTTAATATATATCATTTGTTTGTGAAGGAGAATCTTGTGAGATCCAATATGGCAGTGGATCAATATTTGGTTTCTTAAGTAAAGATGATGTCACATTTGAGAAACTTGTTGTGAAACATCAAGTTAGTAATTTTTGGATGTTAAGGCTTCCCAGTTGGATATCAAAGATATTTCTCATCAACTTAATTTGGAATTTATGTATAAATGGATTCTTTCATGGTGTGGGTCTTTACTGAGACAACACATGAACCAAGGTTGACATTTTTGTTGTCCAAGTCTGATGGCATTCTTGGGCTTGGTTTCTAGGAAATTTCTATTGATCATTTTGTTCCAGTCTAGTTAGTGTTGATAGCCTTCATTCTATAATGTCAACTTCATTTTATAATCTAAGTGTATCACCTTTCTTAAATTTTGAACAAGGTTCTAAAATCAAGGGTTCAATATGCATATTTCAGGCCTATGTTGAACACTCTATTTAAGGAATATGTTGACAATACTATAGTTTTTTAATTGATTTATCTTTCTGTTGTGTTTGGACTTACTTTTGTAAACTTGCAATATATAATGCACTTTTATTCTTTTTGAATTGAGACTAATAATAATTTTGTTGGTTGTATTGAGGCACATCTATATTCATGGAAAAAAGGTAGCACCTTGTTGCTCATATTAGATGGCATGTTGCATATAAAGGAGGAAAGATTCTAGCTGGGTTATTGTTGACTACATTGAAGGAGAGAGCTTCATATATGGGACATGATCAACACTCTCCTTGGATTCTACACATTACAACTTACTCCAGGAAGATTGCCCATGTTGTAGAAGTTTTAAGAGATGAAAGGGGCATGTGTTTCCATCATTGCAAAGATTTTTGGTGAAGCTTCTTTCCTGTAGTCTATTAGACCCCCAAAAATCCTTGATATTTTGAGGTTATCTATCCTCAATATCAGCATAGTATGTTGATTACACACAAGGTTTAGGGTTTTATTTGAATAGCCTTGTCATCCAAAATTCCCATGTGATCCTCAAATGTCTTATTTCTCCGTTTACTCATTTTTTTTATTACCAATGATATAAGTTACCTCTTGAGTCATTGTTTAACATTTCTTACCAGCACCTTCATTTAAGACTGTTTGGTCATCCCCAATCGCAAGGTTTTTTAAATATTCCCAAAGTCAACCTTCATTATTGCACATACAAATGATTTATGTCTAAGTCATAAATTCCTGAGGGGTAAGTTCTCATCATCCTAGTCAAGGCCCCTTTTTGAGACTAACTATTGTGTCCGTGCAAGTTTGATGATCGTGAGATGATAGGATTTAATTTGGGTCACTCCCCATTGGCTCGCTCATCCCAAGAGATGGCGGTTTAAGAGCAGCAAGGTCTATGAATTCATGACATGTGTATTTGTGGGGTGTATGGGCCTGGTGATGTCTTCTGTCCTAATGACTAAAGCTTTGAGATCAACAATAATAGTCAGGACTCAAGAAGTGATCTCCACTGTTCCTTGCCACCTCACAGAAGCAAGATGCATGTTCTTTAAAAATGGTGAGACCCGTGAGATGCTACCATGTGCACTCTACAACTACTATAGGGTGGGGCCCTCACATACATGGGGAGAGTCATATCAATGAATTTCTATTGGTTGTTCATCTGAGCTCGAGCAGCTAGGTGAATTCAAACAATATTGACTCGATCAAAGTTGTTCAAGATGCCCAACTCAACTATAGATCAATGGCATATATTCAAAAATGCAAAGTACGCCCATTGCAATTGTTTTGCTTCGCGCAAATGGGCATTAATGGAGGAGGTGACCTATAAACCTATTCAATTCCCTTCAAAAATTGTGTATGTGGCTGACTCTTGCTTATATGAGATTTGAAGATGTGTCCAAGGAAATACAAAGAGTTGAGAAGCAAATTGCAGAAGTTCTCCTGGCTGACATTAGGGTTTCTCACGGTTGAAAGTAGTAAGTACAATAAACATAATTTTATGTCGTTTTAATTTTATGAGTTAGGGTTTGGTTTTAATCAGTTTACAACAAGTGTATTTGATCATTCTTCTTTCATTGCTTTAAATTAGGGTTAATCTTTTCTTTTAAAAAAATTGTATCCCTATAAATTTTCCAAAATTAGCTCTCGTCCTAAGTCATAAACTGTAATTAGGAAGTGAATAGTTAAAATTCCTCCATAAGAAATCTTGTATATTCAAGCCCATGGCTCCCAAAATTCAAGGTGCTTCTTCCTCTAACTAGTCTAGAACCATTTCTCAGGATGTGATTGATTTTCTACCCCAGTCTACAAGTAAGAAACCAAAGGGAAGGGTCTTGTTTCGTGGCCCTACTATGAAGGAAGGGTTAATAGATAAGGCTTGCTTCATCAAGGATGTTGAGGTACCTTACATGAGATGGCAGATGTTTCAATACGGATTTGGAAATAGGAACCTTGGGGCCCCTTTTAGTAATCCATGGAAGTTGGATATGGGAAAAATGATTGTTCCAAATGTGTACATGGATGTGGATCTTTTGAAAGATATTGCATCAAAATATGACCCAGTTTCTAAGGCAATTAGAGAATTTCATGGGGTGGTTATGGTAAATCTAACAAAGGAATAAATTAAAAAAGTCTTTGACTTGCATGAATGGAGTCAAGACATGGTCCCTTTGAACATGGATACTATTAGAATAGAGAACAAAAATACCAAGGTGTTTATCAGAAAAAAGATGTTTCCTCTACATACTACAGTGACTAGAACTAGGAAACAAATGAGGAAGGTTAGGATTGATGATAGGGAGCTCAAACCTTTCCCAATGAGCTATTTTTTGGGTTATTTCAAAAATACTGTATATTCTCTGTACCAAATTGTTGGTTCATATCCACCTAACACATTGCAGAAGGAGTATAGCTACTTGGCCACACATCTGCAACACCCACCGTATAGTATTGTTTATGACTATGGAACTTATCTAGTTGAAAATATCCATAAAGGCTTAGTTGAATTGCAAGAAGAAAAATAATGGGTGAAGTCCTGGTGGTACTCATTGTTAATTCATAAGTTCTTATATAAAGGACAAAGAGCCTTTGAGAAGGAGATTACCTTGGAAAGGAATAAGGATGATGTCAACCTGCATGTTCATTGTTGGACCAGAATCTTGGATAAAGATGACAAGAGGTACAACTTTGTAATGTCTAGAAATGATTTTTCATCCAATATAAAGAGGGCCTTGCTATATGAATCACCTAGAATCCCCAAATAAATCCATGAATTCTTGAGATCTAGGGAGTTGAAGCCAGATTTGAATTTCAGCCATAATTGGGGAGATTTGATTTTGTATCCTGATAAGATAATTTTCAAGATATATGCCAGTGGTTTGGGCCCATATATTTTTCTTGTAGATGTTCCTTTGAGAATAGGGTTCCTTGAGATCATGAGGCAGTTAGGAGCTTCACAAGAAGCACATTTACCTGAATCAGCAAGGAAGGGGTCATTCTTCCCAAAGTGGACAATATTTTCCAATTACATTGTGACAAAAGGGATAGTGAATGAATTAGAACACTTGCTAGCTCCTAATAAATTGATGACTATGAGCCCAAGGAATCATGATCCCAAAGGCTTCATTAATAAACTCAAAGCAGATAAGAAAATGGGTACCTTTGTACATGCTTTTGATTACCCTGAGGATGTTATTAGGAATGTTTTTAACTTTGAGGAGTAGGATGAGAGAAAGGAGAAATACCTGGCTTATAGAAAGATGGTAGAAGCTAAGAAGAAGAATAATCCCCAATATGATCCTCTTCCAAATATACATGGTGATTTAGATAAAGTTATGCATGTCATGGACAATTTCAGGAATGTTGTTGGTGTTTTGAGAGAATAGCGGGAAGTTCCAAATAAAGGAAAGGAAATGGTGGTTGAAGAAAGTGCTAAAATGACATTAGAAGAAAGACCTCCATATCAACCACCCAAACAATTGAGGATTTATTATAGGAGGAAGAAAGTAGCAAGTGAGGAAAGGAGCTCAATAGTCCCTGTCACCTTTGTAGAGCAAAAATCAGACTCTCCCCAGAGTGCAGTGCCAGCTCCTCCTGCACAGGCCTCTTTTCCTGTAATTGATCTTGATTCACTTCCTAAAAGTTCTGCCCTCCTGAGCAACCATCTCAAAAGAAGAAAATAACTGAATCAAGAGGAGTGGTTGATTATTCTGACACAGATGAAGATGATATATATGTCACCCCTAAGGAAATGCAAATAGGAATGCCCCCTCATGAAGGAGCAATTGCTTCAAGTTTAGGACTGAGCATCCTCAGATTAGGGAAGCTTGACATTTGTGAATTGAATATTGTAGATTACTTGAGGGTAGAGGCCAGCAAAGAGTTTATGGAATATGATTCCTTCATTGAGACCTCGGCATTCCAGGATTTCTGGTGGAAATCCAAGACTACAGATTATGTGGAGAAGGTTTCCAATGAAAGAAGTTTGCAACCTGAATTTCCTAAAAATGTTATTCAGGCAAATGTAAGAAGCATTATGAGAAATGAGTTTAAAAAGATTAATGCCCAAGAGGGCAAAGAGCTTGTAAAGAAGAGTGGTGTGTTGTTGTTGCCATAATGGAATATTTCTAATGCTATTGTTTTGGATGCTATAAGAAGGGTTGAAGGGCCTCTTGTATAGACAGAAGAAGAACTAGAAATGACACTTTGAGGTTCAACCTTCAGCAAGGATTGGGATGCATTGGCAATATGGTCACTATCTTCGTCATCTAGGAAAATAGCCCTAGCAGAGCCATCAAAACTTAGTGGACAACTACTTTTAAAAAGAGTTGTTGATACCAACTTTAGAAGCTGCAGACATGGTTGTTAATGTTTCCAGGTTTACTTGGTCAACTGTGGAAAGGTATCACCTTGGAAAGAGATAATCTTAGAGTTAAATACAGAGAACTCATGGATGACTATGACAATAGCGAACAGAAAGTGGCTACATTAGAAACTGAATTGGCATTCTATAAACAAAGAGAGGAAGTGCAGAGAGAACAGGGTCAGCCTAGCTCAATCCACCCACCTTCAGCTTCTCCAATTACATCTATGCAACATTCATTTCATAGCCAGGCTTTTGCAATAGTATTATATTATCGGGAACAAGAATCAATTACAGAGAAAGAAATAAGTAGGCTAAGCTCTAGCTCACCTAACAGAGATTAATTGCTTTTATAAATTGAGACATATAAGAAATTTCTAGAGAAAGCTCAGGACACAATTTATGAGAACATATCAAAAGTTCACCGCACTACCTTAAAGTATCTAAATTAGAAGATTTAGGATAGATTCAATAGCATGCATGAAAACTATGCTTTGATGGTGCATGCAATGAGATTGTCCCAAAGAGAATAGGTGTTGTCCATACCAACCTTGAATAAATGGGTCCCAAGAGTTGAGAGATTGAAGTTGATATTAGTCAGAGTTGGCCAACACGAAGATAAGTACCCTCTAGTGCTTCCAGTTTATGAGTTTGTGTGTGAGTTAAGCAAGCAGAATTTTTAGGGATATGCAACCCCATTGGAGTAGAAGATAATATAGTTGATAGCTCAATATAACCACATTGTTTTGTCACCACTACTAGATATTGAGGTGGCCAATTATGAAGTGAAACCATTGCAGATGTGGAAGAGGGAACTAAATGAAGTTATCGATTCTCGGGTAGATAAAATTTGCAAAGAAGTTAATATTGATGTCTTCAATAACACTCTAGGGAGGTTAACATTTCTTGTTAGTGTAATTAATTAATTATTACACTAGCATAAGTTAACTTAGATCATATATCATTTAGTCCTAGCTTGCATTTTAATAAATCATTTAATAATGGGGTAATGTCCCCTTCCATGTTTGTAGGGATAAGATTCCTTCTAGAAGATGAGTTGTCCTTCTAGAACTTATCTCAACATTTAATAATTTCCTAGATAGGGTTCACATGTTGTCACATGTTGTTAGATCATGACATGTGGCAACATCTCATGCATCTTAGGTTTTCTCTTTTTCCTATATATTCAGGGCATTTGTACATTTGTAATCATCCAATCTCATATCATATCATCAATATAGAATCTCTATTATGCATGCCTAGTTGCAACACTTTTTGTCTGGTTGATTATCTTTCCTGGAAAAGGTCCTCCATTGAAGACTGCAGCTTTAGGGACCCTGTGCATCCATAATCTCAACATGGTATCAGAGCTTGTCTAGTGAAACTTCAACCCTCAATTAAGAAAGTTGGTGTGTGATATTCTTCACAGGCTGAAGGTTTCCATTAAAGGCTACTTGACTCCACCCAGGGACCAAGCTTATTTCTGAAGTAGATAGAGTCAGAACTGAGCTTGCCATTATCTTTAGAAGGCCTCAAAACCCTAGGATTGCCTACCCATTCATCAAAATTAGATACATCAACTTGGGATCCATCTGAGGTATTTGGGTTTGCAAAATCAATCGTACTATTCATATAATTTGTAGTAAAAAAATCATCCTGGTCAGTTGTCCTCTGAGGCAAAAAAAATTAATCGCATGCCATTTTTATTTGAGAAAAAATTCGGGCTTATATTTCCATTATTTTGGCAAAAAAAAATATTTTTGGGATTTTCTATAGTTGCAGGAAAATAATCAGATCGACTGCATAATAAAATCATTGTCAGCATGCAATAAGGGGTTGAATTTTTTTTATATCCCATCAGCATCTATATTTTTCCATCAGTCGGCATTGTAGATTAAATTATTATGTTGACATTTCTTTTTGATTTTTTAATTGCAAATTTTTTGTTAAAAAATCTTTATATTGCATCATAAACCTTTAATCAAATCATAGTCTGTAGACAATTATTATTAGCCACATTGAATTATGTTTGCAGGGGGTGACGTACTTTTGTCGGCCTAATTAGGGGGCCCGTCCACCAACCGTTGTACACCATTAGCCCTATCGAGCCCTCCACTGTGTGCTTCCGGCCATTCATCTACGTCGATTGTTCAATCACCTAATGACTGGTCAACCGAGCCTATCACTAGCCACTTCATTGTTTCGACTGCCAGAGTTCTTCCTACTAGTGTCTAAGATTTTGAAAGCCCCGACCGAGGATTCAGTCACACCATAGATCGAGGGTTCCACATTTCTAAGTGGTTCCACCAAACTCACACTGCTCTTCCCAAGATCTCAGCTCCACCGCCGCTCCCAGGAGGGAAGTGCTTTTTTTTGCCATACTTTAGCCCATGGTCACATCAAGGACCAAGGGCAGGATTTTTTTTGCCCAGGGTGCTATAATTTTGCACCTGTTTAGCTTGTTGAGTTCCTAATATAGGCATTTTTTCATTTTATCATAACTTTTCACCAAGGTATCAAAAATCTGCAAACGAGATACCATCGAAAAGGTAATTCTGACCACTTTCTAGTGGTGACATCAATTTTGTGAAATTTTTCTTGCAGAAAATTCTACAGCCAATTGAAGAAAAAACCCTAATCTAGACTCAAAGGCTCATATCTTCACAACCGTTTGTCGGATTTCAGTGATTCTAGCAGCATCAGGAATATTTTTTAGAGCTTTTTTCATCAATCTAGACCCCTTGATTAGTTTCAACTCCAGGTACTCTTGCATTGATTTTTTCAGTTTGGTGCATTTGTTTAATAACTTGGACATCCTGAAGCTTGGAAAAATATTTTTGATCTTGGTATCATCACTTCAGTTGTACATCATATTTGGAAGCTTCTATTTGTTGTTGAAGGTCATTTTTCTTTGTTCTTTGTGGAGAAAGTTCATTATGGAGTTTGCATATACTCCTTCTCTCATTATGTTGCACAAGGGTAACTATAAGCAATGGCGAGATGGGATCAACCACCATCTCCAATCACTTGATCTATTGCCTCATCTATTTGGTATAGTTCCTCATCCGAGTGAAGGTATTCATGAACTTGCTTGGAGTTACAGCAGATACACTATTTTGGAGATAATTGCTATGCAAGTTGATTGTGATGTTTTGAGTTCTATTGATCATTGTGATTGTCCTCACATCCTTTGGATTAAGCTTTGGGAGATATATGGAGGATCAGACATTCCACCCTTCCCCAATGGTCAAGATTCAAAATATCATTCTTCAGATTAGGTACCCCATGATGATATTGTTGTGCAAGAAGTTGATTGCCTTGAATCTTCCGAAGAGGTTGACAAGGTTCCTTCAGGTGCTTCTTCTCCATCAGAGACAGTTGGTATCCCTTCACATTCAATGATTCCCTGCCCAAATTCATTAATTGACACTTCCACTATCATCATTCATCAGGACACATTCAGTTTTCTAGACTTGGCATCACAAGATGGCTTTGTTTTAGGTATCACTAACTTGGCTACTTCTACAAGTTTGGAGGAAATTCTTGAAGGGGTATCACTCCTCTATTTAGATCACACTTTGGAGAGTTCTCTTGAGTCTCCTCATCCCTTTGTATTGACCTTGATTAGGAATCCAGAGACTATCTTGGAGGCACTTGGTTTCTCTTTAGATATTTCATGTATGAGACTTCTTCCCTATCATTCCATTCAGGATTTGAGGTTTCTTCAGCATCCACCATTGGATTTTCTTCTTCCTAGTGGGAGACTTGTGGTTTGGACACATTTGTTGCTTCAAACTTCTTTCAGTGGTTTTGAGGACACTTCATTCAAGGGGGCTATCAAGTCTTCATCATATCCATCACATCTTAGTCTTTGGATATTGTTCAGCATCAATTTCCGCATCATCCTGGTTTGTCACCCTCTTCATTGTTTGGGACTATGGCATCTTCATCATCAAGAAAGGAGACACATGAGCAGAGTTCAAAGACATCATCATCCACTTTCATCCTTCCTTCAATTCCTATCTAGAATGAGAAGCATCCCTACACTTGCACTTGGTTATGTTTCTTCCGCAAGGGAAACAAGTTGTTTGTCAACATTGGATCATGTTTTGTCTTCAAACACTTACCATTTTTGTAGGTGATCACATCTTCTAGGGGGGGCTATATAGTCTCTCTCATTCCTCCCTATGGGGGGGCTATTGTATTGTATCCATGTGATGGAGAGTGTCCTTGGAGGGTATTTGGGAGTCCTCCATCCTTCCCATCCTATCTCACATTTTTTATTTTTCATCTCCTTTTTAGAGAGGGGTTTTGTTCCCACTAGGTTTTCCCCTTTTCTTCGGTTGTGGGAGATTTTTTGCATCTTCATGTAAATGGGTACCTAACATGACCTCGTAGTCAGGACCCATCATCTCATCATCTTGCATAATCATTGCATTTTCCTCCCTAAGTTGAACTTATGGGCAGGTGTTAGTGTAATTAATTAATTATTACACTAGCATAAGTTAAGATAGGTCATATATCATTTAGTCCTAGGTTGCATTTTAATAAATCATTTAATAATGGGGTAATGTCCCCTTTCATGTTTGTAGGAATAAGATTCCTTCTAGAAGATGAGTTGTCCTTCTAGAACTTATCTCAACATTTAATAATTTCCTAGATAGGGTTCACATGTTGTCACATGTTATATAATGACACATGGAAACATCTCATGCATCTTAGGTTTTCTCTTTTGCCTATATATTCAGGGCATTTGTACATTTTTAATCATCCAATATCATATCATATCATCAATATAGAATCTCTATTATGCATGCCTAGTTGCAAAATTTTATGTGTGGTTGATTATCTTTCCTAGCAAAGGTCCTCCATTGAAGACTGCAACTTCAGGGACCCTGTGCATCCATAATCTCAACATTTCTTATCAGTTTTCTAGATGATTTTGACAAGGAATCCAATGCAGTAGTAACCAAGTACTCCCCTTATAGGAAATTCATAGATAAAATTATGGATTTTGATTGGCCATCTGAGGAAGAGTATGAAGAATGGGGAAGGTTGTATGTTGGCAGGTTTAGTTTTTGAAACATATACTAGGTCATGTATTGTATAGGTCTGGCCTCAGAAGTTAAAAAGTTAAAACATATGTTTCATAGGGAAGTATAGGTTGTTGATGATGTGGGATGTTGATTGAGATACTGACTCACCTATGGTCTACATAATTTTGTCATCTTGCTTGATCAATTGGATGCGTAATAATGAAGTTAATCCTTTTGACATGTACTTTTGAAAAGGCAAAGTTGCTCTTTACTATGAATGTAAATATTCTTTGTCTTATGTGTATTCCCTCCATTTTTGATGACCACAAATCTAATTGAATTTAGGAATATACCTTTTGGTGGTCCAATTGAAGTGTGACATGTGTAGATTTGGCATGTGGCTTTTTTTTCTCCCTTATTCTATAAAAGGGAATTCAGGGCCATTTGTGCAGATCTTTTGTTGAAATTATGGAGCTACATTGAGAGAATTAAAGAACATAGAGTAGATATGTTGAGTCTTTATCTAATGCTTTGAATCTAGACATTAAGTTTAGTTAAATGTATGGTTTTTTAGTAAATTTGAATGATAATGGAGATTTTCTTAGTCTATAGTCTCTCCATTCTAGTTTTGTATTAGAATCATTAATGAAAATGTTGATCAACGATCATTTCATTAATTTTCATCGTGTTATACTTTGATATGTGATCTGGTTTTGGCTCTTGTTCATGGAATGAGTTAAAATTCTTGAATTAGATCATGTGTTCATATATGAATTCATTTGGATTTTATAAGTAGTCTTTAGTGCTCAGTCATTTGTTTGTGAATTACAAGGTGATATCACTAGATCATAATAGCTCAAAATTAAACATGCCTTATGTTTCAATTTGTGTGGAATCCTGACCCATATATAATGGCACTAATCTCTAACCCATTGAACCTTTCTCATGGTTTCAGTTACCCAACTTGAGAGCAGTCTTTTAAAATAATCATTGACCCGCTTGTTGTTCATTGTTGTTTTGCATTCTCAGCTTAAGATGCATAATTAACTCAAAGAATTTCCATCTTTGTGAGTGATTTCATCTTATTTTCTATTAATGAGAATATGTCTTCCTTGATTTACAATGTATGTGTAAACTATTCAAATGAGTTATATATTTGGCATTGTGGGAATACCCTCCTAGGTCTAGTAGAACTCAAAGTGTAGGAGATAAAGTACTATACGTTTTATCTTGTTTATTGGCCACTCATCTGGAAGGTATTCAAGAATTAGGTTTGGAAAACTCATAGGTACTTTCTAAGGCCTGATTGGTTCGTTAAAATTAACCAATAGAATGGTGACTCTGCTGGGGAGCTTTCACAAAATTTAGCATCTCTAGTGTAGATCTAGTACAGTCAGAGTCAAGTCTTTATCATCATTTATTGAACTAGGTTGCCAGTCACTCTTTGGAGTTATATACGTCATTGTCTATTCATGCGTCAACTTTTGGTCAGTTTTGTCACCTTATGTCAGGTTATGTTCAAAATTCTCTCTGAAGTTACAAATAACAAGTCTAGATACAATCAAATCTTATTTACCAATATCCCGGGTGGTGACTCTGAATTTTCTCACACCAGTGTAATAACAACATCTCACAAAGAACTTGATAAGGAGAAATTTCACAACTCAGAAAGCATCATGAGGAGAATCAAAAGTCAATTGAAGAAAAATCTTGAACACAAGGTAGAATCTGAGCTTGCAAAGGATAAACAACCTCTACGGAAGAAGAAAGTTGCAGAATCCAGTAAGTCCCTCAATTCTCTTATTGGAGCATCTCCCACTTTCAATAATGAAGTAATTAGTGTAAATACTTCTAGATATTCAAGTAAGAGTGGGGAAATTGAAGGAGGACAAGGTAGTTTCCCTATTGAAAAAGTATTTGATAATCTTAGAATTTCTAGAGAAGAAGACAAATGGGAATTTTGGGGTAAGAGTAAAGTTCTCTCAAACCCACCAACACCCGAGATGGGATCTATATTTCATGGGGAAAATTTTAATCCTAGAGGAGAAAATACTAGTCCACCAGCACTTACTTTCCTTAGGGAAGATGATGTGGATCAAACATTCCATACTCCAGCTCAGAGTGAGTATGGGGATTTCCTCAAAAATGAGGAAGATGTCAACAAAGATATACAAGCCTTGGATGAAGAGGCTAAATGGTTGGCTGAACAAGTGGAGAAAAGGAAATCCCAAGCTGTAAAAGAAAGAGAGGATAGAATTAAGGCTAAGCAGCTTGAAAGGGATGAGAAGAAATAAAGAGTAGAGAAAATGAGAGAAGAATATGCTAAGCAAAGAGATA
This sequence comes from Sequoia sempervirens, assembly GCA_007258455.2. Lineage (NCBI taxonomy): Eukaryota > Viridiplantae > Streptophyta > Pinopsida > Cupressales > Cupressaceae > Sequoia > Sequoia sempervirens. The sequence continues at coordinate 550,336,592 of VDFB02000003.1, read as the reverse complement.
TTGAAAACTTTTGCTCAAGAAAAGATTGTTAAGGAGAAAGCTGCTAAAGTAGCCACCCGAATTGTCCCCAATTTCCAAAAATCACAATCCCAATGGGAACTTCTATTGCTAGCACTTACACATAGACCATTGCTGCCACTAAGACTTCTAACCCCACTAAGAAAACATCATTCATAAATCGTGGGAAAAGGATTGTTGACTATTCCCAGTAAAATTCCTCCAATGCTCTTAATATCTATACCATCACAAATACCCTTACCTCGGCAGAAAAGACACCTATTATTAGTCCTGAAGTCAATCCCAATCCATCTAATGCACCTTTTGATCCTGACATCTTGAAGTTGCAGTTGAAGGGTGATAAATTGCAAGAAGAACTAAGGAGGGTAGAGATAGAAGCAAATAATGCAGAAATGTCTAGAAGAATTGCTTTCCTTAAAATGTCAATCCCAACCCCAAATCCTTCAAGTTCTAGGAAGAGTGACAAGGTATCTTAAAAAAAAAAACTTAGGGGACATATCCCTAGTGGAGGGGTGGTGGAAATACAAGAGGTGGAGGAGGTGGAAATTGTTGGGAAAATTTTGTCATCTCAGAGAAACCTCCAAGAATAGTAGTGCTTTCGGTAACTTTAATTTCAAATAGAATGCCTCAAAAACATGTACAACTATGTCACAAAGTGGAATAAGACACAATTCAATTCCCACATTAATCCTTCTAAGAGAAGCACATGTAAATTTAGTTTCAACAACTTGCATAAACAAATTCAACAAACAGAACCATTAAACATGAAAGATAGTATAGAAGATTAGAATCATTCTACCAAGCCTTTAGGGAACAATATGGGGACCAAAACAATCCTAGATTTAGATTGAATGATTTCAATAACATCACCAAAGGTAATAATGAATCTGATATCAAATTCAACACAAGATTTCAGAAGTCTATGAATAGAGTACCCACTTATTTGAGACCTAACCCTAATGCATGATTGGTAACATACTACAATGCTTATGATTCTAAGATGTGTTACTTACTTAGGGACAAGAATCCATGAACTTTTCCTAAGGCATATAAAATGGCTATGAATATTTAGAATAATAGGAGGGCTTCTGGTAAAGTAGGAAGGAGAGATGACCCTAAACTTCTAAAGAATCCCAAAGCTCAAAATGAGAAATCCAACAAGACTACGGCTTCTAATGAGAAGCTAGATCAAGTTCTCAGTCTATTACAAAAGCAAGCAAAAAATAATAAACCTTAATTTCAGAGAAATGATAGGCCTCCTAGACTTCAAGATTTCCCCTATCATAGAAATTGGCATAATGGCAAGCCAATTCAAAATAATTAGAAGAATTACCAAGTTGCACCTAATTATCTACATAAAAATACCACGAATGTAGTTGATGATTTACCTTGGTGCAAAGCATGTGAGATGCCCCATGCATCACATCAGTGTGTTGTAGCTAGGTCTATGTCAGAAAACCAACAAGATCAAGGAGAATCTTATTCACCTAACAATCCAGATGAGACAGCAAATATGTTCATGACTAGATCAGATTTGGAATATGGTGGTTATTCTTCTAGTGATGATGCTGACACAAATGATGTGGATACACAAAGGCAACAAGCAAGTATATATCATCAGCAGGTACTTTCAAATGAGGAAAGGGAAGATGAGTATACCACCTACAATCTTGAGGCATCAAACTTTACTCTGAGAAGACCTTCAAATGAGGAGATAGAGAGATATACAGTTGCCTTAGCTACAAGAGCTCAAGCACAAAGTGATCTCCACTTGAGCAATAGAGTGGTGAGTGGAAATCAAGGCCATCCTGGAGGTCTATTCATAAAAGAAGGCAGTGCAGATGGTAAAGGAACTAAGGCAAAGAAAAAGAATGAAGAAACCAAGCCTAAGGAGCCAAACGAAATAAGAATCTGGGCTAAGAAAAGTAGCAAAGCTAAGGCTAATGTTGAACTTGTGCATCATGACCTGAAAGCTAAAGAGTTGAAAACTACTATTGAGAAAGCTGACAAACAAGTTGAAAAGATGATTCCCTTAGACATAGTATTTCTTGAGATGCCTAACTATTATCCCATTGACATGTTTCAAGTCTTATCCCAAATCTAGGTCACAGTCCCACTCCTTGAAATGATGAGGATTGATGATCATAAAAATAAAACCGTGGCTATCATCAATAGTATTGCAAGATGAAATAAGCACAAAGGAGAGGCTGATGTACCTAAAAAAAGTGTTGGTCAAGCAAAAGGTACCAAACTGGAAGCAATAGTTAGTGAGAACCCTGATATATACTTAGGAACTACTATTACAGCTAACCCAAGTTTGGTCAATCCTTTATTTTTTAGTCTGATCATTGATGGAAAGATACTCAGAAATTGTATGATAGATTTCGGGACTTCAAACAATTTCATGCCCATTAAGATCATGGAGGAAATGGGTTTGAAAGTTGATAGTACATATGGAAAATGTTATGCTATGGATTCAAGGGAGGTCATTGTCATTGGTGTAATCTATGAGGTTCCATATAGACTGGTTGCATTTCCTGAAAATGAGTTAGTCATGAGTGTTGCAGTAGTGGACATTCCTCTAGCTTATGGGATGCTACTATCTAGACAATGGTTTTCCTCCATGGGGGGTAGTATGCAATGTGATTTATCATTTTCCGAATTCTCCATTGACTAGAAGGATGTTAAAATTACCAAAGAACCAAGATTTTGACATATGATTGAGCTAGTTGAAGAATCAGAGGAGCCCTCGATGATTAATGTTGTGGACACATGCCTTGACACTTTCTATCTAGAGGAGTTGAAACAAGCAGAGGAAGAAGCTAAGCCTACTCCAATTTCTAGAGAAATCTCACAAACATCCTAGGAAGATGCCCTATGGATGCTCTATTTTGATGGAGCATGTTCAAAAGAAGGTTCAGGTGTTGGGTTCATTCTTATCTCCCCTCAAGGTAAGATGTTTAAGTACTCTTTCTTACTACAATTTGTATGTACCACTAATGTGGTTGAATATGAAGCCTTGTTACTCAGTCTAAAGTTGGCCTCTAAGGATGGAATAAAGTTGTTAAAAGTATTTGGGGACTCCGAGCTAGTAGTATCCCAAGTTAGGTCCATATTTGTCACTAAGGACAAAAGGTTGAAGTAGTATAGGAATGAGGTATGGGATACTGTTGAATCATTTGATGCCTTTGGAATAGATTGGGTAGAAAGAGGATAGAATGTTAAAGCAGATTTGTTGGCTAATATTGCAGTCAAGCTCGATGATGTAACTTTTGATGGTGTCTCAAGAATTGAGGTACAAACAAGGCTGGAAATACCTGACAACATCTGCAATTGGAAGGTGTTCAATGATGACAATGACATATTGAGATTCCTACATTGTGTGGACATATATGAGAATCAAGAGATTGATTTCAGCTCACATGTGGTGGAAGTGGAGGGAATGAGACACTATTTGGTAATGAGATAATCCAACTTAAGACCAATAAAATTCCTAAAGGTTTAGTTGCACTTGAGAGGTTTTTTTATGGCCCAGATATATCCAATGTTAAGCAATCAAGTGCACATAAAGAGGACCTAGAGGAAATAAATTTGGTAACAGAAAGTGCTCCTAAGAAGGTATATATAGGGAAAAGGATGAAACCACATGTGAGGACTATGTTGATTGCATTGTTGCAAAAGTATAGACATGTGTTCACATGGTCTTATGATGATTTGAAATCCTACAAAGAGGAGTTATTTCAGCATGATATTCCATTAAATCTTGACACAAAACCTTTTAGGCAGAAGAAAAGGCCTATTAATCCTACCTTAAGGCCCAAAATGCAAGAGGAGCTCACCAAATTAAGTGATGCAGGAATTAGCAAACCAATAAGACACTCCTCATGGGTGTCCAACCTAGTTCCTATCAAAAAGAATAATGACAACTTAAGATTATGTGTAGACTTCAGGAACCTCCATGTGGCATCCTTGAAAGATAATTACCCGTTACCTAACATGGAAGCAATGTTACAAAAAGTCACTAGTTGTGAACTATTTTCTATGATGGATGGGTTCTCTGGCTACAACCAGGTCATGGTCAGGGAATCAGAGCAATAAAAAACATTCTTTACAACCCCCTAGGGGACTTATGTTTATGTCAAGATGCCATTTGGTTTGATAAATGTTGGTGCCACTTTCTAGAGGGCTATGGACGTGGCTTTTTCTGATTTTATAGATTTATTCCTTGCAATCTACCAGGATGTTCCTACTGCCCATAGTAAGAAAGAGGAGGACAACTGCTCACACCTTGAGAAAATATTTGTTGGAGCTCTGGAGTATGGCATCTCGTTGAATCCCAAGAAGTGTACTTTTGGGGTTAAAGAGGGAAAGTTGTTGGGGCATATTGTCTCGAAGGAAGGAATCGAGATTGATCCTGAAAGAGTGGTAGCTATAGACAAAATTACACCACCAAGGAATGTCAAAGGCATTCAATCTTTCTTTGGGTAGATAAATTTTCTAAGGAGGTTTGTCACTAATTTTGCAGAAATATTTAGACCTATCTCAAAGATGCTCAAGAAAGGAGAAAAGGTGGCATGGTCAGAAGAGCCTCTTAAAGCTTTTCAAGCTATCAAAGATGCTATTAAAGCTGCACCTATCTTGAAAACTCCATATTATGCCAAGCCTTTCCAATTACTTGCATTTGCTTCTTTTCACACTATAGTTGGAGTCTTGTTGCAAAAAAGTGATGAGGGTTATAAACAACCAATTTCCTTCTTTAGTAAATCCTTACAAGCAGTTGAGCTCAAATATGATACCACTGAGAAGTGGGATTTTGCTTTAGTTAAGGTTGTCAATAATTTCAAGACATATTTGACTAGTAAAACAATGGTGGCTTATGTCCGAAGCGCAACAGTCAAGGACATTTTTACTCAACAAGAAACTACGGGCAGAAGATGTAGGTGGATAAATAGGATTCATGAATTTGACATAGACATTCAGATTACAAAGTTAGTAAGGGGCCAAGGCTTGGCTAAACTTATGGCTGATTCTAACCTGGAAGCTAACCAAATCAATGAAGTGGAGTTGGAAAATGTCTCCCATTCGTGATATGAAAACATGTGGTTGGTACCAAAGGATAGTTGAATACTTGTAGACCATGAAAAGCCCAGATGGCATGCCTAAGAATGAAAGAAGAACCCTAAAGTTACATGCAATCAAGTATGTTATCATTCATGGTGAACTCTAGTGGAGAAGCCCAGAGGGCATGCTCCTCAGATGTGTGGATGGTGACCAAGCAAAAGATCTTCTAATGTAAATGCATAAAGGAGTGTGTAGAGGTCACTATATGGCCAAGAAAACAACAAACAGGGTGTTAAAGGCTAGTTTCTAGTGGCCTATGGTATTCAAGGATGCACACCGGCTTGTGAAAAAGTGTGATTCCTATCAGAAATTTATAGGAAAACTAAAATTCTCAGGTAATTTACTACTTAGACCAGTCTCAGCGCTAGCCCCCTTCCATCAGTGGGGTATTGACTTTGTTGGAGGACATGCTTGGATCTTAGTTGCTATTAATTATTCACAAAGTGGGTTGAGGCTATCCCCACCAAGAAAGCCACTAGCAAAGTAGTCATTGATTTCTTGATGAGGAACATTTAAAGTAGATTTGGTGTTCCTAAAAGAATTGTCACAAAAAATGCTATGTGCTTTAGGTCTGAAGAATTCATGGAATTTTTTAATGAGCATAGTATAAAGGTATCATATTCATCTCCATATCATCCCTAGGGAAATGAATAGGATGACTCCAATAATAAAAGCCTCATGAAGATTATTAAACAAGTTCTAGACAAGAACAAGAAGGCTTGGGATTCAAAATTGCAATTGGCATTGTGGGCAGATAGAACCATAGTCAAAAAATCTATTGGGCATTCCCCTTTCAACTTGGTATATGGAGTGGAGGCCAGGATCCCACACAATAATTTGATAAAAATGTATAAGTTTGTACAAGAATATGATAATGACATTTGTGATGAGATGCAGAACAGGATGAATGAATTGGTTGAGATTGATGAGTTGGGAAGAGAAGCTCACAAGAAGAATGAGAAAATGAAGCTCCAAGTTAAATATTTACATGACAAGTGAGTTTTGCCAAGGAAATTTGAGATAGGATGTATGGTATTGATGTGGAATGCCAAACTGGAGGATAAAGGAAAACATGGGAAGTTTGATCCCCTGTGGCTTGGCCCTTACTTAATTGCAAATATCCATGGGGAGGATTCTTACTTCTTGCAGTCACTTGGAGGTGAATTTTTGGAACTTCCAATACATGGACAATTCTTGAAACCCTATTTCTCCTAAAATAGGTTTTTCTCCATGTACATTGTATAGTTCTATAAATTTTGTACATAGAGTTTGGTGTGTTTTCTTTTTGTTGTGTCTACTTGCCTTGTCTAGGAAAACTCCTACCTTTTGATCCCTTTGTGTTTGGTCTACTCCACCAAGAGATCTGTTTCACACCATAGCCACTAGAGTTATGCATCCCTGAGCATGAGCCAATGTTAGATGGTCCCCAAAAATCCTTGATATTTTGAGGTTCTCTATCCTCAATATCAGCATAGTATGTTGATTACACATAGGATTTAGGGTTTTATTTGAATAGCCTTGTCATCCAAAATTCCCATGTAATACTCACATGTCTTATTTCTACGTTGACTTATTTGTCTAGTTACCAGTGATATAAGTTACCTCTTGAGTCAAATTTTAACATTTCTTACCAACCCCTTCGTTTAGGACTATTTGGTCATCCCCAGTCACAAGGTGTTTGAAATATTCCCAAATTTGGCCTTCAATATTTCACATACAAATGACATTTTTTAATCATAAATTCCCAAGGGGTAAGTTCTCATTGACCTAGTCAAGGCCCCTTTTTGAGAATAACTGTTGCATTCGTGCAGGTTTCATGATTGCAAAATGATGGGATTTAATCTAGGTTGCTCCCCACTGGCTTGCTTGTCCCATATGATGGCGGTTTAAGAGCAGCAAGGTCTATGAATTTGTGACATGTGTATCTATGGGGTGTGTGGGCTTAGCGGTGTGTTATGTCGTAATGACTAAAGCTTTGAGATCGACGGTAATATTCAGGACTCAAGAAGCAATCTCCACCATTCCCCACCACCTTGCAGAAGTAAGATGCAAGTTCTTTAAAAATGGCAAGACCCGTGAGATGCTGCCACATGCACTCTACGACTACTGCAAGGTGGGGCCCTCACATACATGGGGAGAGTCTTGTCAATGAATTTCTATTGGTTGTTCATTCGAGTTGGAGCAACGAGGTGAATTCAAACAATATTGACTCAATCAGATTCGTTCAAGATGCCCAGCTCAGCTATAGATCAATGGAATTTACTCAAAAATGTAAAGTATGCTCATTGCAATTGTTTTGTTTCACGTGAATGGGCATTAATGGAAGAGGTGACCTGTAAACCTATTCAACTCCCTTCAAAAATTGTATATGTGGCTAACTATTGCTTATATGAGATTTGAAGATGTGTCCAAGGCAATACGAAGAGTTGAGAATCAAATTGCAGAAGTTCTCCTGGCTGGCATTAGGGTTTGTCACAGTTGAAAGCAGTAAGTACAATAAACGCAATTTTATGCCTTTTCAATTTTCTAAGTTAGTGTTTGTTTTTAATTTGTTCTAAAATGAGTGTGTTTCATCATTCTTCTTTCATTTCTTTAAATTAGGGTTAATCTTTGCTTTTAAAAAAACCATAGCCCTATAAATTGCCCAGAATTAGCTCTTGTCCTAAGTCATAAACTACAATTAGGAAATTGTGAATAGTTAAAATTCCTTTGTAAGAACTCTTGTATATTCAAGCCCATGGCTCCCAAAATTCAAGGTGCTTCTTCCTTTACCCAGTCTAGAACCCTTTCTCAGGATGTGATTTATTTTCTACCCGTCTACAAGAAAGAAACTAGATAGAAGGGTCTTGTTTCGTGGCCCTACTATGAAGGAAGGGTTAATAGATAAGGCTTGCTTCATCAAGGATGCTGAGGTACCTTACAAGAAGATGGCATATGTTTCAACACTAGTTTGGAAATAGGAACCTTGGGGCCCCTTTTAGTAATCCATGGAAGTTGGATATGGGGAAACTGATTGTTCCAAATGTATGCATGGATGTGGATCTCGTGAAAGATATCGCATCAAAATATTACACAATTTCTAGGGCAGTCAAAGCATTTGATGGAGTGGTTATGGTAGAAATAACTAGGAAAGAAATTAAAATAGTCTTTGACTTGCATGAATGGAGTCAAGACAAGGTCCCTTTGAACATGGATACTATTTGAATAGAGTACAACAATACCAAGGTGTTTATCAGAATAAAGATGTTTCCTCTACATAGTGCAGTGACTGGAACTGGGAAAGAAAGGACGAAGGTTAGGATTGATGATAGAGAGCTTGAACCTTTCCCAATGAGCTATTTTTCCAATTATTTTAGAAAGACTGTATATTCTCTATACCAAATTTTTGGTGCCAATCCACCTGACACATTGCAGAAGGAGTATAGCTACTTGGACACACATATGCAACACCCACCGTATAGTATTGTTTATGACTATGGAACTTATATGGTTTAACATATCCATAATGGCTTAGTTGAATTGCAAGAAGGAAAAAAATGTGTGAAGTTCTGGTGGTACTCATTGTTAATGCATATGTTCTTATATAAAGGACAAAGAGGCTTTGAGAAGGAGATTACCTTGGAAAGGAATAAGGATGATGTTGACCTACCTATTCAGTGTTGGACTTGAATCTTGGATAAAGATGACAAGAGGTACAACTTTGTAATGTTTAGAAATTCTTTTGCATCCAAGATAAAGAGGGCCTTGCTAAATGAACCACCTAGAATCCCTAGAGAAATCCATGAATTTTTTATACCTAGGGAGTTGAGGCCAGATTTGAATTTGAGCCATAATTGGGGAGATTTGATTTTGTATCCTAATAAGACAATTTTCAAGATATATGGTAGTGGTTTGGGCCCATATGTTTTTTCCTGTAGATGTTCCTTTGATAATAGGGTTCCTTGAGATCATGAGGCAGTTAGGAGCTTCACAAGAAGCACATTTACCTTAATCAACAAGGAAGGGGTCATTCTTCCCAAAGTGGACAATATTTGCATATTACATTGTGACAAAAGGGATAGTGAATGAATTAGAACACTTGCTATCTCCTTATAAACTAATGACTATTAGCCCAAGGAATCATGATCATGAAGGCTTCATTAGTAAACTCAAAGTAGATAAGAAAATGGGTACCTTTGTACATGATTTTGATTACCCTGAGGATGTTATTAGGAATGTTTTTAACTTTGAGGAGTAGGATGAGATAAAGGAGAAATACCTAGCTTATAGAAAAATGGTAGAAGCTAAGAAGAAGAAGAATCCCCAATATGATCCTCTTCCAAATATACATGGTGATTTAGATAAAGTTATGCATGTCATGGACAGATTCGAGAATGTTGTTGATGTTTTGAGAGAACTGTGGGAAGTTCCAAAATGGTGGTTGAAGAAAGTGCTAAAATGATATTAGAAGAAAGACCTCCATATCAACCACCTAAATAGTTGAGGAATTATTCTAGGAGGAATAAAGTAGCAAGTGAAGAAAGGAGCTCAATAGCCCCTATCACCTCTAAAGAGCCAAAAGAAAAATCTCTCAAGAGTGTAGTGCCAACTCCTCCTGCACAGGCCTCTTTGCTTGTAATTGATCTTGATTATTCTGACACAAATGAAGATGATATCTATTTCACCCTGAGGAAATACAAATAGGAATGCCTCCTCATGAAGGAGAAATTGCTTCAATTTCAGGACAGAGCATCCTCAGATTAGGGAAGCTTGACATTTTTGGATTGAATATTGCAGATGACTTGAAGGTAGAGGCCAACAAATTTTTTATGGAAGATTCCTTCATTGAAACCTCAACATTCCAAGATTTTTGGTGGAAATCCAAGACTACAGATTATGCAGAGAAGGTTTCCATTGAAAGAAGCTTGCACCCTGAATTGTCTGAAAATGTTATTCAGGAAAATGTAACAAGCATTATGAGAAATGAGTTTTAAAAGATTAATTCCCAAGAGGGAAAAGAGCTTGTAAAGAAGAGCAGTGTGTTGATGTTGCTAGAATGGAATATTTTTTATGCTATTGTTTTGGATGTTATAAGAAGGGTTGAAAGGCCTCTTGTATAGATAGAAGAAGAACTGGAAATGGCACTTTGAGGTTCAACCTTCAATGAGGATTGTGATGCATTGGTGATATGGTCAATATCTTTGGCATCTAGGAAACTAGCCCCGGTAGAGCCATCAGAATTTAGTGGACAACTGCATGTAAAAAGATTTGCTGATACTCCAGGTTTGGAAGCTATAGACAAGTTTTTTAATGTTTCTAGGTTTACACGGTCAACTATGGAGGGTCTCACCTTAGAAAGAGATAATCTCATAGTTAAATAAAGAGAACTCCTAGATGACTATGACAGCAACCAACAGAAAGTGGCTACACTAGAAACTAAATTGGCATTCTATAAACAAAGAGAGGAAATACAAAGAGATCGGGGTCAGCCTAGCTTATGCCACCCACCTTCAGCTTCTCTAATGACATCTTTGCAGCATTCATTTCATGGCTAGGCTTTAGCAATAGTACCTTATAGTTGGGAACAAGAATCAATTACAGATGAAGAAATAAGTAGGCTAAGCTCTAGCTCACCTGAGAAAGATCAATTGCTTCTGCAAATTGAGACATATAAGAAATTGCTAGAGAAAGCTCAAGACAATGTATGAGAACATATCAAAAGTTGTCTACACTGCCTTAAAGCATCTAAATGAGAAGATTCAGGATAGACTCAATATATAGCATGCATGACAACTATGATTTGATGGTGCATGCAATGGGATTGTCCCAAAGAGATAAGGTGTTAGCCATACCAACCTTGAATAAATGGGTCCCAAGAGTTGAGAGATTGAAGTTGATATAAGTGGGAGCTGGCGAGCATGAAGATAAGTACTCTCTAGTGCTTCCAATTTATGATTTTTTGTGTGAGTTAAGTGAGTAGAAGTTTCAAGGATATGCAACCCCATTGGAGCAGAAGATAATAGAGTTGATAGTTCAATATAACCACACTGATTTGTCACCACTACTAGATATTGAGGTGGCCAATTATGAAGTGAAACCATTATAGATGTGGAAAAGGGAACTGAATGAAGTTATTGATTCCAAGGTAGATAAAATTTGCAAAGAAGTTAATATTGATGTCTTCAATAACATTCTAGGGAGGTTAACATTTCTTATCAGCTTTCTAGAGGATTTTGACAAGGAATCCAATGCGGTAGTAACCAAGTACTCCCCTTATAGGAAATCCATGGATAAAATTATGGATTTTGATTGGATGTCTGAGGAAGAGTATGAAGAATGGGGAAGGTTGTATGTTGGAAGGTTTGGTTTTTGAAACATATACTAGGTCATGTATTGTATAGGTCTAGCCTTAGACGTTACAAAGTTAAAACATATGTTTCACAGGGAAGTATCGGCTGTTCATGATGTGGGATGCTGATTGAGATGCTTACTCACCTATGTTCTACATCATTTTGTCAGCTTACTCAATAAATTGGATGTGTAACAATGAAGAAGTTAATCCTTTTGACATGTTCTTTTGAAAAGGCAAAGTTTCTCTTTACTGCAAATGTAAATATTCTTAGTCTTATGTGTATTCCCTCCATTTTTGATGACCACAAATATAACTAAATTTAGGAATATACCTTATGATGGTCCAATTGAAGTGTGACATGTGTACATTTGGCCTGTGGCTTGTTTTGATCCCTTATTCTATAAAAGGGAATTCAGGGCCATTTGTGAAGATCTTTTGTTGAAATTGTAGAGCTACATTGAGAGAATTAAAGAGCACAGAGTAGATATGTTGAGTCTTTATCTAATGCTTTGAGTCTAGATAGTAAGTTTAGTTAAATGTATGGTTTTTGAGTATATTTGAATGATAATGGATATTTTTTGAGTCTATAGTCTCTCCATTCTAGTTTTGTATTAGAATCATTAATGAAAATATTGATCAACGATCATTTCATTAATTGTCATCATGTTATACTTTGATATGTGATTTGGTTTTGGCTCTTATTCATGGAATGAGTTAAAATTATTGAAGTAGATCATGGCTTCATATATGAATTCATTTGGATTTGATAAGTAGTCTTTAGTGCTCAATCATTGGTTTGTGAATTACAAGGTGATATCACTAGATCATAATTACTCAGAATTAAACACGCCTTATATTTCAATTTGCATAAACTCCTAGCCCATAGATAATGGAACTAATCTCTAACCCATTGAACCTTTCTCGTGGTTTCAGTCACCCAACTTGAGAGAAATCTTTTAAAATAATCATTGACGCACCTATCGTTCATTGTTGTTTTGCATTCTTATCTTAAGATGCATAATTAACTCAAAGAATTGCCATCTTTGTGAGTAATTTCATCTTATTTTCTATTAATGAGAATTTGTCTTCCTTGATTTACAATGTATGTGTAAACTGTTGAAATGAGTTATATATTTGGTATTTGTGGGAATACCCTCCTAGGTCTGGCAGAACCCGAAGTGTAGGAGATAAAGTACTATACATTTTATCTCATTTGTTGGCCACTCATATAGCAGGTATTCAAGAATTGGGTTTAACAAACTCATAGGTACTTGCTAAGGCCTCATTGGCTCATTAAAATTAACCAACACAGTCATTTATGTGAAATATTGTAACTCATATTTTTAGTCTTGTGACTGAAAATAAAAATTTTAATACTCTATCTCTAAGCTATAACTAGAACACCTTTCTTTTATTAATAAAGTTTGCCAATTTTGTCTTCTCAATAACTGTCTTATTGTTTGTAATTGATAATTGATTTGTATTTTTGTGTTTTATGTTTCAATCCTCAAATATTAGTCAATTAAAATGACTAAATATACTACCAAATTGATCAAAATGATGATTTAAATTAATAACTAAATACACTACCAATGCATAGAAATTAGTGAATAAAAATGACTAAATAAGTGACTAGTTAACAACAATCAATAACTAAATATATCAGTGAATAAAAAATGACTAAATAAGTGACTAGATTACAAAAATCAACAACTAAATAAGTGACCAGTTAAATATATCAATGAATAAAAATTGACTAAATAAGTGACTAGATTACAATAATCAATGACTAAATCAACAACTAAATATATCAGTGAATTAAAAAAATGACTAAATAAGTGATCAAATTATAGCAATCAATGACTAAATCAATGACTAAATATACTACCAAATCAATCAATCAAAACAGCCAATAAATGACTAAAAATGGTTTAGTCATCAATCTGGTCATATTATAAATGACTGGAAATAAACTACTAATTGTCACGTGACCAAGTTCAGTCATTTATAAGCAGTGTTTAGTATTTTTTCCAATAGTTTATTGTTGTTTTTGTACTAGTGATGATGACCACTTTTTGATAAAGCGGTCATATTAGAGGTTATCACTAGTGTAAATAAAGGTTCTCAAAACTCATGATGTTCTTGAACAAATGGATGTTGATAATGGAGATGTAAGCAACCCAGCTTACGAGTCAAACAATGTTTATCCCATACCCTAATTAGAAGATGGAGGTCTTAACCATTGAAGAAAATTCTAAGAAGGTATTGAATTACATTCAATCTTGGATAAAGGTTACCTCAAAGTGATGAAGGAGGCTGGGATAACACCCATATACCTATGCAATAGTAAGAGAAAACAAAAGCTAGTAAGTGAATTGGTGTAAATGGGGATTTTGAAAAGAAAAGAAAAGTTGTTAAAGCGATGGTAGCTGGACAAGGTAGTGAATAAGTTCTTGATACCTCAAGCCAAGGAATTTGAATGGTATCACAACCAACTGACTCAAATAGAGAAACTATGGCCACTCCAACCAATGTGATGGAAAAACTAAAGGTGGCATTTTCTTCCACTATATTGCCAAGAGAACAACCCCTGGCTTTTGAAGAAGTGGGTATAAGAGCACAAGTACATCTAGAACATGGTTAGCATCTTAAAATGTAGCTTTTATGTTTATCTCTCCACCATTTGTTAACACAACAATAATGAGACATACTTTGGGAGAGACACTCGTAGCTATAGAGGAAGAACTAGAAATAATTGTAGAGAAATTTGTAGAGTAATTTGGAAATTCTAGTTTGCTATATTGGGATGGTTTAAGGAAAATCCAATAATGTAGCCTATGGTGGAAGAAGTTCTTGATATAGGGTCACATCCAAAAAATGGGGAAGAAGAAGAATTCATAATAGGATCACTCACCCAAAAGGTGGGAAGCCCTAAATAAATAAATTCAAGGGAAGAGTTGTCACCACTAAGAGAAACAAGGGGCACTACAATTCAGAGCCCTATTCCATTATTGATGAAGATGAAGAACATGAAGATGTGATTGATAATCATGCAATTGAAGATCATCCTTTGCAAGGAAGAGATGAAATGATTATTGAGCAATCCCTAACTTCTGGAGATCCAGGTGAAAGTCAAGATATAGATAAAGATACAAATTCCTCTCAAACCTTGGGCAAGAAACAAGGAAATGGTGAAAATACTGATGTTTCAAGACAACTTGAAGAATCTACTCTAGGAAATGATACTAAAAAAGAGGAGGTATGATAGGAAAATGTAGGTCTCAAAGAGAAAGAGATGGGGCTAGATCATGGTAATCTAGAATCCTTGCCAGTAGGGATAAAGAATGCAAAAAATTTGGAGGTTGCAATAGGAAACATTGAAGAGTTAAGAGAAGAGGTTCCTGAACATTTTGATCATCAGGAACGAATTAATACAAAAGAGGTGGGACAAAACAAAGAAGCACCTAAATAGCTAGTCAGACAATTAGCTCCACTACTGGAGGTGGAATTGGTTCCTCTATATTTTAAAATTTTACTACAAGAACTAGAAACCCCTAAGCCTAAAGCTAGAGAAAAGACTAGACATGATACTAAACAGAATTCAGATGGAGAGAGAACTCTCTAGATAGCTGCTCCATTGGGAGAAAAGAGCGAGCATGAAATGACAGTTAGGGATTACTAGGTAACAACAATCAACATAGGACATTCATCATGGGAGTAGGAGTTAGAAGAAATGAGAATGAATTTAGAAACTATTGTTGCTCGTATGAAGAAAGACAAAAAAAAGAAGGAATTAAAATAACGGGTTGCTTTCTTGAAATTTTTTATTAGAACATTAGCCCAACATAGTTAGTCATTGAATGAATTTTTGCAAAACCCAGTGTTGATGTCCAAAGAACAGGTAGATGCTATTGTAGCACTCTGTCACAAGCTAAGCATGTTCAAAGAATGGATAGAGAATCTAGTGAAACAGGGTGAGGAATCAATAAAAGAGGCAATTGGGAAATGTAAAGATGCATATCGTTGGTTTGAAAAGTCTGGAAGACTTGAGAGTTAATGTTGAGAGCACCAAGAGTAGAATGATATAAAAGGGTGAAGGTTAAAGGCACTTATTCATATGGATGTCCAAGAATTGATGAGAGAAGAGGTTATTTTGGAACAAGAAGTTTTGATTCTCGAGAAATGGAAAGTACAATTGAATTGGGAGAGTGACACTTTATTGCAATGCATAAATGGATTATAGAAGGTCACTGAAATAGGAGAGAAGCTCGTAGAAAAGGATTTGAGTTTCATTGAGATGCTAACTCAACAGAATTGTGATCCTCGAACCTCAGGAGAATATGAGGTAGAAGTGAAGGATTTTAGGGGATGGACTGAAAAGATAAACAACGATCATGTTTAATCTTTGACTCGAGAGGTCAGTGATGAGATCATAAAGTGCAGGATTTCCATGAACAAGTATGAAATAGAAATAATAAAGAGGGATGAAGCCATCAATAAAATAACAAAAGAATATTCAAGGCATAAGTGTAGTTGGAAGGTGATTCAAAGTCTTCAGACTGAGAGTCCAATGAAGAAGTCCATATGGTCGGGTAGCGAAATCCTAGGGTTCTTGTGCATGTGTAGAGTTTTTAGAGTGCATTTCGTATGATTATTCCCAGACTCGAAAAACATAGCGAATCTTGAAGATTTTTTAATAGTTCTTCATTTTGTGCAAAAGTACGCACGACTCAAAGATTGAGGTTTGGAAGCTTGTTGCTGAAGAAAGTCAAAGTATCTTTGACTTAATCTAGAAAGTTCCTATGCCAACTGTCATCTTCCATGTGTTATCTTTTGATTTGTTCCTCTAGTTTGGTTTCATGCATTCTATTTGAAATATTTGGTCACCCTATTTCTATAAAAGGGCCAAGAGTTGTTTTATTTTATTAAGTTCAGAATTTGTGGATTCTAGAGAACTAAAAATTTTCCAAGTTTTATTGTCCTGATTTCCATTCCATTCCAAACTAAAAATTTGTATGTTTCATTTGAGATTAACTAATATCAAGGCTAATTCAAAGCTATTTCCTAATATGAAATCATACATAGCTGATTATTTGTTCCTATTGGAAAATATTGTGTGTTGCACCAAATTTGGGTGCATACTGACACTATCCAATGGAAAATAATCCATATTTGTTTAAACCCTTACATCATTCTATGCCTATATGTGAAGCAATATTGAAGTATAGAGTGGTTTTCTTTGATTTAGTTTATTTCTTGAGACATGTGTGGATAATAACTGGGAGAAATATTTACATTTTAGTATTTTTATGCTTTGTTTTAGATTAGATGTTCAATAATATTTTTAGAAACTTGTTTCAAAATTGATAAATGCATGGAGTTTTATCATAAATCTTTTGTTTTCATGAAGTTATAAAGTGATTAATGCTAAATCTACTTTAATATATGCAAGTGATTTGAATTTCATGAAATATTATTGCAAATATTTAATTTCATGAAGTTGTTAAGTGACATGTGAGTGATGAATTGAGCTTATGTTACTATCCTTTGGATACTAGCTAACCTGCAAAAACCATAGACCCCTTGTGATTAATAGAAATTTTCACAACGAACCCTGAGTGAACCTAGTGCATCAAGAATTGACATTCCCAAGCCTTGGGATCAAGCTAAGATTACCTTAGATTTAGGTTTTCCCAATGGATCTTTCAAGTAAAGGTAGGTTCCTGCAGTCCTCTAAGAGAACTTATCTATTTGTTGGTGTGCGTGTGTAACATCTGCATCATCAAAAGTGGCACTAGAAGGAGGGACTCTTGTTGAAAAAAAAGGAAGGTGGAGTATTGTAGGGTTACTAGGTCTCAATCTAGCAATCCTGATGTGATGCTTGTAGAAATTAGTTGTTGAACGTCAACTAGGGCTCAAAAGTTAAGGCCTATTGGTGCAGTCTTGCAAAATCAAGCCATTGTGACACCTCCTCCACCCATAGTGATGGCTTTCTTCAACATAGAGTCTCCTATTCAATTTGTTGTATGTAATGATCTGAAAATTCAAATAAATTATGTCTAAAGTAATATCTCCATAAAGATGCAGAAAAAAACATAAGTATCTTTAAGGATCCATGCTTTAGAGCCAGAATACAACACAAAGATCTCATGTGTGTTGTTTCCCTATACATTGAGTGAAATTTTTTATCAATGGTATATCAACCTTCCTCGTAATTCTATTAGGACATGGAAAGATATAGAAAACCAATTCTTGGCTAGGTTTAGAACACCAGTAGATCTTGCATTGTTGTATCATCAGTTTGCTCAAATCAAAATATTTGATGGTGAACCTATGACAACTTTTAATGATAGATTCTTATAAAAGGCTTATTCTAGGTTACAAGCACCTTATGTTATGGATAATTTGTTCATTATTGAAATTTATTACACTATAGTCAATCCATTGGCAATGATGTTTATGAAAAGGAAGGAAAATCCTCCTACTACCCTAACTAAAGCCTATGTGGAAGCTATATGTCTCAATTTGGAAATGAAACATCTTGGAAGTGGATCGTCTATAAAAAATGGGAATAGTTTGAATAACTATCCCATCCTGAGTATGAGTGGAGTATCGTTAAATAATGTAGTGATCCCTAATAATTTACCTTTTATGGTACAAAATGAGACCTTTCCATAGAATAGCTTATTTCAACCTAGAAATATTCAAGCATTAGTCCCACAACCTAGCCCCACTATCACTGAAATACATCCTAATCAAAATTCTTTCTTTACATAGGCTCAAGAGAGTCAAAGAGAAAAGGTTCAAAGAGATAAAGAAGAAATTAAATAAATAACAACTCATCGTAAAAGGTTAACAACTGAGGTTACACAGTTGAGAAACCAAAATTTATGTTCTCAAAATAACAACTAGAATTTGCAAGGTCAAGCATATAATGCTCCCAGACCACCTAGACCTTGGAATGCATGGCCTAAAAATTGGGGGTATCCAAACCTATCAATAATGTGAACTCCTCTAAAGATAGTTCCACATCTAAAGTGAATTCATCCAAACTTTCCATGAATAATTGGTGTAAGATTCATAATACTAATGCTCATATGGAAGTTGATTGTTTGTAATCCAAAACTGTGTCAGATATTTTCCTAGCTAGAATGTATCATAATGACCAATGTGATTCTCACCTGCCCCAAGGAAATGAAATAGTTCTAGTAGGATATGATTCAATTTTGGTACTATGTATTTATGTATTCTCTGAGTAACCTATTGTTGTTGAGAGTAATACCTATGAGTGGGGAGATAGTTCAGCCATGACCTTGGAAACTTACACGTTTCCTTATTAAGATGAAAATGAACCTCTGAAGGGACACAATTATAACCTGAGAAGCAACACCAATGGTAGGAGTAGGTTCAAAGGACCCTTAACTACATTAATCCCACCTAATTAGATCGAAATAGAGAGATAAGCACATATGAGACACATGATTACTAATTACAATTAGAAAAATGAAGTGCTATGCATCAATGTAGAAACCAATGTATATTGTTGCAAGAATGGAAGATGAATGAAAGTTTTGTCATTGATGTCAATCAATTAGCTAGTTATCTACTAGTTGTTGTTGACTTTATATGTTGAGGATATTGAGAAAATTGTATTAAAAGAAGGTTACAAGTCTTCAACTATTGAGGATGTTGATCTTGTCCTTGTGAACTATGTTTTGTGTTTTGGTCGAGGTCTGGGAGAATTTTTTCTGGTCCGGATTTCTTTGATGAAGTCTTAGGGCGTGTAATTCTAGAGTTATGTTTTCCTAGTTCTATTAAAGATGGCTTCAACATTTGGAAGTATTGAGCTTAATTGATCTATGTGTTTTACACTGGTTTGGTCGACCGTGTGTCAAGCACTATATTTAAAGTTGACGAAGCATGTTGGATCTATTATGGGTCCCAGTGAAGCATGTGTTTGGGTTGCCCTCATTCTAATTCCACCCTAGGATGTTTGGTGCTGACCTTATTTGAATTTGAAGATTGGATGGCCAAATTTGTATATTTTCAAGGTTGGAGATAGTATAAATATAGAATGTGCTAGCAATGAAAGTTGTACATAAGAAAAGAAGGAAGATAAGTGAAAGAGCAAACACAAACTTGATGCTATCTTGAAAGTGTGTGAGTTATGTGTGTGGTTGATTAGTGTGAAGCTTAATGTTGAGCTTTTGGATGTAGTGAGAAGAGGGTGAACTCAATCATTCATGCAAGTTGATCAGTGATTGTGGTGGAATCCTTTGTTGCATTGGGATTGTTGTCTCTCTATAACAAGTCTTCTTTGTCTTCTTTGTATCTTTTTGGCAGTGAGTCCTCCGAGTTGTATCCCTATGGATAGTGAGTTTGGACAATGAGTCCTTATTTTAGGTAGTGAGCCTTATCTCAGGCAATGAGCCTTTTTGTAATTGGTTTTGATATTCTCTATAGTGTGAGTTAATCCTCACCATGGTTTTTACTTCATTGGGTTTTCCACGTAGATTTGGTGTTTTTTTGTTTATGCATTTTCATTTGATGGTTAATCACTTAATTAGTTTATGTGTTAGTTCCAGTAATTGAATTTAAGGTTATAATCTGTGACAACTGATTCACTCCCCCTCTCAGTTGTCTTATCCAACAATTGGTATCAGAGCTTGGTTCCCTAAACCACTTGAGGAAGGTCTGGGATGGCTAGTAAAATGGTCTTTGATTATTTGAGGTTTGATGGAACTAATTATGGTATATAGAAAGTATTAATGGGAGAATATCTAGATTATTATAGATATGATGTAGAGAAATATTATAAGAATCCCTACACTCCTCCTGCTAATGGTCTGAGTACACCTGAAGAAATTAGAGCACATGAAGCAAATAACAAGGAAAAGTTCATCTTGAAAAATAGTTTGGTACATTCCGAGTTGATTAAGGTTTAGAATTTAAAGATATCTAAGGAAGTATGGGATGCTTTAGAAAGAGTGCATGATGGTGATGAAAGGGTAAAAGAGGAAAAATTATAGAATTTGGAAACATATTTTGATCTTATACATATGTCTGAAGATGATAATGTTAAATTCTATGTACAGAGATTGGATGAGGTAGTGGCTAGAATGCAATCTCTTGGCACTACTATAGATGAAACTAGAATTGTAAAGAAGATTATCAAAACTCTTCATGATGCTTACAGTGAAAAGGTGAGTGCTATGGAGCAGACTATAGATTATAAGACTTGTACTAAGGATCTGCTGCTAGGATTTTTGACATCTTATTAGATGAGGAAGCTAATCTAAGAAGTGGAGGCAAAAAAGAGACTGCTTTTCAAGCTACAAAAATTGAAGATCCAGATGAAGAAAAAATTGATGAAATCGAGGCTAACTTTGTAAGAAGAATGAGAAAAGGCTCCAATAAGTATGAAGGTAAATTTCCCTTTAAGTGCTTTATTTGTGGAGAAATTGGTCACTATGCTGCAAAGTGTTCAAAAAGAGCTAAAAAGAATAAACAAATATATGAGAAAGAAAAGAAAGGAAAGAAGATTAACAATGCTTACTATGTTAATGAGAATGTTAGTATTTTAAATGAAGATTCAGAATATGAAGATCCAGATGACAATGAATGCTTGTTCTTGGCGATTAAGGATGAACCTATTTGTACTAATTTAGAAAAATAGCCAAAGGAAAGTCCTCTGAAGAAGGAGAAGGAGAAGGAGAAGGAGAAAAATGAAGGTACAATTATCTCTACCCTACATGCTAAACAAGAAAAGAATTTTTGGGTAGTTGACAGTGGTTGCTCACATCACATGACTGGTGACAAGAGTAATTTTGTGAAACTTGAGAAATATGATGGAGGTTTGGCTATGTTTGGAGATGATACAGGTGCTAAAATCTGTGGGATAGGTTCAGTAAGTTTTGATGGCAAGCATCATACTAACAATGTTTACTATGTTAAGGGTTTAAGGAATAATTTGTTAAGCATTGGTCAAATGTGCATAAAAGGATATGATCTTGTGTTTAAGGATGAGAAATTTGAGATCTAGAAAGGATCTGGAACATTGATTGCTATAGAAAATAAATCTAAAGGGAATATTTATCAGCTTAAAGATGTTGATGGATGATGTTTTATTACTTAGATAAATGACAGTTGGTTATGGCATAGGAGAATGTGCCACATGAATTTTGTTAACTTCGCAAGGATTAGTACTGTTCAGGTCATGAGAGATCTACTGAGAATTACAAAGCCTACAAATGCTATCTACATGAATTTCCAGTTTGGGAAGCAAACAAGAAATCATTACAGATCAAGAGAACAATCTACAATTGGATTGTTGGATTTGGTTCATACAAATCTTTGTGGTCCCATGAGAGTGAAAAGTCTACTTGGTGAAAGGTACTTTATTCTTTTAATTGATGACTATTCTAGATATACATGGGTTACATTTCTAAGAGAGAAATCAAATGCATTAGATAGATTCAAGGCATTCAAGGCTATGGTTGAAAATGAAGTGAATTCTAAGATAAAATGCTTAAGATCTAACAAAGGTGGAGAATTCACCTCCCATGAGTTCAATATGTTTTGTGAATTAAATGGAATAAAGAGATAATTATCTGCTCCAGAGAGAACCCCTCAACAAAATGGAGTTGATGAAAGGAAAAACAAAACAGTTCAAGAAGCTACTAGGTCAATCATCACTGAAGCCGGATTACTAAAATTTTACTGGAAAGAAGCTATTCAAACTGTTGCATATGTATTCAATTGAGTTCAGGTGAGAGAAAATAGTACAAAGACTCCCTATGAGCTATGGCATGGAAGAATTCCTACAGTTAGATATTTCAAACTATTCAGAAGAAAATGCTATATCATAAGAGATGAGGAAACATTAGGAAATTTTTATGCAAGAAGTGATGAAGGAATATTTATTGGATACTCTACTAAAAGCAAGGCATACAAATGTTTCAACAAAATATTGAGGAAGATTATAGAAAGCTCGAATGTGAAGGTTGATGAAACAGTGAAGAATTATATTGATATTGATGGATATGTGTCTGATTAACATGACTTTGCAAGAATAAAAGAAATTATGGAAGAACAGGATAAATATGAACAGAAAAAGAAAAATGAATAGAATGAAAGAGAAGAAGATGCTCTAGTGATATCCCCTAGGAAATCAAAATATGTACAGAGGAATCATTCAGAAAGTCAAATTATTGGAGACAATACAAAAGGTGTGTTAGCTAGAAGCAAGGTTGTTGTTGAAGTAAATTTGTGCTTATTCTCTAAGATTGAACCTAAGTCGGTAAGTGAAGCCTCTGAGGATGAACATTGGAAGGAAGCAATGAAAGAAGAAATTTTGTAGATTAAGAAGAATCAAATTTGGGAATTGGTCCCAAGACCAAAAAACAAAAATATCATTGGTTCAAAATTAGTATTCAAAAATAAGCTGAATAAGAGCAAGAAAGTTGTTAGAAACAAAGCAAGGTTTGTGTGTAAAGGCTACTCACAAGAGGAAGGTATAGATTTTCAGGAGACTTTTTCCTCGGTAGCAAGAATGGAAGCTATAAGGATGTTCTTGGAATTAGCTTCTTATAAAGATTTCAAAGTCTATCAGATGGATGTCAAGTCAACATTTTTGAATGGTGAACTAGATGAAGGGGTCTACATGGAACAAGTAGAAGGATTTCAGTAAACAAATCAACCAGATATGGTGTGTAGATTGAAAAAATATTTATATTGATTGAAGCAAGCTCTTAGAGCCTGGTATGCAAGGCTAGATAAGTATTTGAGTAAGTAAGGATTTAACAAAGGTACATAAGATAGTAATTTATATTTCAAGACTGAAAATGACAAAATCTTGATTCTAGTTGATGACATTATATTTGGAGGAAATGAAAAGATGTGCAAGATGTTTGTGGAAGAGATGCAAAAAGAATTTGAAATGTCTATGTATGGGGAGATGAATTTCTTTCTTGGGCTATAGATTAATCAAACAGAGAAAGGAATTTTCATTTCATAATCTATGTGAGAGAGATGTTGAGAAAATTTGGGATGGATAGTTCCAAACCGATAAGTACTCCTATGGTGACTGGTTGCAAGTTAGGAAAATATGATGATTCACCTAAGGCTAATTAGAGTAAGTATAGATCTATGATTGGTGGACTACTATATTTGACTGCTACTAGACCAAATATTATGCATGCAATTTGTTTTTTAGTAGATTTCAAGAAGATCCAAAGGAAACACAAGTTACTTCAATTAAAATAATATTCAAATATTTGAATGGCACTCTGGATTATGGATTATGGTATCCTAAAGATATTGATTTTACACTTAGTGCTTATACAGATGCAGATTGGGCCAAAAGTATAGATGACATAAAGAGTATAAGTGGTAGTGCATTCTTTCTTGGATGTAGATTGGTGGCATGGTTGAGTTAGAAGCAAGATTCAGTCTCTTTGTCTACTATTTCAAAGATGAGTATATTGTTGTTGCATCTTGCTATACACATGTTTTATGGATGAAAAAAATATTGAAGGATATCACAGTGCTACATGACGATCCTATTGCTATCTTCTAGGATAATACAAGTGCAATTAACATTTTGAAGAATCCTATGATGCACTCGAGAAAGAATCATATATCTAGCAGGTATCATTTCTTAAGAGAGAAGGTCATGTAGAATGAATTCAAGCTTGAGTATGTTTCAACAAAGGATCGGATTATGGATATATTTACAAAGTTTCTTCCTAAAGATACTTTTGAGTATCTCTGGGATAAGCTAGGGGTTATTGCCCCTCATTTTACAAACTAAGATGCATTTGGAGATGCATAAATCCTGTAAATTCATGGTTCTATTTTTTTGGACTGTTGTTTTTGGTGGCTACCCCTCAAGGGGAGCAGGCAGATTTTTAAGTGTTGTCATTATGAGTATTTTGTTTTCATGTCAAAGGAAGTTTCAATGAACATATATTTTTCCTTTTCCATTGATGTCAAAGGGGGAGAGAAAGCATGTGAAAAATGGAGAGACAGAGCATGAAAAGAAGAAAAGAGAGAGATAGAGCATGTGAAAAGGAAAGAAAGCTAATAAGAGAAAGCAGGTAATGAGGAAGATGATATTCTAAGGGGGAGAAGAAAAAAATCTTGAAAAGTATTTTCAGAACCAGTATGGTGTCTTTGATGGTTTTTCACATCATGTGTTGCCATCAATGACAAAGGGGGAGATTGTTACATGAATGGAAGAGGAATGAAAGTGTTGTCATTGATGTTAACTGATCAGTTGGTTATCTACTAGTTTTTGTTGACTATATATGTTGAGGATATTGAGAAAATTGTATTAAAGGAAGTTATAGGTATTCAACTATTGAGGATGTTGATCTAGTGCTTGTGAACCATGTTTTGTGTTTTGGTTGAGGTTCGAGAGAATTGTTGCTAGTCCATATTTCTCTCTGATGAATTCTTATGGCATGTAATTCTAGAGTTGTATTTTCTTGGTTCTATTGAAGATGTTTTCAACATTTGGAATTATCAAGCTTAATTGATCTATGTGTTTTACACTAGTTTGGATGACCGTGTGTCAAGCACTATCTTTGAAGTTGATGAAGCATGTGTCTAGGTCACCCTCATTCTAATTCCACCCTAGAATGTTTAACACCGACCTAATTTGAATTTGAAGATTGGATGGCTGATGTTGTATCTTTTTAAGGTTGGAGATAGTATAAATAAAGAATGTTCTTGCAATGAAAATTGTACATAAGAAAAGAAGGAACATAAGTGAAAGAGAAGATCTGGCCTTGATGCTATTTTGAAAGCGTGTGGGTTTTGTGTGTGGTTGATCATTGTGAAGCTTAACGTTGAGTTTCTAGATGTAGTGAGCAGAAGGAAAACTCTATCATTCATGCAAGTTGATTAGTGATTGTGGTGGAATCATTTTTTGCATTGGGATTGTTGTCTCTCTGTAAAAGCCTTCTTTTTCTTCTTTGTATCTTTGTGGTAGTGATCCCTCTAAGTTGTAGCCCTATGGAAAGTGATTCTGGATAGTGAGTCCTTATTTCAGGCAATGAGCCTTATCTCAAGCAGCGAGCCTTATCTCAAGCAATGAGCCTTTTGATAATCATTTTTGATATTCTCTATAGTGTGATTTAATCCTCACCATGGTTTTTCCCTCATTGGGTTTTCCACATAAATTTTGTGTTATTGTGTTTGTGCATTTGCATTTGATGGTTAATCACTTAATCAGTTTATGTGTTAGTTCTAGTTATTTAATTTAAGCTTATAATCTATGACAACTGATTCACCCCCCCTCTTAGTTGTCCTATCCAACATATATGGTATTAAAAATTTTGGGGTTAAGATAGAAGAGGTTTTTACATACAATGTAGAAAAATATGATCTAATAACTCCAAGGATAGATGTGCTAGTAAATTCTAACTATGACTCTTCTGAAGGGGAAGATAGTTGCTTGGATAAGTTTTGGAAGGTTGTTGTCAAAGAATCCCACAAGGGATAAAAGACTAAATATTCATTGAAAGGTTTGTTGTTATCGGGTTGGTGCAGGTTGCATAATTTTGTACATTCAAAGAATAGTTATGTGATGTTTTTGAAAATTATCCATAGAATTGGAAATCAATGTTTTCTGGAAGGTAAAATTTCTAGTAGGTTTGAGCCTGAGATGCTTAGTGATAAAACACATGCAACACAGAATGAAAATACTAATTTATCGACCTTTAAAAATGTTGATTTCAAAGCCATCAAAGAACAAGCTTGGATCCTTAGGTTTGATGGATCAAAATCTAAACAATGGATTGGAGTAGGGGTTGAGTTGATCAAACACCAAGGTAATTCATTTCTTGCTACTTATAGATTGCAATCTCAATGTACTAACAATGTGACAAAAATATGAAGCCCTCATCCATAGTTTGTTGCTCACTATCAAGAAGAAGGTCAAGATTCTTAAAGTATTTGGTGATTCGGAACTAGTGGTTAAGCAAGTATTGAAGCAATATATATGTCATTAAAAACACTTGTCTAGGTACAGACATTGAGTGTGGGACCTGATCAAAGACTTTGACACTTTTAATATTACTCACATCCCATAGAGATTTAATCAGAGAGTAGATTCCTTAGCTACTATCACTAGTACATTAGAGTCATTGGATGATTCATACCTAAGAAATTTTCTTGTTGAGTTGGTATAGTTTCCTTCAGTCCTGAATAACATCACCAATCTACAAGTATTCAAAGATGATAGACATATTTTGGAGTTCATTACTAATTCAAGTATTTTTGAAGCTCATATAATTGAGGAAGTAGATCACCTAGATGGTGAACTTCAAGATGATGAATTAGATCAATCAAAGGATAATAACATTCTAAAAGGAATTATTTAGTTGGAAATATTGTTTGATATGGATTAGATAACTCGACAGAAGGACCTACCTAAAACTGATGGGGGAAAACTTGAGTTGTATAATTTAAACACCAAGAAGAACCCTAAGAATGTTCTCATAGGTAAATTATGCACTAAGGAGGAGAGATGGAATATTTCTTAGGCACTCAGGGATTACAAGAAAGTTATAGCATGGACATATGAAGACTTAAATACATACGACACCTCCAACATAACTCATACAATCCTGCTAAAACCTAACATGAAGCCTTTCCAACAAAAGCAACACCTAGTAAATGTGCTTTTAGAGCCCTTGATTTAGAAGGAAGTGCAAAAGCTCCTCTTAGCCAAGATCATTTTTCCAATTAGGCATTCACTTCCTAGTGGGGAACTTTTTCTTATAAAAGGATGTCATTTGGGTTAATAAATGTTGGAGCCACGTTTTGGAGAGCAATAGATTACGCCTTCTGAGACTTGGTTGGAAAGTGTATTATAATATACATGGATGATCTCATAGTGTTCTCCAAAAATAGAGGACATCAAGTTCATGATCTTAGAGCCATATTACAGAAATGTGAAACATATGGAGTGTCATTAAACCCAAAGAAATACATTTTCAAGGTAACCAAAGGTAAATTGCTCAAACACATTATCTCAGAAAGAGGTATTTCATTATATTTCAATCGAGTGAGTTCCCTATTAAAATTGAAACCCTTGGGAAGCAAAAAGGAATTAAAGTCCTATTTTGGAAAGATTAATTTTGGGTGTGTACACCAATTTGTGACACAAAAAAGGTGCCACATTGTGCAAAAAACTCAAAATAGAGCATTTGGCGAGCATCAAACAGATTTAGCATTTGACGAGCGCCAAATTTGGTGCTCACCAAATGTAAAAGTTGTTTTACAACCTCATTTTTTGCAAACCTGTGACCCTAGCTCTCATTTTTTTCCCTTCAAACTCATGCTTGCCAAAAGGAGATCATTTTTTTTTGTAATTTTTTATGAGAATGTTGTCAAGACATCAAAGAGGTATGTATTTCTATTGTTTTAATTTCAAATTTGAATTAGAATGTATATTGAAATAGGTTTTTTTTTAAATTATTTTAATTTCCAAGAAATCAATCTCCACCTCCAAACATTGACAATTCACAATCACCCCCTCATGAAGAGCTTCTTGAACAAGAACCTCAAACCCCTCCATTAGTTCATAGGCATATACAAGGAACCCAAGAAAATATCTTAAATCAAATTGAAAACAACAAAAGTGAGATTAAACAATTGACTGGAATATTAACTGAGCATGTTGAAACCCACTCTTATAGGAGAGGGATTATTGAATTGTTGAAGTTAATTGTATCACATGTAGGAGAAATGAGTGAGAAAAATATTTTTTGGTCGAATAAGAGGGATGAATTAAAATAATTATATGCTAGTGTAATTTCATATGTAGATGTGAAAAACAAAAATTAGCAAAGCTGACTTGTGTGCCCTTTTTACAAACCTAAGAACCAACACACCTTTATCACATGCATGCAAGAGGTTCCCCATCCATTTTTGCCACCATGAATTAATAAAAAAATAATTTTTGGGAGTTGTGCTGGATGGTTTTTGACTAGCCTCCATGCAATAAGTATGAGGTACCATGGTATTTTTTGAGAAAACTCTAATGTGAGTTTTTCCTCAATAAGGTGCCAAACTATTTTGATATTTTAGAATTTCAGGGTAGAGGTGGGGACTCCACACATGATATTCCAAGTGCACAACATAATCCATAGTTGGAAGCAAGACCCTTGGACAAACCCATGGTGGAGCATGTCATTGTTCCTTCCATTGTGAAGGACAGTGTTGAGGTGGATACACTGGAGTCGATTAGCTCACTCACTCAAAGCATTATACGGTGTGTGAGGCCTCTAGTAGAACCTATTGTGGATGAGATTTCTAGGCATAGAGTTCCACCCCACCATTGTCACTCTTGCGGTGTTGTTTGCATGTATGATGGTGAGAGCGCTCAAGATGCAGCTAGACAACATACACCAGTTGTAGAGAATATGGTTATGACAAATGCATTGCTAAATGAAATATTTGGCATTGATACTCAGGTAAAATTCAACAAGTTCATTTAATTTTTTTTCTTAAATTCTATTTTGAAATGTAAGATTAATTAAATTAGTAGAATTAATATGATGAAAATTTAGGGTTAGAGTGTTCATGATATGTGCACCATTCCTGCAAACCCTTATTTGTTTTTGACGTTGAGTCCACATGTATGCAACTATTATTAAATAAATAATTATCACATGTGAATAGTTGAATGTTATTTGAATGATTGTCTCATAACATGCTTTGAATGTCAAAAAATTTGTTGGTGGACCTTCAACCTCAACACCTCACTATTCACATCCTCAAACAACTTTCACTCAGGTAACCTTTATTCATTAATGGTGTTGTAAAATAATGTTAGCTAGTTTTGGTAATTTTGAGTGTACAAATCTAAAATAATGCTTGAAACTACATGAACTTAGATAACTAGGCTCTTTAAAGTGATGGGTGTAGGAGAATTCATTAGTCTTTTAAATAATACATCATATGTTTTGGCTTTGAACTTATCATTTTCACTTCCTTTCAATCTCGAACACTTTCACATATTAATTTTTCTATCTTATAGCTTTGTCTTTGATGGCATTGTCTTCTTTATTATTGAAAACTATCATTTTCATTGTTTGAGATCAATCCATGTAGTTCATTCAACTGGCATCTATCTATAGAGATATTATAATTCATTGTGTTATGTGATTATATTTTCAGATATCAAGGGAATGTCATAAGATTGTACATTCTCTAATACCATTGGCATGGTTGCAGCGTCTTCATTTTCCTTGACCAATCATGTTTCAAGGATTATCTTGCTTTCTTTACTAACATTCTCAATTCTATCTTCCTAAGATTCTTTCAAGAGATTGCTTCTAAGATTTTGAACTTCACATTCATTTTCCTCTAGTTTTTTGCCTAGCCTTTCAACCTCCTGTTTGTCTTGTAGAAGGTATTTTCTTCATCCTTATGTACCCAAGCTCCATAAACTCATTTTCCTTATATTCATACTCTTCAAACTTCTATTTGAACTCAACTCTTAATAACCTGATGTTATCTTCACTCTTGAGTTGCATTTGAGCCTTTGTCTTCTTCATTCTTTTCATTTCTTCAATCTTCATTCTCAATTAGTTTAACTTCTTCTTCCTATTCCAATTTCCTTTGCAATTCTTGTTGCTCTATCTTTTGTGACTGTGGATGCATATTACTTCTCAACAAACAACACTACCTCACCCTCTTTTGAGTGTAATATGTTCTCAAAACCTTGAAGATATCTCATTTTGACTATCTTTTCTACTCTATCCTACAACTAACTTCTCACTATCTTCATCCCTTTGTGGAATTTCTACCTTGTGCGATTGTTATGATAGTATTTTCTACCTATTTATTACTGTCCACCATCATATCTCATAGTTCATTTACCATTACCACTAGAAAACCTCATGTAGTGTCCATTTACAATTCTTTATGAACATGATTTGGAGTCTCTCCTTGGCTATTAAGAGGCTTATATTGGGCCAAGATGGCTCTAATTTATGAGTCCATATACGATCTAATTCTATATTTAAAAAACACACAACCTCCAATAACAATAGCTACCAAGCCAAATAAAAACACCCACATTGTAGCCCAACCAACCTTTGCTTGTTGTCCTTCTTATGCAAGTATCATGGTCTCTTATATACAATAGGTCATTTTTGCAACTACATTCATAACTACCCCATGTGTCTTTTTTACAACTACAGTCTGGGCATTGACAAGCCTTCTTTTCTTTGCACTCATCTATATCTTCACAATTGTTGACATCATCTCCCTTAAAAGCTAGGATGACAATTACATCCACTATTTTGTATTTCCAAACAAGCATAATACGACTATCCATCCTAGGTACTATGCTAGCAACCACTATTATTGATCTTGCATGATGATGCATGATTTGGACTATTCTTGTGATCAAGAATAACGAGTTCACTTGAAATCTGCAAATATAGCTTCTCACTATCATACTTATGTTATCATGGTGACTGCAACCTTTGTTTGCATATTACCCATGAGTTACCCTTATGCCTCTACCCCTTATGGTCATGATCATTGTCCTTGTATCCATTTGTTTTGAAAATTGGGGTGTAAAGGTGCATGTTTATGTATATTGAGTTGGATGCCCTGTATGAAGCATGATATTTGAAAGCATGTCTCAAATGAAACTTCAACCATGATATCCACACCAATACCTCTATTATAATTATGTTCAATAGAATTCATGTGTTTCATTATGCATTAAGAAAGTAGCCCACAATGGGATTCATACATGTGTATCAATGCTTTAAGGCAATCTTAATCATCAACAAAAAATTTCCCACGTGGTTGTATAACCTTCAAAATAAAAGAGGCTATTTCTAATCTAAACTAAGCTAAATTCTACTAAGCTTTATACTTTTATCGATGTGTGACCATTATTCCATGGCTTCAACAAGCTTCAAAACCCCTATCTTTTGTCACATGTCCTTTAAAAACTATTTGTAATAATCACTATAGCATTTGTTCCAATTTGTTCTAGTTTTTTAAACATTGTTATGAACTCTTCATAGCTAATATATCCATCATTATTTGTATCTATTTTATGCATAATACCACTCATCATTGAATGCATTTTCTTTCCTAAAGAAATATAAGGATATGAAAGATACCTAAATGTTCTCATTATATCTTTCACGCTTCAAACAAACTTATGACATTCCTTTCATAATGAGATTGCATGCAAGGTTTGTATTGTGGGGATATGAAGATGACCTCCTTGAAACTCTCCAAATTTGGAAACATTGGTAACTCTTACCTCCATTTTCTAAAATTTCCTTATTTGCTACAAGTTTGTATAAATTCCTTATCTACAAAAAGTCCATATTAAGACCAAAGGTCCATATCTACTACAAGTCTGTATAAAGTAAGTGAAATATATTTATCATCATGAGGTATCTCAATGAGACTTTTTGTAACATTCAATGAATATCAAGTTATCCATTCTTTATGGATTCCATGGGAAATTTATGGTTATATACCTTCAAAAAGACCCTAATAACTACCTTATAAGCAATCCAAAAATAGACATCAATACAATCCATAGAAACTTTATTGGCATGACATTCGTCATTTCTTACCATCACCATGAGACCACATTACTTTGAGGAATTTTTTGAAATAGTTCATTGCCTTGTCTATGATTTTAATTAAATAAAGAACTAATAAAAGTGATAAAAAACTTCATATTTTTTGTTTCATTTTCATATGTTGACATTAGACATCCCTAGCAATGATGTTGGCATGGTGGACCATGGAGTTGTTACAACCATAGCTA
Source organism: Sequoia sempervirens (assembly GCA_007258455.2). Taxonomy (NCBI): domain Eukaryota; kingdom Viridiplantae; phylum Streptophyta; class Pinopsida; order Cupressales; family Cupressaceae; genus Sequoia; species Sequoia sempervirens. The sequence goes on along the minus strand of VDFB02000003.1, from coordinate 550,304,298 downwards.
GTTTTGATCCTTTGAGAGAGGTGTGCAACAGATTAGTCAATTTGACATTTTATTTTCTCTTATATGGTCTATTATTGAAAATTTTCATGATACATGTATGTAGTTTAATTGCTATCCTGATGGTTGCTATAGGAGGTTGTCACTCCAAATCGTCGACATGCTAATTTTGAAAATGAGTGTGATGATTATTTGTTTGTGGTAACTAATTATTTTGTTATATGTCATTTAAACAATTCAATCTCTATATATTAACATCTATACTTATTATTGTATTAGTTGAGGCTTTAGATGAGTGAAGAGAGGAGGACTAGTGAACATATTCGAAAGAAAAAAGAACCAACAGACACTCCATCCAGTTGACTGTCAAAGGTAACACGTGATATTTTTCCTTCCCCTAAAGGGAAATGAATACATGTATTAGGGTCAATTTTTGTATGCCTACATAGCATTTTGGAACATATGTTTTGTACTATCGATATATGTGACATTTTATGTCCATATGGCTCTTTTATAGTAAGCTTGTATGACTTTATTGGATATATTATATACTTTTATCGACATATATCATTGTATAGCCTTACAAATTTTTGATTAATGAAAATATTATTTTACCACTACTATTCTTGAATAATGTTATCATGTGTATTGTGTAAATTGATGTTTACATCTGATGCTTAAACCTAATAGCTTCTTTAATAAAATATTCAACCTTCTTAAGTAGGCCAATAATGTATTTCTATATGAGTGTGCATTTCATGTGTATACTAGTGACTTATGTGTATTCATACTTTGTGACTTGTAACATGTATTCATATGTATATTTCATGACTTGCAACTTCTGAGTTATGTGTATTCAAGTGTATACTTTACAACTTATGTGTTTACTTTGTGACTTATGTATTTTCATGCTTATACTTTGTATTCACGTGTATACTTCATGAATTATATGTATTTTTGTACTTGTGCTTCACTTATTCACATGTATTCACGTGTATGCTTCATTCTTCCAATGCACAATTCATGTGTTCACATGTATGCTTCATGATTTATGTGTATACATCATGTATTCACATGTACGTTTCATGCTTCCAATGTATAATTCATCTATTCATGTGTATTCTTCATGATTCATGTGTATAATTCATGTATTCATGTGTATGCTTCATGCTTCATACGTATACTTCATATGTTCATGTGTATACTTCATGATTTCTATGTATACTTCATGCATTACATGTATTCATGTGTAGGTTTCATGCTTCCTGTGTATACTCCATGTATTACGTGTATTTACATGTATGCCTCATGCTTCCTATATATACTTCATGTGTTTGTGTGTATGCTTTGTGATTTTTGTGCAATGTAGTTCAAACCACTCTAGCATGTTTGGGTGTGAAAAAGGGCCATGCCTAGCCTAAACATACCCATTTAGATGTGTTGGAATTATCAGTTTGGTTGCACGAGTTGCAAAACAAAAGTTACACACCTTTTAAAGTTTACATTGCTTGCATTTGACACTTTTTCCATCAATTAAAAAGTCGACATCACAGGAAAATTTCTCACAAATATCAAAAATTGAAAGAGGTTATTATAGAGGAGCCCTACATGATCTTGTAGCCTCAAATGGGATTTTTCTAAGAGACACAGTGTTTAAGTAACTACTCGTCAAAGATTGTTATCTTTTTTCAATTTGGACTCTTAAAGGATATCATCGGTGCAATGTAGCTCAGACCATTCTGGCATGTTTGGGTGCAAAACAAGACCATTCCTAGCCTAAAAGTACCCATTTAGACATGTTGAAACTTTTGGTTTGGTTGCACGAGTTGTAAAACAAAAGTTACACCCCTTTGCAACTTTTCACTGCTTGCATTTGAAACTTTTTCCATCAACTCACTGATACATTTTGGCATTTTTTTCGACGGTGGGTCATCAAAATTCTGACGGCTCTTCGTCGTTGTTATCAGATGTCGGGCCAGAATTTCGACGTTTCAAATGTTGTCGAAATTTCGACGCAATAACAGCGACGAAGAGCCGTCGAAATTTCGACGACCCGCCGTTGAAAAAAATGTCAAAATGTATCAGTGACTAAAAAGTCGACACCACAGGAAAATGCACCTCAAAGATATCAAAAAATGAGAGAGGTTATTGTAGAGGGGCCCTACGTGATCTCGTAGCTTTAGACAAAATATTTTTAAGTGACATGGTGATCAAGTAACTGCTTGTCAAATAGTGTTGCATTTTTGCACTTTGGACTCTTAAGGGATATTGTCAGTGCAATGTAGCTCGGACCACTTTGACATATTTGGACATGAAACAAGACCATTCCTAGCCTAAACCTATCCATTCAAACATGTTAGAACTATCAGTTTGGTCACATGAGTTACAGAACAAAAGTTACACACCTTTGCAACTTTACACTACTTACATTTGACACTTTTTCCATCAGCTGAAAAATTGACACCATAGAAAAATGCCTAAGAAAAAAATCAAGAGAGATTATTGTAGAGGGGCCCTACATGATCCCAACAGAATGTTCCTAAACAACACAATGTCTAAGTAACTGCTCGTCAAATATTGTTTCCTTTTTGCACTTTGGACTCTTTAAGGGATATCGTCAATGCAATGTAGCTCAGACCACTTCGGCATTTTGGGTGTGAAAAAAGACCATGCCAAGCCTAAACATACCCATTTAGACATGTTGTAACTCTCAGTTTGGTTGCACGAGTTGCAAAATAGAAGTTACACCCATTTGCAACTTTACACTGCTTGCATTTGACACTTTTTTCATCAACTGAAAAGTTGACACCACGGGTAAATACCTCAGATATATCAAAAATCGAGATAGGTTATTATAGAGGATCTCTACATGATCTCGTAGCCTTAAAAAAAAAATCTAAGATACACAATGTTTGAGTAACTACTCATCAAAAATTGTTATCTTTTTGCACTTTGGACTCTTGAGGGATATCGTCGATGAAATGTAGCTCAGACCACTATGGCATGTTTGGGTGCAAAAAAGGACCATTCCTAGCCTAAACATACCCATTCATATGTGTTGGAACTTCTAGTTTGGTCGCATGAGTTGCAAAACAAAAGTTATACCCCTTTGCAACTTTACACTGCTTGTATTTGACACTTTTTCCATCAACTAAAGGGTCAACACAATGGGGAAATGTCTTAGATATATCAAAAACTAAGATAGGTTATTGTAGAGGGGCCCTACAAGATCTCATAGCCTTAGAAAAAATATTTCTAAGTGGCATGGTGATCAAGTAACTACTTGTCAAAGATTGTTGCCTTTTTGCACTTTGGACTCTTAAAGGATATTATTGGTGCAATGTAGCTCGGACTGCTTCGGCATGTTTGGGTAAGAAATAGAACCATGCCTAACATAAAACTACCCATTCAAAAATTTTGGAACTATCAGTTTGGTTGCACGAGTTATAGAAAAAATTTACACACCTTTGCAACTTTACACTTCTTGCATTCGACACTTTTTCCATTAACTGAAAAATTGACACCATGGGAAAATTCCTATGAGATATCAAAAATTGAGAGAGGTTATTGTAGAGGGGCCCTACATAATCCTGTATCCTTGGATGAAATTTTCTTAAGAAACACTGTGTCTAAGTAATTGCTTGCCAAATATTGTTGTCTTTTTGCACTTTAGACTCTTAAGGGATATCGTTGATGCAATGTAACTTAGACCAGTTTGACATGTTTGGGTGTGAAAAAGAACCATGCCAAGCCTAAATGTACCCATTTAGACGTGTTGGAACTACCATTTTGGTTGCACGAGTTGTAGAACAAAAGTTACACCCCTTTGTTGCTTTACATTGTTTGCATTTGACACTTTTTCCATCAACTAAAAAGTCAACACCATGGGAAAATGCCTTAGAGATATCAAAAAATGAGAGATGTTATTATAGAGAGGCCCTATATGATCCCATAGTCTTATATGGAATTCTTATAAGTGACATGGTGTTTGAGTAACTTCTCGTCAAAGATTTCTACCTTTTTGCACTTTGGAATCTTAAGGGATATCATTGGTGTAATGTGGTTTAGACCACTATGTCATGTTTTGGTGCAAAAAAAGACCATTCTTAGCATAAACGTACCCATTTAAATGTGTTGGAACTATCGGCTTAGTTGTGTGGGTTCTAGAATGAAAGTTACACCCCTTTGCAGCTTTACATTGCTTACATTTGACACTTTTTCCATCACCTAAAAAGTCAACACCATAGGAAAACACCTCAGAGATGTAAAAAAATGAAAGAGGTTATTGTAGAGGGGACATACATAATATTATAGCTTTACACAAAATGTTTCTAAGTGACACAGTGTCCAAGTAACTACTCGTCATAGATTGCTACATTTTTGCACTTTGGACTCTTAAGGGATATCATTGGTGCAATGTAGTTTGGACCACTCTGGCATATTTGGGTGCAAATTATGACCATTCCTAGCCTAAATTTACCCATTTATATGTGTTGGAACTTTCATTTTGGTCGTACGAGTTGCAAAACAAAAGTTATGTACACCCCTTTGCAACTTTACACTACTTATATTTAACACTTTTTTCATCAACTGAAAAGTTGACACCATGGGAAAACGCCTTAGAGATATCAAAAACCAAGAGAGGTTATTTTAGAGGAGCCCTATGTGATCTCGTATCCTCAAATGGAATGTTTCTAAGTGACACAGTGTCTAAGTAATTGCTCATCAAAAATTGCTACCATTTTGGAGTTTGGACTTTTAAGGGATATCGTTGGTGCAATGTAGCTCAAACCACTCTGACATGTTTGGGTGTGAAATAAGACTATTTGTAGCCTAAATTTTTCCATTCATATGTATTGGAACTATCGGTTTGGTCGCACGAGTTGTAAAACAAAAGTTACACCCCTTTGCAACTTTACACTGCTTGCATTTGAGACATTATTTTAGAGGGTCCCTACATGATCTTGTAACCTTATATGAATTTTTTTTAAGTGAGACGGTCTATGAGTAACTGCTCATCAATAATTGCTACATTTTTGCACTTTGGACTCTTAAGGGATATTGTTGGTGCAATGTAGCTCATACCACTCTGACATGTTTAGGTGTGAAAAAGGACAATGTCTAGCCTAAACATACCTATTTATATGTGTTGGAACTATCATTTTTGTTGCACAAGTTTCAAAATGAAAGTTACACCCCTTTACAACTTTATACTACTTGTATTTGACACTTTTTCCATCAACTAAAAAGTCGACACCATGAGAAAACTCCTTAGAGATATCAAAAACCGAAAGAGGTTATATTAGAGAGGCTTTTCATGATCCTGTAGTCTTAGACAATTTTTTTCTAAGTGACATGGTGTTTGAATAATTTCTTGTCAAATATTGTTCCCTTTTTGCATTTTGGACTCTTAAGGGATATCACTAGTAAAATGTAGCTTAGACCACTCTGAAATTTTTTGGTGTGAAACAAGACCATGCTTAGCCTAAATGTACCCATTCAGATGTGTTGGAATTGTTAGTTTGATCACATGAGTTGCAAAAGAAAAGTTATACTCCTTTGCAACTTTACACTGCTGCATTTGACACTTTTTCTATCAATTGAAAATTTGACACCATGGGAAATTTTTTTAGATATATCAAAAATTGAAATAGGTTATTGTGACCAATGTCATAGTAAAGGTTAACTACACCCAATCCATATGAATTCGAGGCATATTTAATCCACTAAGCATTAATCCCAATAAGATATTCAATATCAATAAAAAATGAAGAAACCATTAAACTAACATACTAAAAACACAAAAGCTTGAAAAATATCTATTCTATGACATTGAAACTTATTCTATTAGGGGAGTGGTGTCACATTGATGTGTAATGGAGACCCTTTCCCAATCCATTGGATAATGAGCTTGTTTTAATCAGTTTTATTGAAGAAAATCGATGAAACCGATGAGAGATATATGTGAAACATGATGAAAGCTAATTTAACATGATATATGCTAAAATGTGTGTTTTAAATGTGGGAAAATCTATTATAAATGTATGCAAGATTTAAAGATGCAATTCCTAATTCCAAAATATGTTAAATGGATGCAACTAAGTTACCATGGAAGCCATTAATGGATGCTTTAAGCTATTATGATCAAGATTTAAACTAGAAATACTAAATATATGTTAAACATGGATGTAAATGAGAGTGATTTTAACAATATAAGTTCATTATTAAAAGATAGATCCATTTGTATCAAAATAGTGATCTATTTATAGGAGATACAAATGAAAAATCAATGGATGAGATTGATTTGATCTATCAATGGTCACAAATGAAAGGAGGATGAAACATGGATTGAGGATTCCAATCCATGGTCAAGGTTGAAAGTTGACAAGGATCAACTAATTTTATCAATGGTCCAAATTAGCTTTCAACAAACACACTTCCTAAGAATTAGGAGGTTAAGAGATATTTTAGAGGAATGAGTGCATAAAAGGGGATATTCCATAGGAATATTCTCTTTTTGGAGAGTGTGCATGTAGACATCTAAATTTAATCACTCCCATACAATCAAATTTGTCTCTTTATTCATCCATTCTGTCAATATTAATTTATTTAATTAATATTACACTTCATGCCTAAAGCCTTTAAAATATTTAATTTAACAATTAAATGATTTACCTTACATCTTTTCCCTCTTTAAATTAAATAAATACATCAATTTATTTAATTTAGTCATTTAACCTTTTTGAATAAAATCAATTTAAAATTCTTCTTTTTTCTCTCTCCTTGTCACATCTCTATAATCCCTTTCTAATTTAGATTAATTTAATTAATTCATGATTAGGATGAGCATCCTCTTAATCAAGGATTAATGTCACATCCTCTTACATTTTCCACTTGCCTCTAATCTCTCATTAATTATCCTAATCATGTGTTTGCACAACCTTAATCAAAGTCATTAGCCACATTTAGCATCCCTTTTTAGTCAACCTCTCCATTTGCCTTTCTTAGCATTGACCCCCTTTCCCATGTGAATTTTTAATTCACATTTATTCATCCTAGGTCTTTCTCTTCCCCATGTGAATTTTTAATTCACATTTTATACTTCCAAGACTTCTAGAACATGTGACTTGACACCTCATCCACATGTGACAACTCCCACCTTTTTGGAGACCCTCTCTTATCCACTAGATTCTCCCAAGCATGTGAATTTTTAATTCACATTTATTCCTCCAAGGAATCTTCTCATCTCCCAATGTACTTTCAAGGTAATTTTCCTTCCTCCACATCATATACCTTCCTTCCATCTCAGTTACACATCATCACATATTAATCCACTTCACATTTCACATGTCAAGATGTGAGGGTTTATGAGTCCTCAATTCACCATAGCCCTTTATCTTGGCCTTGTTGGATAAATCGCAACCATTGAATTCTCTAGAGAATTCAAATTCCTCTATAAATACCCCTCTCCTAAGGCATATTCAAAGACTTAGTCATTTTGCACCTACATGCTGTCATTTTGAATACTCAACTCATAAGCATTTCCTCTTACTTAGCCAAGCCATTTTAGCCATTTGTATTTGCATCCTATCATATAGTCAATTTTGTATTTAGTCATATCAATAGCCATCCAAATATCATAGAAGTACTCAAAATCAAGGGCCAACTAAGGAATTTCAGCTGCAAAGAGAAGGTATAATCATTTGCAATATTTTTTCATTTTATCTCTTTGTATTAACAATTCTTTAGGATAATCTTTGAGGTGTTCTTGGTGTTTTTACATTACATTTTAGTTGTTTTGCATCATTAGAATAGGTAAAAATCAAGGATACACAGTGCAAAAGAAGGAATATTCCAAGTGTAATCAAGGGATTTCTTTTAGGTTTGATTCACGTTGTTAGCAACAAATCAATAAATGATAATGAAACCCAAAGATCTTACAAAACACAAAGGAAGTAAAATACAAAATGATTATACCTGATCGCCGAGACTTCCATGACTCACTTTTGTAATACCTTCTTACTTGCTGGATGATGTTGCCCTCAGATTCGTCGTGTGAGCAAATTTGCAAATGCCTAAGTCCTACACCAAGCTTTGAAGGATTTATGCTATGTCTAAATGCCTATGCTTATTACTACAATTGTCAATGTCTATGCCTAAACAAATGCCAAGACTTGATCAAATGACTATAATGAATATTGAAATTGCCTATGAAAATAAGTGTGCAAGTGAATAAATGCCTAGAATGTCTATGTAAAATGTCAGCATGTGCGCGTGTAATCCAAAAGTGAGTGGAAAATGCCATTTTATAGAAAATGTCATTTTGAGTGGACGGACGAGATTAATTGATGATGAGAACCTAAAATGAGAGGTCCAGATTAAATCTAAGAATCCCTAATTAGGGTTAGGAAAAAATCCTTAATCAAACGGTCAGAATAATATCTCAGACAATTGGATTGACAGTGGAGAATAAATGAAGAAGTTAATTAAAGAAATAAAGATTTTTCAAAAAATCAAGAAGATAAGATTGCCTGATTTGCGAGGTTCGAAAAACCAAGAAGATAAGATTTGAACAGAAGATTCAATTTAGAAAATCAAGAATTTGCCCGATTACTTGATTTTTAGAAGATTAGATACTATTTTGAATTAAATTAATTCAAAATAATGATTTTGTGAGATAATAAATAATCTTTTTTAGATTATTTATCAAAATGGACTGACAGTTCAGATTGAGATGACATTTTAAATAATTTAATTTATCTAAAATGAGAAGAATATTAAATGGCAATTAAATAATTAAACTTAATTATTTAATTTAGCAAATAAGACTAATTAATTAAATAAATTAATCAATTTATTTAATTAAGAGGATTAGTGACATATTAAATAAATAAATGTAATTCATTTATTTAATAATCAGGAAGAATTAAATGCAAAAAGGGGAATTAAATAAATTAAGAGATTTATTTAATTAAGGGAAGACTTAGACACTCAATGACGTATTTAATAAATAAATAAAATTTATTTATTTAATAATCATGAAGAATAGATGACATGAATTAATTAAATAATTATGAATTATTTAATCAATAGTCGAATGTGAACCAAGAACATAATTAAATGTCATAATTATGGTAGGACGAAAGTGATAAAAATGAAGCTTACAGGCCTAGGTCATTTTTAGGTGTCTACATTTTGCCCCTCTTTGTCATAATGTCGCTCGTCACATTGTGACAAAGAAAAATAAGTCAAGAATATGCCCCAGCGAAGGTACGGAGTATCGTTGCCCCCTCGGGAAATTTTTCAAATTTTGGGCTGGAGACGGAAAATTTTGTAAAGGGTCCCGATAAATTAATTTAATGCTCAAAAAAATAATGGCGCAGTCAGTTTCGGATTCAGACATGTTTAAAACAGTTAATGGGGAAGTCAAAGATGGTCAAATAAGCCTCCAGTAATAACCCACCTGAGAAAAATGTCATTTTGACCTTATAAATAAGTTGACAAAGGGGTAAAAGTCAATTCATTTCCACTTTTTACTTTGCAAATTTTGAGAGCCCAGAGCGAAAAGGAGCATAGCGACGATGGTTATTCCAGTAGCAGAGCACCGCGGGTAGATCGTGAGGACCTTCAGGTGGCCAAAGGGCTCAGAGCCAGCAATATGTACCTTTAACTCACTTTGTCATTTTAATCGTTTGCATGCCAAATGCTAGTTTCTAGGACCAACAACGTCTGCGGCGCGACACATATGCATTCGTGTAAGACGCAATCGCTTTCGTGTTCGACGCATTTGATGCATCGCGACACAAGTGCCAAGACAAATTAGGATAGAGTGGTCGGTCTTGCCGCATTTGACAATTTATGTGACGCATTTGACTTATCATGTCGCAACTGACTATTTTAATGCCGCCATTTTCATATTGCAACACACTCGCTGTTTTCAATGCCACAATTATGTTTTTGCGATGCAACAGCCTTAATGCGACGCATTCATCAAATTTCATGACGCAAGCATGAACATGTGACACATTTGTTGTTTTGGAATGCATTTGATGTATGGTACGACGCAATTGACATTTTGCGACACAATTGCCTGAATGCGATGCATTTGCAATTTACCTTGACCACATTTGATTTCTATGTTTATGTATCCTTAGATGATTTTCCTGATGCTGATAGTTGTCCAAAAAGCACTGATGCATTGTTCATCTTTTTGTAGAGGTAGCTTGCCCCTATTTATATGAGAGAGAGCAGACTGACCACCTTTTGGTTCGTCGATCAGTTGGGCCCACGAAAGCAGCGGCGATTGATGCGACTTGGTTTATTCTATGCTGCATTCATGCTCACCATTTGGGCGAACAAGGGTCTGCTGACGGCGTTGTGTGAGCGGTGGCACTCAGAGACCTGCTCCTTCCACCTGCCGACGAGTGAGGCTACCATCACCTTAGAGGATGTCTACCATATTTTGCGAGTGTCGATTCGCAGGAAGTGGATCGTCTACGACCCTCGGCACGGCGACCAGAATTTTTGTGCCTACTATCTAGATCAGGGTGCCAGACTGGGGATTCAGGGCTATGAGATCCGACGGGAGTTCATGGTGGAGCACTACGAGCGCTTCGATGCATTCTTGGTGACTATGATTGCAGATATTTTGATTCCCAACCGGCGGGGACATAAGTTCCCTATTGGCTGGGGAGACGTCCTAGTGGGCATGAGGTGAGATAGGACTATTTATGCATGGGGTCCTTGTTTACTGGGGACACTTTATCACCAGCTACATGATGTTGTATACAGGAGAGGAGAGAGCATCTCTTGTGGAGTGACCTTGATGATGATCTGGACTTGGGAGCACATTGCAATATTTTGACCTCCCATTGAGAGACCGCAGTTGGCCAATGGTATGCCTTATGCATACTATTATCCAGGTGTGTTACAGCAGACCCATATGGGCGAGACAGGGTGGTGGCAGCATCATATCGACACTATGATATATTTTATCTAGAGGCCGTACCAAGATTGTGGTTAGTGGGATGACGAGGATGAGCACTTGAGTCTATGCAGGTAGTTCAGGTACCTGATTGACCAAATAGTGTAGACGTCCCTGATTATTGAGATGTACTTGTCGCAACGTGTTTTGAGGTAGTTTGGGGAGCAGTAGGATGTGCCTATAGAGATAGTAGAGTATGCTCGATCATCCAGGGAGTACGCATGGGGGCCAGCTATCCCAGTGGCATTTGCAGAGCAGCAGATAGATGGGCTAGTAGCCTGGGCCTAGGGTTGCAGGGGGAGCAGCGGATCCTGGTACAACTGCAGCTTATGATTTATGGTGGCATGATGGATCTAGATGGGCCAGCACCAGTGGATAGATGGTCAGTTATTCTGTGGGTGCCACGAGCCAAGCGAGGTGGTAGAGGCTGAGATGGAGGCAAAGGGAGAGGCAGAGGCAGGGGCAGAGATGGAGGGAGGGGTGGAGACATAGGCAGATATGGGGGTAGGGGTGGAGATGGAGGTGGAGATGGGGGTAGGTGTGGAGACGGAGGTAGAGATGGGGGCAGGGGTGGAGACAGAGGGAGGAGTGGGATGATGGCAGAGATAGCCAGAGATGACGACGGGATGGTTAGAGATAGGTCCAGAGGCACCCACGTGTGGCGAGGGTAGCACTAGATGAATCCCTGAGGTTGGTGAGGAGGGGGAGAGAGAGGAGGGAGGATAGGAGGAGGATGTGGAGGTGGTTGGGCAGGAGGAGGTGGAGGTGGGAGGTCAGGAGGAGGAGGTGGAGGTGGGAGGGCAGGAGGAGGAGGCAGAGGATGATGATGATGAGGACGACGCCATGGATGAGGCTGAGAGACTTCTCAGATGGTGGATGGTGGGGGGAGAGGAGGAGATACTATCCTCCAGATTACCCAAGGATGCTACTATAGATCAGAGGGTGGTAGACCTTCAGCAGAGATTGGATGCCAGCTCACCACAGGTCAGGGCACTACAGAGAGAGCTAGAGGTAGCTCAGGTAGAGTGAGATCAGGGAGTGATCCGCCAGTAGGATGCAGCCTAGTGGTGTACAGAGTTCGCAGCATTATGTTTAAGACCTATGGGGGATATGGCCCAGGAGTTGGCCAGGGTGAGCACGAGGCTGGGGCAGTACAGGACTTTGTATGAGCAGGCAGTGCCACCAAAGCGATGGGATTAGACTTTTTCACCGTTACAATCGAGGACAGGTAGTGGCTGTAGATCAGGCAATGCTACTGGCAGTAGGAGTCATACTAGTGTCAGAGGGTCTACCTTGACAGGGCACACTTCAGGGCACAGGTCACATCATTCGCGCTGACATACTCTTAGTCCTGGGTCCACTGGTTCAGTATAGAGATCAGCACAGGTACAGCCACCAGTTGGTGATCCATCTACTACTCAGAGTCAGGCAGCAGTGACATCACAGATGTCCTTTACAGTTGAGATGACACTATCCCTTGCAACTCCATCAGTGGCATAGGCAGCGGTTGTGACAGGTCCTATTTTTTCAGTACCAGTGACAGAATTGCCGCTGCCACATTCTTCACCCCGAGGGGATGATGAGAGTCTACCCTAGGGGAATTTTGTTATTATGACACACTATGTATATTATTTGAGCTTGCGAGCTCCATTTTTGGGATATCCCATGACTTTATCCTGTGACATTGTACATTTTTGAGATGATACTATATGATGATGTAGTTTGGATGCGACCTACATGTGTTATGTGATGCTCTTTGATTTAATGCTTTATGATATGTATGATGTATGATGTTAGTTTATGATGCCATGTATGTCCTATGATGCTTATGTTGTGATATTGATGTCATGATAATGCAATGCTTATTTATATGAGATTATGATGATAATGATGTGCATAATGTATTTTAGTAAAAGATGCAATGTTGATGATTATTTTAATGCCATGGTTGTGATTATGTATATGATTTGATGTTGTGGATGTATGTATGGACCTAATGCAGTGTTTATATAATCATGTATGCACTTATGTTTTTGGATGTCACAGGATATCATCATGAGGTGGACGAGAGAAGATGATGATACTAATGAGAGAAGATGACCAGATCAACGAAGAGAAGATGACCAGACCAATGAAAATGCATGTTAATTCCTAGACCAAATCCTTCAAAACTTTACCATAGGACATTAGTGTTTATTGCTCTAAATCATCATTGGGAAAACTATTGTAATGGCCAAGAAACACCATGATATGACATAGATCAAGGTGTGCAAGGTTGTACCATCACGTAAAACAAACAGTCACAGACAAGGATGATCATGACTTATACTAGGAGCGTGTCTGCCCTAGTCTTTTCATCATAATCAACCACAAGTAGAAAAGACAAAGACAAATCATGAGACGTCGTTGCTTCTCTAAATTCTGTTTCCAGGACATCCTTGAGAAACTAGTAGCATGATTGTCAAAATACCAAAAACAAATAAAGTCTTTACTATGATATGTCATTGTTTTTCTAAATCCCAAAATCAGGACCTCGCTGAAAAACTAGTAGTCATGCGTGTCAATTGACATGATACGTCGTTGCTTCTCTAAATCCTGCTTAGTGGGATCTCGCTGAAAAAATAATATCATGGTAAAAACTAAAAGACAATTGTCAAGTGTTTGCCAAGTGCGTCTGGATATCCATTGTTCTGTTGCCAAGATGCCATGTTTGATAATGTCGAGGTGTCGAAATGTTTAAAGTTTTGATGACCTTGGAAAATGTCGAGAATTGATGAATTCAGGAAGGACACATCCTGAATAACGCCGATGACAAGAGAATTTGATCCCTAATGGTCATAAGGGGTCCCTTGAAATAATGACGATGCTTAGGAAGGACACATCCTAAGGCATAAATGACATAGTTGGTTCTTCAGAAAGACACATCTAAAGAATACTGATGTCATGAAGAGTGATCTTTAGATGTCAAGAGGATCACTCAAAATGTCAAATGACGATGATGACGCCTAGGAAGGACACATTCTAAGGCGTAAATGACAGAGGTTATCGTTCAGAATGACTCATCTGAAGACTAACCGAAATTTGACAGTTTGACCGGTTTATGATGATTTGACTTGCTCTGACTGAGTTTGACTTGTGTTTGACCATATGCCGATATTGCCTTGATGATATGAGTGATGTGCTGATGAGATTGCCATGCTGAATAAATGATTATTTTACTTTGTTTTAGGAGTTTTCCCATGTGGAAGTTGATTGAATATTTTTGACATGTGTGCTAGTGTAGTGCTATGAACCCTAATGGACTGACCTAGTGCGGCCTTGGGGGCTCATCAACAGATGGCCTTGCCTATGTCATACACTCAGAGACCTCGTAGTTCGACACAACCAATGACTTTGTCTTGATGAGCAAAGATTGCATCATGATTTTATTTTGATAAACCTAAAAGGACTGACTTAATGTCTCAGGGACTCAAAATGTGAGTCTTGCCTACATAGCAAGTGCACAGAGACAATGTAGTTCGACAATGACAAAGACTAATTGATATGACTGACTTTGACAAGAGATGACAATGTGTTTGTGCTTTTTGAGCAGTCTGATATTTTTGTTTGTGGTTTTCTTTGGGACGTTTTACGATTTTTAGGTCTTTCTTCTAGACTTTTTACAATGTTTTTGGTCATTTTTTTAGGACTTTTTGTGATGTTTTTGTCTTTTTTCAAGACTTTTTGTGATGTTTTTGTCTTTTTTCAGGACTTTTGCGATGTTTTTATCTTTTTTCAAGACTTTTTGCCAATGTTTTTGTCTTTTTTCAAGACTTTTTGCCAATGTTTTTGTCTTTTTTTTCAAGACTTTTTTCCAATTGCCAAGATCATGTGTGACATCCACTGCAGTTTCATGATAAACATTTTGCCCCTAGTCAGGTCCAAGACTTAGCCTTTTGCAGGGAATATGGATGAGATGCTGCTAGTTTACCAGATGGACAGTCGTCAAGACTTGATGTCAATCATTTATCTACTATGATAGGTAGGGTAGGATGTGGTGGCGATTTATGAAATAATGGCGAAAATACCTTTCATCCTAGGCCAAGTTAGACAAAGTGATAGTAGATGGCAGAGCAATGATTGATTACGCATGGCGCCTATTTGCCAGGTTTTCACCATGGTACCTGTTCAAAGCGACTGTTTTCCAGGTTTTTACTATTGAACGAATCATTTTTATCTTTACTATTTTCTTGACTTTTTGATTTTTTTGGTGTCACCAAGACGCTTGTCTGCCAGGTTTTCATCAGGGTGATGATTTTTTAATTTTTCAATCTTTTTTGTATTTTATGGTTTGCAACTCAATCCTCTGATGCTATGCGTAGAACTTTCAGAGATGTAAATTGTTGATGGGCTCTGTCAGTTGTTCTCCATCTAGAGTTTCTAGTTGATAAGCTCCATAACCAAAAGAAGATATGATAATGTATGGACCTATCCAGTTTGGTTGAAATTTTCCTGGTTTTTCTCTGTTTGCTTGGTTCTTGGGGTTCTGCATGAGAACTAGGTCACCAATGTCAAACTTTTTGACCATAACTTTTTTATTGTAGCTACGACAAAGACAGTTCTGATATGCTTGGAGATGGTTCAGTGAATTTTGTCTTCTTTCTTCCAGCATTTCTAGCTCATGCAAGCGTGATTTTCGGTACTTCTCTTCATTAGTTAGACCCTTCAGAGAGACTCGTAGTGAAGGAATTTCGACCTTAATGGGTAAGATGGCCTCAGCGCCAAAGATTAGGGAAAATGGGGTGGCCCCTGTAGGTGTACGAATACTAGTTCAGTAAGCCCATAGAGCAGGGTTGAGTTGTATGTGCCAGTCACGGCCAGCATCATTGACAGTCTTTTTGAGAATTTTGACAATGGTTTTATTGGACGCCTCAGCTTGGTCGTTTCCTTGTGGGTAGTATGGAGATGAAAAGTGGTGTTGGATATGGAATCGCTCACATAACTCACATACGTCTTAGTTTTTAAACGGACGTCCGTTGTCAGTGATGATGGATTGCGGAAGGCCATACCGACAAATGATATAGTTAAGGATGAACTTTGATATTTGTTTTCCGGTAATATATGTCAATGGGATGGCTTCAATCCACTTCAAGAAATACTTAGTGGCGGTAATAATGAATTTGTGGCCGTTGGATGAGGTTGGATGAATCTTACCCACGAGATCGAGTCCCCATTGAGCAAAGGGCCAAGGAGAAGTGATTGGTCGAAGTTCTTGTGCTGGAGCATGGACCAAATCATTATGAATTTGACATTTGCGACAAGTCCTAACATATTCAATTGCATCTTTTTCCATTGTCAGCCAATAATACCCAAGTCTTATTACCTTCTTAGCCAAAGTAGGACCACTCAAATGAGATCCACATATACTGTCGTGCACTTCTCATAAGGTTGTACATGCTTCGTCAATTTCAAGACATCTAAGGAGGGTATCGTCAAAACTACGGTGGTAAAGGATGTCACTGACAATGGCATACCTTGTAGATTTCCTAATGAAGGACTTCCTTTAGTTATTGGACAGGTTCAGTGGAAGGGTTTGAGACTTTAGGTAGTCATAAATGTCCAAATACCAAGGAGAGTTGGGACCAACAAGTTTGCAAACCATTTCTGATTCTGGGATATCATATGCCGATATCAAGAGTTGTTCTACTAAGAACTCAAATTGTGACACATTTTTAGGGATGTCTAAGAGAGAACTAATAGTAGCCATTGCATCAGCTGCCTTATTCTATGCCCTGGGGATTTGTTCAAAAGAGATCAATTGGAAGTATGTCAGGAAACTATCCACCATCCTCTTGTAGGGAAGTAACTTCTCATCTTTTGTTTCATAGTCATCATTCACTTGGTTGATCATGAGCTGGGAATCCCCGAATACAAGCAACGTCTAAATTTTCCATTTGATTGCCAACTTGAGACCTGTGACTAGTGCTTCATATTCGGCAATGTTATTTGTACAAGGGAAAGCGATCCTGAATGACTTAGGAATTGAATCCCCCTGTGGTGTGATAAACAAGATTCCAGCACCTGAGCCATGACTAGTATGAGACCCATCAAAAAATAGCTTCCATGGTGCCGCCGGTTCTGCATGAAAAATGGACTCATCAAGAAAATCAATTACTAGTGGATGAGTGACTTGGATTGGTGCATCTTCCAGCTGATCTGCTATTACCTACCCTTTTATTGCCTTACGCTCGACATATTGTATGTCATACTCACTTATTATTATGACCCATTTTGCCAGCCGACCTGTTAATGCCATCCGACTTAATAGATATTTTAGTGGATCAATCTTGGTGACCAGCTATGTCTGATGACTAAGCATATAGTGTCATATTTTTTGGGACGCGAAGACAATAGTGAGGCATGCATGTTCAATGTATGCGTAGTTCAACTCATACCCTATCAATGTGCGACTGATGTAATAGATTGCTCTTTATTTTCCTTCATGATCATTTTGTGCCAGCAATGCCCCCAATGCTGAACTAGTAGTCGAGATTTATAGAATTAATGGCTTTCCATGATTGGAGGCATGAGGACTGGTGTTGATAGTAGGTAATCTTTGATTTGCTGAAAGGCCTCTTGACATTTATCCATCCATACAAAGGGGATACCCTTGCACAATAGATACTGAAATAGATGACACTTATCTGCCAATTGGGCTATGAAACACTGGATAGATTGTACTCTACCTTGCAGAGTTCTGAGTTCACTGATTCCTCTAGGCAGAGGCATGTCTATGATTGCTTTGACCTTTTCTAGATCGACCTCTATACCTCTTCGGGAAACTATGTACCCTAAGAGTTTACCTGATGTGACCCCAAAAACACACTTCTTAGGGTTTAATCGAACTTTGTACTCTTCCAGTGTCTTGAAAATTATGTCGAGTACCTTCAAATGATCCTTCCTTGTTGCTGATTTGGCCAAGAGGTCATCTACATAATCCTCCATTATTTTGTGCATCATGTCATGGAAGATCATGGTCATAGCCCTTTGATATGTGGTACCTGCATTTTTGAGACCAAAGGGCATGATGTTCCAACAGTATGTACCCCATGGGCAAGTAAATGTCGTTTTGTGTTGATCCTCAAGAGCAATGCAGATTTGATTATAGCCGAAGAAACCATCCATGAAGGATAGCATCTCATGTCCTGTAGTTAGGTCAACTATGATGTCAATGATGGGCAAAGGAAAGTCATCCTTTGGACATACTTTATTTAGATTCTGAAAGTTTGTACATACACGATTCAGTCCATTTGGCTTTTTCACCAGCACTAGGTTGGAAATCTATTTAGCATAATCTATAGACCTTATGAATCCGGCATCTAGTAATTTCTTTAACTCGGCCTTGACCAATAGAGAAACTTGAGGGTGCATTTTGCGCAACTTCTGCTTGACTAGTTTAGCATTGGGTAATAGTGGCAAATGATGCAGAAGTAGTTCAGGGTCCAATCCTAGCATGTCAGCATAGGACCATGCGAAGTTGATTTTCCGTTCTGCAAAGAATTTATGAAATTTTGGTTTCTCTTCGTCAGTCAATGAGGCAGCAAAGAGGACCATCTTGGGATCCTCTGCAGTTGAAATGTTATCCTCTATTATGTCCTCAATAAGCATGGCCGATTTCTCCTATTGCACGGGGAGAAAGTCCAGTCCTCCATTTTTGGGCACCTTAGAGAGGTTTTCACCCGTAGATACGTCCTTTATTTTTACTATTTTATTGTCAAGAGGTGCCTTTCGGTTTTCACCTAGAGACGTTTCACTTTTTGTTTTATTCTTACTTTTACTTTTGTGAGTAGAGGACTAAATAGTCTCACCGAAGTATGTCGTGCAGTCTAAATCAATAGAAAATCCTGATTTTTGGTCCCCACTAGGTATGCCTTCTCTCAGTCCCATAAATTCAGCAATTGCCTCATCATTCTGAAATGTATCTAGCACTGGCGGTCCTTGTTGGTCCCAATCGACTAAGTTGGGGTAAACTAAGGAGATGCCATCATCCATGTTGGTGAATTGGGGTGAGGATGTGGACAGCATACAGATGTGTTCAGTGATGTTGTAGATGAGATTATCATCATCCAATTCGACATCGGACTCTATCCAATATTCTCCTTCACTAGTGTCATAGTCATTGTCAAAATAAGGAGTGAAGGTTTTAGAGCCCTGGTTGTCAATGTCATCTGATACCTCGGATGGATTGGACTGATGGGGTTCAGATGACGGGTGTTGCACGGTATGGGAGGTGGTAGTAGGACTTTGACTATTTGGTGCCTGTTCAATTTTGAATGTTTTCCAAAACCATTGTTCAGAGGTCAGTTCCCCTGGTTTGACAAACAAATCATCAAGACAATAGTCACTTAGGGATCATTCTGAGCCAAATTCCCACTCATGGGAGTCTGTTTCGATGAGGGTTTCCCTAGTAGTCTCAAAACTATCCGAAGCATGTACTCGCTCATTTGAAAGTCCAGAGGTACGTCGATCGTCATTATTGGGTGATCCAAACCCTAACCCAAGATACTTTAGAATTTGAAAAGTTTCTATGGGTTCCCTTCAACTAGTTTTATTTTTTCCTAGGCCACTAGTACCATCGTAGCCTTTGGCCTTCATTATGTCATAACATTTGCCATATCTTTGAACTGGTAATGGGGGTAGTGTGATAGTATCCTTATAGATCCATCCTGTGATGTCAGCAAGGTCTTCCTCACTCATGTCTCCCCACTTGATAAAAATTGTATTCGGTGGAACTTTGAAGGTTTCTTGAGGTTCCATTCTAAAACATGGCTGACCATAGTCCTTGGGAGACCTAGGCATTGTTGTTATGCTATACGCTGTGTGCAGTTTGAATTCTCCGCAGCCAAGGTCCTGGATTTTGACAGTGGATTCAGTCTTAGGGCTAGTGGAAGGTGGTAGTATGGTGGAAGACGTGGATGGAGTGGATGTGGAAGATGACGTGAGTGTGGAAGGGTCAATATACTTGGATGATGAGGAGCCAAGTGCTTCTCGGTTAATAGGTACTCAGTTTTCAGAGATTCCCCTTAAGTTTGTACAATATTGGAAAGGGTTGGGGTCTCCGTATATGGTTACTTTTGTACCGTCAAAAGGAAACTTTAGGCATTGATGGTATGTAGATGGAATGGCTTTTAAGGCATGAATCCATGGATGGCCTAGCAATATGTTATACGGTAGTTCCAAATCCAGGACCTAGCAAGTCGTGTCCACGATGACCGGTCCCACTCTGATTGGGAGAGAGATAACGCCACGTGAAGAGCATTCCTCGTCATCGTATGCTTTGATCACTATACTTTTCATTGGGTCTACGCATGCATCAGAGAACCCTAGAGCTTTAACCAATTTGAGGGAGCATATGTTCAATCCTGCTCCGCCATCTACTAAAACCTGTCTAACTTTGTGTTTGTGGATAAAAGTTTCTATGTGTAATGCATCATTGTGGTTGGTTTTATGTGATGAGTAATCTTTATTCGAGAAGGTGACATGGTGTGGCATAGTGAGATATCCCACCATAGTTTCAAATTAATTGACATCGATGTCCTTGGGGACCGACAACTCTAGGAGAGTTTTATCTAGGATTTCTTTGTGCGCGGGAGAGATATGAAGCAGCTCAAGGATAGATATTTGCGCGAGAGTTTTTCCTAGCTGGTCGATAAGGTTGAATTGAGTTTTGGGTTTCCATTGCTATGTGGTTGGGATAGGTTTTGGCTGTTTAGCAGATGGGCCTAGTATAGTGATTTTGGCTTGTCTAGCAAGAGGTGCACCAGCTATAGTGACCTTGCCACTTCGAGTAGTAGCATTACATTGGGGTGCTCTTCTAATCGTAATGGTATTGATGTATTCATTGTTAGTTCAGACATTGTTTATAATAGGTCCACCAGAATAGTCATACTTGACTCGGGAAAAGTTAGCTTGATTCTGTGGACCTGAAGTGGAAGCATTATGAGAACCATGGTCCTGCAGTGGATTCTTGTGGATAGTATGATCTGAATTAGAGGTGAATTGTGATCCACCTACTTTGATGGTGTGACTTTCGATAAGATCTTGTATTATGTTTTTCAATTTTCGACAGTTAGAGGTTGTATGCCCTTTTGCTTGATGGTATTTGCAAAGTGCATTGTCATTCCACCATGCTGGTTTGAATTGTCCTGGGTCATATGATTTTGGTTCCGGAAGTATGATGACCCCATGCTAGAGGCATTTCTTAAGGACTTCTTTAATGGGTTCACCCAAATGGGTGTATGTGCGACCCCTAGGAAATTGTCTCATCTGACGGTATTGTCCCTGATTGTTTTGACTGCTTTGGTTGTTTAAAGAAGTATTGGGAGGAGGTGTCAATGTCGTTGTTGGTCTGTTTTGTTGTTGAACCCCTTTCAGGGCCAATATAGGACCTACAGTGTTTGCAGTCTTGGCATCGACAACACCGTCATTTGTAACATGCTTATTTTTAACCCAATATTTGTTTTTATTGGTAGGTGGATTGACATTTGTGTTTTTGGAACCATATCTCAGTTCTCCCTTTGTGATAAGGGCTTTCTCAATCTGGACCCCTTTTTCAACTAATTCTGTGAAGTTTGTGCAACAATGTATTTGCAATGCAAATTTTAGGGGCCCTAGAAGTGTTTGGACAAACATGTCAACTTTTTCCATTTCGGGGATGTCAATGTGACATCGACTATCGAGGCTTCTCCATTTTTGAAAGAATGGGATAAATGTCTCACCAGCATCCTCTTGCGTGAGATTGCACAAACTAGTGATAGAGGTATCCATGTCAATGTTGTACGCGTAATTTCTTATGAATTTTTGTTTAAGCTCCTCCCATGTCTGGATATCCTTTTGAGTTGAAAACCATTCAAGGGCTTGACCCGCTAGACTTTTAGAAAAAAATCTCATCAAGTATGTTTGTTCATAGGCGATGTCCATACAATTGGTTGCAAATTCGCGAACATGCTCAATGGGATTTGTCTTGCCTCTATATTTTGTGAAGTTGGGTGACACATATTCTGGTGGAAATGGAGGCATGTATAAGCTCGTGTCAAATGGGTATACATTCAGGTCATATAATATTTCTAATTTCTTGCCTGAAATGTACATGTTTTGGATAGTTTTCTCCATATCCCTCATTCTTGTTTTGAGGGCGTCCACATCAGGGTTGTTTATGTTTTCGTACATTGGATTTCCTGGTACACCATGTGTTCCTATTTGTTGTGCATGAATATTGGTGTATTGTGGCGGTATGGATAGTTGTGGTATGTATGATGTGTGCGGATTGACATGTTGTTGGTATTGGAAGTTATGATTGGGTGCATGTTGATGAGCATGAATGTTAGATGAGTAAGTTGTGATGTGTCCCCCAGCCATGTGTGTCATTATTTGGGGGATGTTATGACCATGGATGTTATGGTGTGTTAATGATGTCATGGGTTGTGTTATTTGGCCACCTTATGTAAATTGTTGATTTTGTACAAGGGGAACGTTTGTGTTTGTACCTTGGGAGGCAATGACATTTGACTATGTTGTTGTGTTAACGTTTTGTTGTTGACCTTGGATAAATACACGTCTTGTGCCTCCTCCCGAAGGATTTTGTAAAATACCATTGGACGGATATGACAAAGTTGTGTTTATGGTAGTAGATGGAGCTGTCAAGGGGGGATTGTTGTGACTTGATGATGCCCCCATGGCATTTACTCTCGTGGCATTGACTGTCGTGATATTTGTGGTATTGGGGATGTTGGGAGTGTTTGGGATGTTGGGAGTGGTATGCACTATTGTTGTGGTCCCAAAGGAAGTATTGCTCGTAGTATTTGGAAGTTGACCACTATGTGACATGTTATGTGTGTTGTTGACATTAGGGTCAAGAGGTGTCAAATTTAGCATGTTAACGTTAAATCCTTGTGGTAACTTAGCTCCTTCACTCAAGAGCATAGCTAAGAATCTGTCTCTATCATGACAGACCATTGATTCAACGAGTTGACAGGCCTCTGGGTTTTGTGCCAATGCCTCTAAGTTTTCCTGAAGTAGTTGGCCATTTTCATCTTTTTGCAAGAATTGTTCGAATGGACTATTTGATGAGGATTGCGTTGTCATTGGAGGTTGATTGTCTAAAAATGGATCGTAAAAGGTCCAGTTTGGGTCATGTGGAGGATTGTTGACAGTAAACGTGGGGTCTTATCTAAAGTTTTCCATTTGTCTCTTTTGTTTTTGAAGTCTAGTTTTAACCATAAATGAGATTGCTCAAATGGGAATGACAACTAAATGCAAGTATGACACTATGTGAAGTCTAAGTTCAAAATGACGACTATAATGACTAATTTTTTTGGATTTTTGTGAATCGGATATGCAATGTGTAGCAATGTAAGACAAGGTTATCTAAGCACTTCTATACTCGAACTTTATTTTTTATTTTGATTGCTAAAGGACTTTGTTGCAAATGACAAGGTGACAAGGTCTAAATGACTAGTGAGTTTTCCTAACTAGACTTTTGAGTTGGAAAAAATCTCACAAAAGAGGACAATGACTAAAAAAAAGGGTTTGATAACTTAGTCCAAGAGGGCCTAATTTCAAAAACAATGACTTTGCAAAGTGTGCTTAAGATTTTCCTAATCCTAAGTATGCAACAAAAAAGAATGAAGTATGAAACCTATGGTGATGAATGCAAACTAATGGTCAAGACTTTGAGCAATTTTCAAGTTTGGTTTCTAACAGAATCTCACTGGAAACAATGTTTGACAAATGGTTGACAATTTGAAGACCTCAGGTGTTGAATGTGAAGTTTTAAATTTTGACAGGCAAATGCATCATTTGAAGCTATGAATGCGTCACAGTTTAGCAAATGTGGTTCATTTTTTTGATTGCAACTTTTGGACTGTCAGATGCAACTTGTTGTAGCATATGTGGCTTTTCAATGTTCAAATGCATCACGATGCCTATAGATGCGGTGTTCTAAGTTTTAGATGCGGTTTAGCAGAGCAGTTGCATTGCAGAAAATTAGTTGTGGTTCGATAAATGCGACTCAGTTTAATTTCAAAATGATTTTCTTATCGTTTTGATGGAAATTTTGATCTGTTTGGAGAATGTTTTATTTCAAACTATGATAGAACTAGAAGACACTTGACAAACACAACATTTTGAATGTAACCAAACACACATCAGATAAGCACAATCCTAGGTTAGGCCGTGACAATATTCGCTAGATTCCACGCGGGTTTCCCCAACTGCATTTCTATAGTGTGTGAATTAAGAAGCTTGGCTGCATAGGCTCCCCCTTATAGTGCACTCTCTTCTTAGGCCAACTAAGCTTCCAACCCCCATGAAACTCCCATGGCAAGCTGATCACCTCTACTACAAACTGTGAAAGTGTGGATGCCTTCACACCGACCGGTGCTACGCTAGCAAATAGAAGGATTTTGGCTTACTACACAAAAGTTTTTAGTTAGGGACCCCCGTTCGAGTGGCCATACATCGGGCAAGAGATTAATCACCATTAAGGTGGCACTCTAGCCTGAAGAGGTTAAGCTCAACAGGGTTTAAGGGAGTACAACTCCGTCCGTATGACACATCCGCACAAGCAACCTTAGGTTTTTCCTTAAGGTTTACATTTATATACCGGTCGGGGGTAGCTTGGCTTTAGCTCCATTTCTGGTTTGAGTCGTGTTGGGGTGATGAAATCCCCAGGCAAGCCCAATTTCTAGAGTTGGTAACCGTTTCTCTTACACCCAAGATTGCCCAAAAGCGCGAGGGGAGAGGATACTCTGATATACCAAGTCAGGGTAATAACAAATAAAGATGGGTCTGGTTTTCTAATCATAAAGTTTTCACCAAGTGAGAGCATACTCACCTACCATCTTGCAAACACAATCAATCAAAGAAGACATGAATGTTCTTTTTAGGTACACCAAAGTTAAATGTTTGCTAATCTATGAAAAACAAGCACAATGTTTTATTCTGTCTTCGACATTCGAATCTACAAACAAAATATTAGTCGTCTCTTTATGCAATGATCTTCGACACTCGAATAGTAACCACCACATGCTACAAGCGAAGATTAGTAACACAAAAATCTAAGCTAGCCAACATGCAGGAATGAAAAACCAAGAAAATCAAAAGACCAGAAAACTAGAAAAGAAACCAGAAACTAGAAAACCTAAAATCTAAAAATCTGAATGTCAAAACTGAAAGAAAAATTTTTTACCAGTCAGATGCGGCACGATAAATCAGATGCATCATTCAGGAATTCGAATGCGGAACTTCTGATCATATACGTCATTCCAAATATCAGTTGCAGCTTATCAGGACGATTGTGGCTCTTATGTCAACAGATGCATCGCGACGCATCAAATGCGTCATGATGTTTCTTAAAAAATAGTTGCATTGATCCGTACCTATACTTGCAAAACAGCAGAAAACACAAAAAAAAATGTACAAAAAACTAGAAAAACGGAGTCGGGTTCACCAATGTAATCAAGGGATTTCTTTTAGGTTTGATTCACGTTGTTAGCAACAAATCAATAAATGATAATGAAACCTAAAGATCTTACAAAACACAAAGGAAGTAAAATACAAAACGATTATACTTGATCGCCGAGACTTCCATGACTCACTTTTGTAATACCTTCTTACTTGTTGGATGATGTTGCCCTTAGATTCATCGTGTGAGCAAATCTGCAAATGCCTAAGTCCTACACCAAGCTTTGAAGGATTTATGCTATGTCTAAATGCCTATGATTATTACTACAATTTTCAATGTCTATGCCTAAACAAATGCCAAGACTTGATCAAATGACTATAATGAATATTGAAATTTCCTATGAACATAAGTGTGCAAGTGAATAAATGCCTAGAATGTCTATGTAAAATGTCAGCATGTGCACGTGTAATCCAAAAGTGAGAGGAAAATGCCATTTTATAGAAAATGTCATTTTGAGTGGACGGACGAGATTAATTGAAGATGAGAACCTAAAATGAGAGGTCCAGATTAAATCTGAGAATCCCTAATTAGGGTTAGGGAAAAATCCTTAATCAAACGGTCAAAATAATATCTCAGACAATTGGATCGACGGTGGAGAATAAATGAAGAAGTTAATTAAAGAAATAAATATTTTTGAAAAATCAAGAAGATAAGATTGCCTGATTTGCGAGGTTCGAAAACCAAGAAGATAAGATTTGAATAGAAGATTCGATTTAGAAAATCAAGAATCTGCCCGATTACTTGATTTTTAGAAGATTAGATACTATTTTGAATTAAATTAATTCAAAATAATGATTTTGTGAGATAATAAATAATCTTTTTTAGATTATTTATCAAAATGGACTGATAGTTCAGATTGAGATGACATTTTAAATAATTTAATTTATCTAAAATGAGAAGAATATTAAATGGCAATTAAATAATTAAACTTAATTATTTAATTTAGCAAATAAGACTAATTAATTAAATAAGTTAATCAATTTATTTAATTAAGAGGATTAGTGACATATTAAATAAATAAATGTAATTCATTTATTTAATAATCAGGAAGAATTAAATGCAAAAAGGGGAATTAAATAAATTAAGAGATTTATTTAATTAAGGGAAGACTTAGACACTTGATGACGTATTTAATAAATAAATAAAATTTATTTATTTAATAATCATGAAGAATAGATGACATGAATTAATTAAATAATTATGAATTATTTAATCAATAGTCGAATGTGAACCAAGAACATAATTAAATGTCATAATTATGGTAGGACGAAAGTGATAAAAATGAAGCTTGCAGGCCTAGGTCATTTTTAGGTGTCTACACCAAGAATATTCCCTTGCAAGTGAGAGGATGAGGATAATTAGCAATTTAGTTAATTAAAACTAAATTTGAATGAGAAATCAAGGGTGTAGATTAAAAATATCAATCAATGGTCAGGATGAAAAGAAGATGGAGGCATGGATCATGGATTCCCATCAAGGGTTGAGAAGCAATTTGATATTTAATCAAGGGCTCACAATCATGCAAAGAAGCAAACTTTCAAAGCTTTCTCAATAATTTTGTTAAAAGTTTGTTTCAAAGAAGAATATTCCCTTTATTGAATGAGTGAAAAGGGAGAATATGCTCAAAGATTATTCTCATGCAAGTGGATGAAGAAAATTAGCATTTAGCAAATTAAAACAAAGTTTTAATGTGCAAAGGGGAGGGATATTTATAAGAATATTCCCTTTTGGAGGAATTTGTAAATGAGGGAATACTCCAAGAATATTCCCATGCAAGTGGAAAGGTGAGGATAATTAGTAATTTAGTTGATTAAAACTAAATTTAAATGTGCAAGAGGAGGAATAATATGATATTCATTAAATAATTCATTTAATGAAAAGGGGGATGTAGTATGATATTTAATTAAATAGCTTAGGGTTATTTAATTAAATAAGAGGATTTAGGGATTAAATTTAAAAAATTGATTTATTTAATTTAACAGGGTGAAATGTTAGTGCAAAAAGGGGTGAATTAACCCAATTAGGTCAATTCGATTAATAGGTGAAAAATGAGGCATTTAATTAAATAGCAAGGCTAATTTAATCAAATAGGAAAAAATAAGATGGATTTTAGGATGAAATGATGTTAATATATCGAATTTAAATGTGTAATACCATTCAGGACATTTTAAAGTGTCTACATTTTTCCCCTCTTTGAAGTGATGTACTTGTTATGTTGGTTCAAAGACTGACGCTTTTTAGATTAAAACTATTTCTTAGATCAATTTTTTTTTAAAATTTCTAATTTTTTAGATGCCCCACTATTGCCCCAATGAAAGGAATTAAGCTAGTAACCTGCTCCCTCAAGAGATCAGGAAAAAAATTTGAATTTTGGGCCAATCTCTTGATAAAGATTTAGGATCAATTCGGCTCAAAGAGGACTAGAAAGCACAGATGTTTGATGTAGACAAATTTGATGATGTATAGATAGTCATCGTCCATGGGTAGCCTCATGTATATTTTGATATATCACATAAATTTGATAGTTGGATAGAAATGTTAGTAAAGATAGAAGAATAAGAATGGATTTGACCATTGATTTTGAGATTGATTTAGAAGTCCAACAAGCCTATGATTCATTGAGACTTTATTAGATATGATGATCAGATGTATGATTTTCTCATATTTGGGATTAGGACTCTCCGTCATGTTGATGGTCAAAAGTAACACAACAACGTTAAACAAAATATTTCTACTCTATTTCTCCTGAAAAAGACAAATAATCTAAAACCACCTATCTTCCAAGGTCTCTGTAGTTGGTTCTCAACTATGTTGTTATCATTTAGTCGTCCATGCAACCATAATATTCAAGGGTCTTGTTGGTAAACAAGTACAAACTAGATAGTACAAAGTAATTTAACCTTGGGGGGTGATCAAATTTTAGGACAGCAAAACATGAACACAAATTCCTTTTAATATTTAGACATGTAATCCTTATAATGAGTGATTTTCCTAATTAACTAAAATTGTAGAACAACACAATATATGAAACAATTCATACGATTGCATCCATTCTAAGTGCAGATTTAAAGAATGCAACCATTCATCATCACTTTTTTTTAAGAATCAACTTTCAATCATGAAATACCATAAGCTCATTACCAAAATTAATAGATCAAAAAACATCAAGAAACATCATTCATAGATAATACAATAAATGGTTTTAAACTCAGAATCTTCTATTGATTTTCATCAAATAAGAAACATTTATATGTAGAAAAATACACTAGCATATGAATAACCATTGTTTATCAACATTATCGTTAAACTTAACAACTTCTGAAATAAAATGACTTGTATTAAAACTGTAAAAAAAAATCCAAGTATCTTGCATAAAGCTGTAAAACTAAAAACTATATCTAGTTTCTAGGTAGCTAATCTAACTTCAATTAGCTAACCTTTACAATGAGGAGATAATTCTAAGTTATAGATAGAATTCACATCAATATCTCCTATAAAAAATTAAGATCCATAAATCTAGGGCCCAGATCCACAATTATAGGGACACCCAGTTAAGTCTGAGTATTGTCTTTGTTGGAACTACAAAAGCTGAAAGGTACGCCTTGTGTCTATTCAGTCTAAAATCTAACTAGGAGTTCAAGCTTTCTCCACTACTAATCGTCACACCCAATATCTGGCTCATCAAAATGGGACTGGAGTTGTCTGTTTGTCTCAAAAATGACATGGAAGTGTTGTTGTCCAAAGGGTGCTTGAAATTGGTAGACACATTTGACTCCATTTAAAAAAAAATAGAATATTTTCCTTTACTTGTCATCTTCATGAGGAATCCCATGATACTCATTATAATTCTAGAAGATCTACTTTAGTGCATCATCATCAGGTCCATCGACCCAGTCGGCTTTAAACTTTGAATCTTCAAACTTCTTTCCCAATGTAGCAACAATTTCCCTTAGCTAGTCGATGTTTGTGATTTCCCTTCGCATGTCACACTTGATGTCTAGTAGCCTATCTATGATTTTTGACTCAACAGTGTCTCCTTTTATTATTTTATTGAGTCACACCTCCCAAGCATCTTTTATTTCTCCAAATGATTTGAGTCTTTGATCCGGAGCTAAAGACTTATCAGTGAGTTTTGCAACAATATCCTCAAATATGACTACATGTTCCCATATCTCATGAATGCCTTTGAGCATGGATATTATTTGTTCAATGAGATTTTGGGTTTTCAAAGCTAACACATTAATAGCCTTTGAAATACACCTAGTACCCTCATCACCCAAAATCTGTGATTGAATCAATTCTTCACTGGAACTTTTATCTATCACCTTCAACTTTCCCAAGTATTGCTTGAGCTTTTCTTCCTCATCCCACCATTTCTGTATAAATTCTTCTATCATTTCAACCAAAGAAAGGCCTGCATGATAGTGTTTAAGACCTTCTCCCAGATGTTTATTCATGTTAGACCTAAGAACATTGAACCAATTGTCAAACCAGGTGGCCTTATTTTTCATCTCATTCAACCCATCCACCTCCTTACAGCTAATTAAAACAGGGATGTCTGATGGTGTGGGCTACTCAGGAGTGGATGTAATCAACTCCTTTAGAAAATCCTTCATCTTTCCAACTTGTTCCTTAAGCTCATCTCTAGTTTTCTTATCCTTGATCAACTACGACTTGGTGGTGGTGGTAACAATATCAATCATATTTATTTGTTGATTTCTTGTATGTTTTCCCATATTGACAGTACTTATTTGATAATCTTCAACCTCCAATTCCCTGTCATCTTTGTCAATCATTGGTGTAGAAATTTCTGTTACCAAGTCTCCATCATCAATCAACTTTGTAGAATGAACATTATGAGATTTCTTCTTTGGTTTCACCTTTTCTATTTCCTCTACCATCTCATCTCATGTTACTGGCTGAGCTTGCACCTGTTGTCACTTCTCTAAATTTAACTTAAGCCAAGTGGGAGCAACTAGCTGAGTAGTTACCTGTTGAACACTAGGAGGTGTTAATGATAGAAGTGTAGAAGAAATTACCTCAACGGTCTACTCAGAAGAATCCTTTTGTTTCTCCTCTTTTTCTTTTTGTAACCTTTCCCATTCCATTTTTTCATTATAAGCTCTAATTTCTTCTATATTTCTCATATCTTCTTCCTTTCATGCAACCCCCTCTTCATCTCTCAAACTCAGTTGTTCTAACTCTTGTGCATGAAGTTCTTCCTCTGCTACCTTATTTTCCTCAATCTTCCTTTGTTGTTCCAATTCATGTTCAAGAGCCTCTTCTTCAGCTTTCTTTTGTGCCTTAGCAGCTTCCCTTTCTCGGGCTAGCTCTTCAACTTTTTTTCTTTGTTCTTCTCCTTCTTGAGCTAACTATTTAGCAGCTAATATTTTTTCACTTTCCATTATTTCTTTCTACTCGTCTTTGGTCAAAACTTCATTCATTTCATCTCCACCCCATAGGCTTCCAAGCTCAAACCAATTTTCTTCTTCTCCAGGTTTTTCCTCAACCTTCTCCAGATATTCTTCCCATTCTAGTCTTTCTCCTTCCTGAGACAGAGTTCTCTCAAAGTCTAAGGAGATAGGTGAATCTATTCATCATAGGGGGCATCTCCTCTTCAACAACTGTTGTTCCTAAAGTTGATGGCATAGTAGGAGTGGTATCTTCAGTTTGTGGAGGGATAGCAGAAGGACCTTCTTCAATAACTTCTTCCCTGAGATATACAGTAGCTAAAGGTGTGGCACCAAGACCTGTAATAACCCCAGCAGCAGCTACCTCATAAGTACCTTTATCTTTTTGCAAACCTTCATCAATCTGCTTCATTGAAATTTCTTCTTTTATTGGGGAAGACTCTTTCATGGCTATCTCCATTGCTGCAACACCTTTCCTCAATCTCTTGTACTATCTTGTCTTAGTAGAGGAAGTAAGTTTACTGCTAGAACCTCTTTTCTTTGAATCCTTCACCCTTGGTTGTTTTAACCAAAGATCAATCCAGTTCAAACTTTTGTCCACCACTACCCATGACACTTTATGGATATTAGTTTCCTCCTTTTCCATCCAATTGATGGGCTACAAATCCTTAGTAGCCACCTTATTCATTTCATATCGGGGATCAAGAGTGATCCCATCATCAGTAGTGACTTCTGTTATATCCATTTTAACCTTGAAATCTTCCATTTGGGGAATTATCAATCTTTCATACCCCCTTTTCCTCACTTCAAATTGATCTTGCAAGTTGGCCCAAAAGTCTTCAAGAAGTGGTCGATGACGAGGAAACTATGAAGCATATAAACCATACATTTTTCTCTTTGGATAAAAATACTTCCTAGATGTATGTTGTTGGAAATTCATGGACTGAAATTATTTTGTTTCTATTTTGGCTACTATCGAAGAAGAACAAGAATTAAACCCCAATTGCATTAGGAAAGAATGACAACAAGTGCTATGTTGTGCAGAAAACTTGACATTCATGCCCACTGCCTAACAAGCAAACTCCATCAAGACCCATTTTTCACCACAACACCTTAGAAATTTAAAAGGGTGACTGTCATAACCAAACAATCTAAAATAAGTGGACTTGGGGTATTGGATAAATCAATATCCCCACTCTTGAATGAATTCGATAACATCCCGTGATAACCTGAAACCAATATCAGTTGTGAGCTAATTAATAATTACATACAAAAATACATCTTTGACTCTTTTAAAAAAAATCTCTACCTTCTTAAGCTCCAATTGGTCATAATATTCCTAGACCTTCTTTTGATCTAGACCATCATCCATTGACCCTTCAATATTTAACCCTAGAAACTACCCCATCCTTGTAGCACAATATATGACATATGAAGACATATAGAATGTCTTAGTTTATGTTACTTTCAATAGCTGGTCATGAATGTTATCTGAAATAATCTGCCCCCAATCCAGAAATTGCTTTCCCTCTGGAATCAATTGAATGAATGGAAACATCCAATGTTCAAAGATACGAGAGCTCTCCTTTCCAAACACTCTTTCCAACAATGTAATCATGTCCCCAATGTCTTCAGAGAATTCGAACCTCTTAGGATTCGGTGGTATCTTCTTTAGTGATTTCTTGTTTGTCTTAAGCCACCTTTTGTTAATAAGTCTTTTGTTCCCTTCTACATCCTTCGCCCAAAGTTTAAGTGCATCAGCTACAATCATAATCTTGAGATTGGGATAAGGAGGAGGATCAAAAACTAATCTAATCATTGTTGGGGTTAAATAAATTATTACATTTCCCTATGAATCAATGCATTTCCTTTGAGTAGGATTGTACATCTATGCAACAGTTAAGATGAACTCAAGACATTGCACAACAATAGGAAAACTAGCTACATGAGCTAACCCAAACTCTACAATCCTCTTGTCCCTTAGAGTAGCATTCTTTGAAAAGGTATCCTCACAAAACTAGTCCAAATGAATGTGCCCCATGAGTGTATCAATGATATTAATAACCTCAAACCCAAACTTAGATGGTATTGGGGTCGCTTGGACCTTATACTTCATTGTAATAGGAACTTTCTCTAGTTTTAACCTCTTGGCCTTTCTTCCCTTTGATGTTCCTTCGGTGGGCACTTCCTCCTCTGAATCAGACATTTGTTAATTATCCTACACTACTAACAATTATCAGGAAAAGAAAAGACATGTGAAGAGAAATTTAACAAAAGAATTCATATTATATCACCATTAATTCAAGATAAAATTCCATTCAACAAGTTAATTGATCATCTTTGGGTTTTGGGTTTAGAACAGAACCAAGAACTTGACCATTCTAAGTGTAAAATTGAACTCTGTCAGAAGTTGGAATAGGAGCCTGAATCAACACCTATACCTATAGTGATGAAAAAAATTAGTGTCATTTCGTGGTCTAATCCCACAATGTGTTCGAGAATCGGGATCGGGCCATCACCAAGTAGTGGTAGTTAACAATGGAGTCAATGAAGGGGTCTTCCTAAGTTTCGATCTTGATGATGAATCAGAAGTCAGAATCGAGTTGTGATTTAGAGCTAGACTCATAATGATGAATAGGTGTAAGTAACTTCCCGAGTTTCAATCCCAATAAGATATTAGGAATCAATGTCAGGATTTTGTTATGGACTAGACCTTAAGTATGTGCAGTGGAAATAGGCCAATTCTAAGTTCTGATCCTGATATTGTTTCAGAATTCAAAATCGGGGTGACACTAAGTCATAGTACTTAACGGTATGTCAAAGGTTTAATGTCGATCCAATTTTTAATCCTGATGATGATGCGGGGATTAGAATCAAGACATGATGAGGTTCATTAACAAAAAAATTTATCATTCCAAGTTGATGATCTGATACTCAATCCTAATAGAACATCAAAAGTCGGTATCAGAGCAAGTGAAAGAGCTATACTCAGATGATGGTAAAAATATAAGTGTAGTTTTGATTCCCAATTTTGATATAGATGCAGGAATCAGGAATTGAACAATCAATAATAAATGAAGGAAAGATATATGTAACAATATCTTCAAATTGCACCTTCAGGATCAGATTATGGTTGGGATCAAGATTTTGATTTAAAACTATCAGAATTTTAAAATTAATCAATTCAAATGCACATTCGACTAGTCAGTACAAAAAACCCTAGAAAACTAGGGCATGATGGGATGAAAAAAAATCTTGCAAACAAAAAACAAAACAAATACGCAAGGGAAAACCCAAATCCACAAGACCCAAAACAAAAAAAGGGCAACCAAAAAAGAACAAACAAGAAAGAACAACTAAAAAAGAAAAGAAACATGAAATAAAGAGCAAAGAAAACACAGGCAAACCAAGAACAAAGTAAAATGCAAGGCAAAAACCCCTACCTCCAAATGTAACCAAGAATCTGAAAACACGGTGAGAAATCAAAGTGCCTCCTCAAATCATAACTCATCGTATTACTCTGGTTTGCTTCGTCAAACTATACAAGGCAGAATGGATGGAAACTGAGGAGCGATAGAATAAAAACTTGTTCGTGCATGTGAATGGTTAGACATTAATACAAGGTTGGTTGGGCCTCAAGATCAGGGTGGAAGTCATTAATGAGCAGTCGCAAGAAGGAAGGTAAGTGGGGGTCTGGATCGGGACTTCGACATGACACCTAACTTTCAATAAGTTCAAAGTTTAAGAAAAGGTTTAAGGTCCGACCCCGACAAACAAACAAAGACAAAGTGGGAATTGGAATCGGCACAAGACATGAAACAAGAACTTTAGAAAATTTCTTAGCTCAAGTTTCGGTCCAAAGTCCAATCCTGGAAAAGATAAAGAGAGTCAGAAGTCAAGATCAAGATGGAAACAAGAATAAGAACTTTGGAAATTTCTTGGTTCTAGTTTCGGTCTGATGTTCGATTCTGACACAAGAAAAAAATGCACAAGGGAAAAAAGCAGAAGCCAAGATTAGAACAAAAATAGGAACTTACACCTTAAGGGTGTAAGGTGATGGTTCTGATCCAAAACTCGAATCTGACACACAAAGAAAACACAAGGAAAAGCGTGGTGTTGGGATAAGGACACAAATAGGAAATTGAACCTTCAAAAGTAACAAGTGTGAATGTCAGCCCAAAACCTGAACCTAAAAAACAAAGGAAAACTAGGAGTTAGGAAAAAAAGAAACAACTCCTAAGACTTGAACAAGAACACCAAGGACAAAAGAAACAAAGGGGGGCCAATTTTCACAAAAAAAAAATATGGGGTGGTTATACAAGGCATAACACATCATTCCTTATTTTTGATATTATTGATGCCAAAATTTGACAAGAAGTGGCCTTATGGGAAACTCAGTTAATGGGGGACCAATTGTGCTAAACTGAGTGACATCCGAACTTTTAAAGAAGTCGGCTTCTTCTATAATTTGGGGTTTTGGAATGGGAAAAGGAAGCAGATATTAAAAATGAAGATCTAACTAAGGAAATGCATCAAGATGTAGGTGTAGGCATGGTAAATATACCTTTCAGATGGGATTTAAGGGCTCGTTCAATAATATGCATGTCCCAGAATAATAGAAATCATAAATGAAAACCTGAATAATTTATTCAATAACATAAAATAACTCCCATACACTTTTACTGAAAAGAAGAGTCCAAGACATGGTCTAAATCAGCAAACTTATATTGAAATTATAGAAGTTCTGCAAATAAACTATTCAATACAATAATGGTAAAGTAGCTAAGAAACAAAAAGGTCGAACAACAATGGCATAGTATGAGAGTCTTAATACAATAATAAAAAATAATACAAAAGGCCTGGTGTCTTTCCACTATTTTTCTATGTGTTCCAAACTCATTTATGGAAAGAAGTAGTATTTATAGAGAAACATTCCTCTGCCTAAAAGCCAGTAACAGAAAATATTCCTTCATCATGAGCAATGATGTCCATAGCAATGATTTCCCAAGGCCGTTGCAACAAAAAAGATTCTAATCCATAAAATGCAGTCGCCTTTGAGCTAGATGCATCCCGTACGAATAATGATGGTGGTCCCAGTGTAGAAGCAACAAAATACCATGTAGACATGTGTCGCTCACCCACGAAGTCAGTTAGGATATGTGCTGATAGGGTGGGGCTTGTCGTTGATTCTTCTTTCCTTGCGATGAAAACCCCCACAGAGAAGACACGTGGAGAGGTCTTCACTACTAGTGCTGACTGTGGGGTCTGCCAAAAATTGTACATGGAATGATGCTATGTGGCACGTGGGTAGAGTTTAGTAGAGAAGTGAAGTGAATCATGCCTTCAAAGGTCCATGTTTCTGACACATGGAAGCATGGTGGGAATCGATAGAGAAGCGAAGGAGGAAATCCTTGCGAGGAGCGCATTGTGGACACGTGGTGATAGCGGGCGAAGCTCTTCAAAAAGGGGCCTAGGGATATTCAAATGTATAGAGCATGGGCCAGACTTAGTAAAATATAATCAACTCGAAGGGAGCTTGAGGGATTTCATATCCACAACTTTTTTCGACTACCAAGGGCGTTTCACCTACGAAATGGGGAACCCAAAATTTTTGGTTCGAAGACCAGAGCCTTAGTCAATGGGTGATGGAGTTAGAGATTTGAGAGAGTATTATATAGAGGTATCCAGTTAGCCTTGGATGGCATAGATTATCTTGCACCTCATGTAGATTGATCACTTATTTGAATGACAGCTTCATGGATATCTCGTTCCTAGATTCGAGGTGAAGAGTAGCTACGCTATCTAATGAGTGACACCTTCAATATATTCAATAGTAGGGGGTTGACTGAAGCTCTGAAAATAAAATATGTCCTACTGCTTCTCCTCAATATTTGTTGCAATATGCTCCACTATGGCCATTGAATCATCTAAGAGAAACGGGGAGGACAGGCCCATCTAAGTCAGTTGGGATAATTTTGTCCACATGTTGTTCATGGTTCGAACCAGTGTTGCTGAGCAATCGCTAGCATGGAGGATGGTTGTATGGAAATGGATGAATTTTTTTGTTGTCTGAGCAGTTGACCTCCTGTCCTTGATCCTTGTGCTCACTAAGTCCTTGTCCAGCACCATGTACAACTTATCTAGCAAATTTTCTGCATTGGGCACCCTCTCCACAATGAACTGTGGGAATTTCTCAATCATTTTGTGAACCTCCCTGCTCAAAATTTCCACCTCCACCATGAACTAAAGCATCAACTAAAGAGTCAAACAAAAATCCTTGACCTTTTCCTAGTATGAAATATATAGTTGTTGGGTCACTAATAGGAGGTCTGACTGGGTAGCAAAGGGTTGGGTAGGATTCTTCAAAAGACCAATTTATGCATCCTTTGACCCAACATCCTATG
Organism: Sequoia sempervirens; assembly: GCA_007258455.2. Taxonomy (NCBI): domain Eukaryota; kingdom Viridiplantae; phylum Streptophyta; class Pinopsida; order Cupressales; family Cupressaceae; genus Sequoia; species Sequoia sempervirens. The sequence continues at coordinate 550,266,999 of VDFB02000003.1, read as the reverse complement.
TCAGTTCCACAATCCTTTTGTCCGCAAAAAAGAGTTTTTCCTGCAGGGTTCTTAACTCGGCAAGCCATTTTTCTTCAGCCTGGCTTCTAGTTGTAGATTCCCTATCCAAGGAGAGCCTTACCTCCATGATTTTCTTCTCAAATTGAGCCTGGCGGCCTTAGAAGTTTGTGTCCTTATGTTGCATTCTTTGCTCCAATTCACTATGTTGATGTTGAAACTCTTTATTCTTTTGTTGCATCTCCTCCTCTGCCTGTGTTAGTTGGTCTTATAACTCTTAGTTTTTCTATTGTAGCTCAGTGACAATGTTGGGATCTATGGACTGGAACTTTGCAAGTTCTCCTTGGATTCTAACCTATTTTTCCTATGCTTGTTGTGACAAGCATGCAAATTCAACATCCCTTTCTCTATCCTTCACCAGTAGGACCTATACTCTCCTTGAAATTTTTTAGCTCATCTTCCTTCTTCTTTAGTTGGAAACCAAACTTGAGAAATTTGGTGGTCACCACACGCTGGGTCTCCTCCATGAGATCAAATTTATCTTGCGGTTAGTTGCGCACAGATTGAGTCCCATAGCATAAATGGTGTAATCTTCCAGTTGCATCTCTCCCTAAGGCTTGATGATGTGTGGATGCATTGTTGCAAAATGTAACAACTGTTGACCCTCATTGAAAAGGGTCTACACCTGTGGCTCTATCAGCCTTTTAGCATCTTTGTCCCTTTGCTTCTAGAGCCTAAGAGCTCATGATGCTTTTGTTCTTTTATCCTCCAACATAAATTGTGTTGGCGATCTAATTAGTTTTCTTGTGAAGGGTGTACCGAGAGGAAGAACGAAAGGGAACGAGAGAGTAGTGGTCCCGAGTGATTTCTTCTTTGGAAGATAGAGCGTTAGTGGGTAGAATGGGGGAATATACCAAGGCTCAATCTATGAAGTGGCGAAAGGACTCATGGGGAGTGGTGGCAGTAGTGGAGATACAACGAACTCCATTTTTTGGGAAAGCTGGGTCGGAGCTAATGTGGTTGTAGAAAAAGGGGAAGCAATAGCAAATATATACTGGGCTCTGAAAAAAGGTGGAGTAACCTATGAGGGAGTAAAAGAAAATTGTCTTGGTTGGGAGAATTGGGAGAAACCTCCCGTGACCATTTCAAAAAAAGTAGAGAAGGAAAGGTCAACACTTGAAGTGATAGGCAATGCAGAGATGGTAGGAGAAACCATAGATTATGAATCAAGAAGAGGGGGAGAGAAAGATACCTGAGTTATGGATGACTCTGATCCTTGGCTCATCACAAGTTCTTATGATCCCTCTTTAGGAGTTGCATTTGTGTGCTACCTTTTGTTGGGTGTGGGATTTTCCACCTCTATGACCTCTGATAGGTGTTGTTGGGCTACTTTTAGTTTTTTCACGGCCCATGTGCATGTCTTTGAGGCTCCCAAATGTGATATATTCACCCGCACCTGCAGAGTAGTTTTTATAGGCTGCTTCGATGCCTTTCCTTTCTCTTGTGCTTGGGTCTATTTTACCTCTTTCTCCTTCTCCTTCCCCTTCCCTGTATATTTTCTAGCTTCCTCTAGTTCTACATCCTCATCATCACTTGCATTGATATAATCATGCACTCTATTCCACAAAGTATCAAATCTTTCATCCTAGTCAACATCTTGGAATGGGGCATCAGGGCATTGGATCTCTTGATGATAAATCCATAAATCTCTAATCTTTTCCTCACTTTACAACCACGTCTTGACCAATTCATTATAAAGGATGTCCCCCATTTGGTGCTTCTCATTAAACTTCACCAAAGGGAAATAGAATTTGAGCTAGGTCAGCCTCCTATCCTCTTTAAGAATGTGAACTAGGTCCACAAATAGATCTTGTTCTAATGGGGGATTCCACCACTTTTCCTAGTAAGACCAGGGGTTGTGAGTCACTCAAATTTTTCTATCTACTAAGTCATCATCGAGCTTATATTTCCATTTGTCACAAATCAATACTAGCCCTAGATGAGCTAGCTTTGCTTCTAGCAACTTATGTGTCTACGTATTTGCCATAACCACCATTTTGAAGCTTAGTGGGAAGAAGAAAAATCTTTTCTTCTTGGTCTTCCCTCCACAAAAGGTATAGTCAATAACTGACACTTTTCAGAACATCTCAAGAGCCAACACCCTATCTGTGATTCATGATGGGAGCCAAAATGGTTCCTCGGTAAAGCCATGCATCCTAATGAAAGTGAAATCCTCTCTAAGAAATCAATCACATTTAGGAGTGAAACTCTGCATCCACCCTATTTGGTCATCAGAAATCCAATAAAGATTGTCGTCCTCACTCAAGTCTTACAAAATTAGAGTCAAGAAACAATTTGAGAATGCATAATAGTCATATGTTGTAGAAATGAGGGGAGTCCATAAAAAAATCGACCTTGTTACTCCCTTTTCATCAAAAATAGCTAACCTCATATGTTTTTTAAAGAAGTCATGGTTTTGATGTAAAAACATGAGTAAGGAGAGAAGGAACCTAAACTTATGTTGTGTTCTATATTCCTTGATTTGGCTCAGCATTTCCTAGACAATGACTTTTGGTAAGTCATACCAGAATAAGGAATGTTTCCTCCTCAACTAAAAACCCATACCCAATTGAAACTCATGCATGAACTTGTCCTCGTCCATGCTGCAAACAGAAGCCATCATAGAGAAGGAATCCTTCATATCTTGTTTAAAAGTGATATGCACAACTAGAATTTATGGCGGCTTTGCCACATCTTTCTGAGGTCTTTGGGTTTCCTAGTTATAAAAGTCTAGAGTGAAATCTTTGGTTCTCCAAAAATCATCACCTCTTTTTGGAGTTAATGACTCCATCTTTTCTACTCTAGAGCCCCTTTTTGGGATGCATAGCATGTCCCTGATAGCCTCCACGCTGATGTTAACCCTCAGCTCTCAACTTTTAATGGCATTGGTATCTGGGTTGAAATTTTGAATGTCCTCATGAACTAGCTTTGGGAAATAATGCATAAAAGGGACCATATATTATCGGACTCTGTAGAACCATTTCTTGTACACCAATTTTCATTTGCTAGTGGCCACTTTCATTCTTTCACAAGCTGCTTCCCTAAGAGTCTTAGGGTTAGTTTTGAGGATGGGATCACGAACATTATCCCATTCTTCCTTTATCTAGCTCTGGTCCCTATGAGCTTTCTACTTTTCTGTGGCTCACGTGCAAACCCACTTCAGCTTCTCTAGTATCCCAAGCGAAGCGTAAGAGGTATCACTGAAAAATATTGGCTATGGGTGTCACACGCATGGCATCAAACAAGCTTTGCATCGCCTCTCCTTGTGCTTCCATTTGAGGATTTTGGGCCATTTTAGGGAGCTATGGATTTCTTCGATGCTCAAACCTATGACAATTCACTTGTGTTCTTCAACAATTCTACACTCAAAACTCTTTGCAAAGGATAGCGTACTCAGGAAGCTTTTCACAATGTTTATTCTTTCACATGCAACACTTAGCTTTTTCTCAACTTAGAGTGGTAGATAGTAGTTACCTTTTTGCATTAAATTTGGCATCTATCGTCAGCTCCTTTGCTCATGCGAAATGAATTTCTTTCCATTTTGAAAAGAAAAGAATTCATAATGATAGTTAGTAATTATGTCCTATGGCACAATTTTCTTGGGAAATTGAGCCGACGATTGAAGGTGTATAAAACCTTTCCCATGCTTGGAAATTAATATCTTAAAACAATGATTAAGCCAAAGATGCAATGAGTACTCGAAAATATTTCAACTCCTTGGAATTTGGAAAATTCTTGCGATGTGACTCCTCAACACTTGGCCATGTAAACTACCACCTAGGACTACCACCAATGTGTGCTAATTAATTACTTCTTAACTTCACATGTAGCAATTCATACATGGCAGACGCAACTAGGTGGGAAATTCAAGCTAGCTCTTGGTGGGATTTTTGAGTTAATACTTGATTAGCATCATGTTTATGGCATGCAGGTACCTCAGATATCCTAGCTATTTATATAAATAGACAGAAAGGCAATAGCAGAATTTCACTTAGTGATTAGAATGCATTAGCATTTGGTAGTTGGGTAGAATTAGGCATCATGAATACTCCAATTAGGCTCACCAACAAAAAGTCTCAGAAAACTTTCTTAGGTAAAGTTTCTAACAGGCATTTGAAGTGAATGATAAAGAACAAGCATTTGTTGGCTATCATAGCAATGAATTGGGTACTAGGTAGGGACAATATAGAGTATGAAGACAAGTATAGGGTCAATACCAACAATTTCTGTCACTTTGTTGCATCCTTGCTTGATATATAGGTCCCTAAGCTAATGATATTGTGACTTATGTTGGAAATATTCTTGAAGTGCTACCTTGGCAGCCTTGGAGAAATTGTGGCCAATACGGTGTATGGTTTGGGTCTTCCTACAGCAAGCAACCTCCACAAACACATTGAGGAAGATGTAGTGGTATCGTGGGTGTTGTTCTTGAGTGGATTCCACATTCTGACGCATGAAGAGCACCGCCAAAAGGTTACCTGTGCCTGCCACTTTTTACTCCGCTGCTACAATGTGGTGTTGTTCTATGGCATGGAATGGTATACTGATTTCAGGGACCTGGTGTATCCTCCACCACTGGTTTTTTCTACTATTCACACCCCTGTTGTTGTTAATGATCATATTGCTCCTGTTAATGATCTTGCTGATGAAGTTGTTCTAGATTCCATTGTCGATGAAACTCTTTCTACCTTTTAAGAATCAACACTTTGCATCAATTTTTTGTATATATGCCTAGAAAAGGATTTTATTGTATATACCTGAAAAACTGCATATTATATATAGATATACTTTAAAGTATGGCCCTAGAGTCATTTTGGAAGTGTAATATCAAAGTATATAACACCATCTAATGAATATAAAACTTTTATTAAATTTTCTATCTCTTTCGCTTCTTTATTTCTACATTATGGTTTTTGTTTCTCTGCTTCTTTAAGTTCCTTTTCAATTTTTGCATATGGGTTCATTTCTCTATTTTATGGGTTGCTTATGGAAAGACCAACTGAACAAAATAACACAAAGGAATATTTACAATAATTATATATTTACACAAGAAGAACAACTAATAAAGCTTAATTGAACAATTTGAGGTGGATTCCATTAACTGGAATCCCTAATGCTTCTTTCTCCATATTTTCTAATTCGAATGCATTGTGTTGCTTGCATTGAATTATTCTAAAAGGACCTTCCCATAGACTATCAATTTTTTCATATTGGCCAAGCTTTGCAGTCCTTTCATTGAACTTTAACACTAGGTCTCCTCATATAAGACCTTGGTCTGAGGTTTTCTTGTCAAACCATATTTTAACCACCTGTTGGTGGCTATTCAAGGTAGTCAGGGCCTTTTCCCTTTTTTCTTGTACTTCCAACAACTCAGCCATCCAGACTCCTTGAATCCATTTTCTTCAATCTCTAGGGATTTGAGCAACTATAGTGCAGGAATCTCCATGGAGATGGGCAATAACACTTCCTTCCCGTACACTAATTCATATGGTGAAGTTTTGAGAACTTGCTTAGGGGTTATGCAGTCTACCCAGAGTGCTACCCAGAGGTTCTTATGCCACTCCTTTTGATGTTCCTACCCAATTATTTTAATGAGACAAACTAAATTTTTATTAGTCAACTTAGCTAGACCATTTCTCTGTGGATAGTAATTTGAAGATGTTTTTAAGAATATGCCATGATTGACTGAAAATTGGCATACCATTGAGCCCAGGAAAGCTTTAGCATTGTTGGAGATGATGGTCTTTGGAGGGCCAAATCTCTTAATCAATTCCTCAAGAAAGTTCATAATCTCCACCTCCATGGCATTCTTCAGGGGTATGGCCTCGGTCCACTTGGTAAAGTAGTTCGTAGCTATGAGGATCCATTTGTGTCTTGAACTAGTAGTGGGATTAATCATCCCAATAAAATCAAGGCCCCATTGCACAAAGGGTTCATCAACCACTATCGGGTTGAGAGGCATTGCTGAATTCTTTCTTCTTCCAGTGAAGAATTGACATTCCTTACAGGCCTTAACCAAAGAGTGTGAGTCATTAAATAGTGTAGGCCAAAAATATCTAGCACACATAGTTTTGATAGCAGTGGTCTTTGCAGGAAAATGTTCACCAACAAGACTGTTGTGGAAAGTGTCAAGAATTATCTTCTCCTATTTTGTGGTGACACACCATAGTAGAACACTATTGAAGTTTCTTTTGAAGAGGACCCCTTCAATAAGTACATATCCATTGTTCTGCAATCTATAGAATCTTCTCTTCTGAGAAGGAATGCTCGATGGATATTTTCTGATATGCATGAATCATAATCTATCTACTAGCCAGCAGCCTTCAGAATCAGTTTCAATTGTTAGAACAAGCTCAGGTTGCTCCTCTTCAGCTGCCATTTCTTCATCATGTTCCAAATACTCCCAGTCCTCTTCCCTAGATAGTCTTTGTGGGCTTGACCTCAATATCATATTAGAGGATCTTAGTGATCGAATTGGCCCTTTTTTCAATGATTTATCCTTCCATGATGTACTCACACACACTAGAATGAAAAACGTATACAATCACCTTGTTGCAAGATATGAGGTGTCAAAACTTCTTGAGTCCCTTAACAATGGACAATTATTTCATTTTGATGAAGTTTTAGTTTGTCTCATAATCTTTTAAGGTCCGGGAGTGAAATGCTATCAAATTTTCTCCCTTTCCTTCATCATCCTTTTGGGTCAAAACAATAGCGATGCTCAATTTTATATTGAACTCATACATTATGAAGTTCTTTGATAGGTCTAGATTCACCAGTGCAGGAGCTGAAGAAATAGCATCCTTAACCTTTTCAAAGGCATCTCTAGCTTCCTTTGTCCATTTGAACAATTGATCCTTCTTAAGAATTTGGGTGATAGGTCTAATTATTCCTACAAAATCAAAAATAATTTTTCTCACAAAATTTTCCTTTCCCAGAAAGGACTGAACTCCCTTTTTGTTGAATAGAAGAGGAAGTTCTCTTATTACCTTCACCTACTCCAAATTGATTGCAATTCCATCCTTGTACACTACATGTCCCAATAGTTTTCCTTGAAACACTTTGAAAACACATTTTTTTGGGTTCACGGATATCCAGAACTCCTGGAATTTTTTAAAGACCAATTCAAGGTGATCAAAATGATCATCCCTATGTTTGGAGAATACTATACGATCATCCAGGTAGATCAAGATGATTTTATTGATCAATTCCCTGAAAGAAATATCCATTGCCCATTGGAAGGTAGCTCCCGCATTTGAGAGGTCGAAGGGAATATTTGCATATGCAAATGTTCCCCACTTGGTAGTGAACACTGTTTTGTGTCAGTCATCCTCTTTACCTAGATTTGGTTTAACCAGAGAAGTCATCCAGTAGAGAAAACATCTCTAAGCCTACCACTATTTGCAAGATTGACTCCATAGAAGGAAAGGGGTAGTGGTCCTTCATGGATGCTCTATTTAGGTCCCAGAAACCAACACATAGGTGGATGTCTCCATTCTTCTTTCGAACTAGAACCAAGTTAGATACCCATGTACTATGTTTGATCAAGAAGATGATCCAAGATTGAGTTAGCTTTTTCAGCTCTTGCGCCATCAAGGCTTCAATTTTTGAATTTACTGGCATCTACTTTTGGTGGACTAGTTTTGCACCTTTTGTTAGTTCTATAGTATGCTGGATGATTTTTGGATTGTATCCCTTGAGGTCGTCATATGACTAGGCCATTAATCCTTCATATTTCTCACAAAAATGGATGATTCTTTCTTTATCGTGTTGTGGGACATCCTTCCCAACTTTAAGTCTCCTTCCATCTCCGACATGAAGATCCACATAGTCACTTTTGTTTACTACAAACGTCCTCTTATAATTTCTTGCATCATCAAAATAAAATAGGTTTTTGAGAGTGACCAATCCATTTGGAAGCTTGTTGGACCTCAGCTAAATAATTTGTCTTTCATAGGGCTTTACAATTCTTGATTGGTGTTTGTCACTTTCAAGCACTTGCCAACTTTGATCATTTTCTAGGATTTCCAATCAGATAATCACTTGCACAGAGTGCATGTTATGAATTAAATCAGAAGCAAGATCAAATTGAGATCTGATTGTCACCATGTGATCTGCATCTACATTTTTCTCTTTGGGCACTGTCTGGATATTGAAGGCTTCAAAGCTTTCAATTATGTCCCAAACTCTATACCTATAGGATCTCATGCAAACATTATTAGCTATGGAAAGCCCCTGGACTTGATTTACCACTAGTTCTGAGTCTTTGAACACCATTACTTTCTTGATGCCCATCCTCTCAACAAGGCTTAGACCTTGCACTAGACCTTTGTATTCAGCTTCATTGTTCAAACAAGTGAACTGGAAGTAGAAGGATATGAGTGTCTTTTCATTGGATGGGGATGTCAAACATATCCCAACTCCTATGCCAACTTTGCATCTTGCTCCATCAAAATGTAGCATCTATAGCTCTAAGGCCTGACAACTCTCGGGTTCCTTCACGACCTTCAGAAGCACTTGATCTTCATCATAGATGAAATAGGTACCTAACTCGGTAGCATGATAGTTTCCAAAAGGATCAGTGTCTATATATTTTCTCAAGAGGACCTCCTCTAAATCAATCTAGTCTTTAGTTTCATTTTCATCATCTAGTAGCTTGATACAATACATTTCCTCTTTGGTGATAGAGGTATGAGCGGCCTCAAAGTTGATGATGGCTTCATCTACTACGTGTTCTGAATGTAGAGGTTCAAATATTATTTTCATTTTAGCTCCATGTTTGGTCCTAAGGATCAAGTGGGACCAGTCCAAAGGAAGATATCCACCTATCTTGGAAGTGAATTCCTGAGATAAGCAAAGACCAAACATGGGGGGAACATTTATGATTGTGGTATCTTGTGGAATTGTGATATTAGGGTAGGAGAATAGAGTCAAGGGGAGGTCCTTAATGACACCTACGGTTCAACCTTGTTCCCATCAAGCTGCATAACCCCCTTTTTTAAAGGTTCATAACTAATTCCTAAGGCTTCAGCTATCTGTTTGGGCATGATTGCGGTGCTAGCACTAGAGTCAATCATGGAATTATGCAATATTTTTTAACCCACAATCAAAGTTAGGAAAAAGGGCTTTGGTTTTGGATTATCTCTAACTTTGGTAGAAGCTTCCTCTATACTATTTGTGAGAACTTTGTCCATGGGTGATGAATCAATGACCTTTCCCTTGAGTGATTGCTTTGTTGGCTCAATGATTGCATCTTCAAGTAGGGCATTCTACAGCAATGATTTCTACTCCGAAATAGCTAGGATATCCCAAAGAGATACATTAGCAGAGGATTTCTTCAATTGTTCCACCACATTGAATGGCGGTAGATTCAAAGACTTCTGTTCTTTAGCCTTAGTTATAACAATTTCCCTTCGTGGCTGAAATTGTTGTGCAACTACAGAGGTACTAGGAGTCTGCTCAGAGGCACTTTTGGGCTGCGAGATGACTGGTTCACTCGTGAATCCCCTCTTAGAGTGAGTGTTGTAATTGGACTACACTTGTGAGGCTTTCGATGTGGATGCATTGTTTGCAAACACTACCTCTTCTTCTTCCATCGATGAGAAGAGCATGTGGTCAGGAGCTATATCTATTTCTTTCTCTTGAGACATCCCTTGCATTTGTGTGGTGAGTATCACATTTTCCATCTGGGGAGAAGCATATACATAACCTCTAGGGTTTGACATCGTTCCTTGACTACATTGTTCTACCACCTTTTGTTGTAAGTTATCACATGGGTAGTTTCAGGGCATATGTGTGTCATCATAGGGGAAGCACCAGGGATTGATGTCATTAGTGAGATTATTTTGCCCCACTATCAACTCTCTACTTGAGCTTGGGTAAGCATTCTATAATGGAGTAGGGACTGGAACCATCTGATTAGTTGTTTGAGTCTACAAATTTATGTGTGGGCCTCCTTGGAACTGATTTTCCTGGTAGGAAGATCTCCTGACTTGATAATTTTGGTAGGTTGGCTTTGGAGGCACAGACTAGTTACACTTGATGGTAGTTATTTCATTTGAGATGGTCTGCAACAACTCCTTGACATCACTCGTCTCATCTTTTGAAGAGATAGACGTGGAAGCAACGTTCTATGGCATGCTTAGATATATGTACATAGATTGGGGAGGAGTGGTCATGCTGGTAGATGGAATCTCTTGGGCAAGAACTAATATCTTAGGAAATATAGGCATGGTAGGCCAAGGTGGAAACTTCTCGGCATCTATCAGATTGTTCTTTGCCTTGACAACAATGTTATATATATCTCGTAGAGTGGTCCTACCAAGAGACTAGATCATCATTGAGATGTTAGAATTGATAGATTTCAAGTAGAACATGAATGCCAACTCAGTTGATGAGTGGATAGCAACCTGGATTCTTTTCCAAGTCATGTGGAATAGAGCATTGAAGTTAGTGATGACCTCTTGAGGGGCTTTCTTTATGGTGTTCAACTGATGATATAGCGAAGACCAATATCCATTATTGAAAATATCTCATAGAAAGGGTCTTTGAGCTAATCCCAGGTACCAATGGTATTGGCTCCCAAAGTGTGGTACCAATCTAGCACTCTCCCTTTGAAAGAGGTTGTGAGCAACCTTAGCACTACATTTTGATCGGTGACTTTATGCACCAAACGCACATCCACCACATCTTGCAGGTGTTCGGATGGTGTTTTTGAGCCTTCCCCAGTGAATTTTGGTATAACTTTTAAAGCAGAGGTTGGGATAGGGGCCCAAATGGAAGGTACTACTAGTGCTATAAAGGGGCTTCTGGCATCCCATGCCACATAATTTATATTAGCAATTAGCAACATGGTTGGTGGAGGGATCAGAACATTTACTGGTCAGGTTCTTGTTCATATTGTTACTAGTGGTGGCACTACCAGGCTAGGGTTGTTCATTGTTTGGGATCTAGTAACAAGCTAATGGCTCATACACCCACTTTGAATTCAGATAGATTAAAAATAGGTCCCACCAGTCCATGCCAGAAAAAGAAATTTTTGATGCCAAAATTTGACAAGTAGTAGCCTTATGGGAAACTCAGTTAATGGGGGACCAATTGCGCTAAACTGAGTGACCTTTGGGTTTTTAAAGAAGCTGACTTCTTCTGTAATTTAGTGTTTTGGAATGGGAAAAGGAAGTAGATATAAAAAATAAAGATATTACTAAGGCGATGCACCAAGATGTAGGTGTAGGTACAGTAAATCTACCTTTCAAATGGGATTTAAGGGCCCATTTAGCAATCTACATGTCCTAGAATAACAAAAATCATAGATGAAAACCTGAATAATTTATTCAATAAAATAAAATAACTCCCATACACTTTTACTAAAAAGAAGAGTCCAAGACATGGTCTAAATTAGCAAACTTATATTGAAATTACAAAAAAATTGCAAATAAACTATTTAGTACAATAATGGCACAGTACAATGTTTTGTCAAATAGCTAAGAAATAGAAAGGCCAAACAACAATGGCATAGTTTGAGAGTCTTAATACAATAATAAAAAACAATACAAAAGGCCTGGTGTATTTCCACTATTTTTCTGTGTGTTTTGAACTCATTTATGGAAAGAAGAAGCAATATTTATAGAGAAACATCCCTCCACTTGAAAGCTAATAACATAAAAGATTCCTTCATCATGAGAAATGATGCCCATAGCAATGATTTCCCAAGGCCATTTCAACAAAAAATATTATGATCCATAGAATGTAGTCGCCTTCAAGCTGGATGCATCCCCTGCAAATGATGATGGTGGTCCTAGTGTAGAAGTATCAAAATCCCATGCAAACATGTGTCACTCTCCCACGAAGTCAGTTAGGGTATGTGGCAATAGGGCGGGGCTTGTCATTGATTCCCCTTTCCTTGTGATGAAAACCCTCACAGAGAAGACATGTGGAGAAGTCTTCGCTACCAACATTGACTGTAGGTATGCCAAAAAGTGTACATGGAACAATGCTACGTGGCATGTGGGCAGAGCTCGGTAGAGAAGCAAAGGGAAGAAGGCCTTCAAAGGACCGCACTGCTGACACATGGAAGTATGGTGGGGCTCAGTAGAGAAGCGAAGGAGGAAATCCTTGTGAGGAACGTGTAGCAGACACGTGGTGATAGCAAGCGAAGCTCTTCAAAAAGGGGCCTAGGGATATTCAAATGTATAGGGCACGGGCCAAACTTAGAAAAATATAATCAACCCAAAAGGAGCTCGAGGGATTTCATATCCACAAATATAACACATAAACATGATGCATCAAGGTATTAATAACAAGGATGGCATTGTATCTAGTGTAATGGACTTTGACTTTGAAAATAGATAGGATAGTTCTAGTTCACACCTTGACATGCGAAAACCTCATCGAAATGTAGTTTAGTAATTTAGAATATATCTGACCAAAGCATACACAATACTCAACAACCTACTCCAAATGACTTTCCCACACACAACTAAGAAAATATGCGCCAAGATTATTTTACAAGAATACCTACAAGCACATCAAATGAAAGATAATGATTGATTCCCCCATTCCTTTCTCTCTAATTCATTTAGACATCATCGAGAGGTCCTCATAATGGGTCAATAGGATAAACCATAAAAAAATATACAAAACAAACAACCAATGTTACCTATATCTCTTGCCAAAGGTGTAATGTGTGTTGAGGATAAATATCCAAAGTGATTTCCAATCATAATACCCATTGTATGAAGGATGCATCCTAGGATGTGTTATAAGATGTTTGTGGGTTGATAGGTTATTTGAAAGGTGGTTGATATAAAGTTTGATTAACATGTTTTGATAATGATCAAGGGTTTTATTTTTGTGTTTAAAGGTTCTACTTTTGTTGATTGTTGTACTTTTTTCCATTTGTTTTGCCAAAGGTTTAGGGTGATGATTGATTTATTATGGATGAAATTTTATTGCGGGTGCAAGCAAAATGTGATGGATGGTTTTAGATTTTTTTGGAATATTTTAATGTTTATGGTGTCTTGAAAATGTTTTGAGGTTATTTTTGGTCTTTTTGAAAATTTATGCAAATGTTTAGGTTTTCGATTATTTGAGGTTGTTTAGGATTTTTGATTGTTTTTCACTATTTTTGGTTTTCATTTTTCAAATGTTTTTGGGATTTTCAATTTTCAAATGTTTAGGGGTTTTCTGAGATTTCACCAAGAACCTAACCTAAAAGAATATCCTAGGGGCCTCAGGGGATTATCAAAGATGAGCCTTCCTACGTTATGCATGCAGAGACCACGTAGTTTGACTAACTTGACTTATTGTTGATGAGAAATGAACAATTTATGGATTGCAATTTTATTATGACAAACTCCTACAGGACTGACCTAGGGTGTCTCGGAGGTGCATCAATGATGGCCTTTCCTACATTCAAGATTAGAGACTCATAGTTCAACATGGTCCTATTTTTGGATTTTTGATGTTCGACCTTTTTAGGGATTTTTTATGAAATTTGGATGTTTTAGATTTTGACTTTACAATTTTCAAATATTTTTGGATTTTAGCTATATAAAATTTTGATGTTTTTGGATTTGTTGATTTTGCAAGTGTTTTGGATTTTGATGAGGTTTTATGAATATTTTTGGGATTTTTGATGATTTTGAGGAAAATAATACCTAGATCACAATGTTAATGTCACGTGAAATATAAGACATGGATCAAGAGTTATTTGAAAACAAGAGTACAATAACCTACCCCTAGTTTATGGCAATGCTTCGTAGATCAATGGACAAACCAAGATAGGTAATGTATATGTGAAGAGTTCAACAAATTTTTATCATGCTAGATATGTGCTATGGGACTTCATGAGATAAAATGGTAAAGAGCCTATCAAGAGTTTTCCATGAGTAGAGTTGAGGTATATGCTAAATCTTTGTCAAGATCAAGATAAACTAGAATATTTGTATGAATTTGGATTGGATGGATGGAGGGAACATTGGATTTATCATGACAAGGATGAGATGCTTCTCTCTAAGAAGGATCATATAGATGCTCGATTCTACTCATGATGTATGTTTTCCAGGTTTTCATCACAATACTTGCCCAAAGCACCACCGTAGTGGTTTTCACTGGAGGAATTTTTTTTATTTTTACTATTTTCTTGATTTTTTTATTTGATTTGATTTGATTTTTTTTTTATGATTTTCTAGAAATTTTACACTCATGTTGAACCACCTAGTGGTACTGATGTAGAGGGAAGTTTCATAACTTTCCAATGATACCCTGCTTGAAGAAGCTTCTTTGCTAAGATATGAGCACTTGAATGCAACTTTGAAGAACTCTAATCTGCCTTATCGGTACCAAAATTTATCTTGTCTATTTGTTCACATCGTGATAAAGTGCCTTCAAAATCCTTATGATGAAGAGTAGCTACCAACACACGGTCAATGCGAGAATTGGATATCATGAATGGAGTATATGACGTTATGGATGAAGGAATATGAGATGGATTGGTCAATAGTTTGGAACCTTTGACTCTCCAAACTTGGGAATATATAGAGTGATGATGGGTGGGAATGGAGTTTTTTGTGGAATTAGGACCAACCACTAGATATACTTCATTCCTTTCTTGAGACACTTTCTTTTTCTTTTGAGGATTCTTTTGATGTATATCTTTCCCCTTTTGATTTTTCCCCATAGTTTCTTTGACTAGTGGAGTTTTGGAGCGATGATTTTCTTTATTTTTCTTTAGTATCCATTTGTGCTTGATGTGTACTTTTTCCTTTACTGCTAAATTTTTATTTGATTATCTTCTCCTTGCTTTGATAGGAATCTTTCTTTTTATGTTGGTCCCTATTTGAGTATGAGATTGTAAGGTAGGGGAACCAACCACACCAAGGCTCCAGGTCACAAAGAGTCGAGAGTAGAGGGTTTCCCTATCTTACCTCAAGATAACATGTGTTTAAGGCAAGGATAGAGAGTGAAGAGCACTCTCAAGTGCCTTTGTCACTCTACATATCCAAAACCTGAATGGGGCTAGATGAGCCAGTTTCTAGAATCCAGATTGCACCTCAAACAACTCTTTGCCCAAGGACGATAGCGCGTGTCAAGGGAAACAACACAGGATGTTGATGTCTCTTTGGTGCGTTGGTGTCTATACAGCCAAAAAGTGAAAAGTATAGTGTGGGAAATGAGAAAACCTACTAACTTCCCAACTAAAAAGGTTTAATGAAATGAACAAAATGATAAAGTACAAGGAATAACTATATAAGTGGTAAAGAAGGTAGATGAAAGTAAGGGTGACAAAAATCAACTCACTGATGCTCGAGTTCACTAGCAAGCTCCACATGCATGTTCACCTACACACAACCAAAAGAGGGAAAAATGTTGGGTTGTATAGGGCTTTTCCTTAGTCAAACCCCCGCTTTGGTGTTTCCACCTCCACAAATAGCTAGGAAAGCCACGAAGTAGAAAATACAATAAAGAAAATAGAAAGGAGAGTATTGAACACTACAAAAATACAATGCTACTCTATCAAACCACAACAAGAGAGGATAGTGAAGTGATACCACCTCCACCCATAGGTTCTCAAGGAAAATGAAGGTATATTTCAAGGCAACGAGCTTGGAAAAGTCGATATAGTTGTAGCGGTGACAAAGGGAGGTCTCACAAGACTCCAAACTCATAGCTTCTATGGTAGCACAACACATATGAAAATGAAGTTGATGGAGTAACAAGTTGTTGTAATACTCAAGAGAGTGTATGAAAATGCTCAAGAGATCAAGTGAATTGCTAGAACGATTGTAGAAGAATTCTAAGGAGATCATAGAAGATGGAATGGATGTGAAATGGATGAATTTGAAGATCAAAATGAGAGGGAAAGAGCTATTTTTGGGCTGGCTAGTCAACATAGAGGCATTACACTTCATGCCCAATGGAGAATGTAACATACCTGTGTTGAGATGATGGATTGCACAGCCCCTGAAGCTCCAGAATCTTCAATGCAGGACTTTAGCCATGAAAGATAATCAACCACAAAAGAAGTGTTGCAACAATGGAATGTTGATTGAAGATTCTATTGATATAATGATTGATATGATATCTGATTGATATCTGGATCTATTACAAATGTACAAGATGCCTGACTATATAGGCATGAGCTAAACCCTAATATGCATGAGATGTTGCCATGTGTCAAGATCAAACATGTGACAACATGTGAACCCTAATGGTGATGATCATTAAATGATGAGATAAGTTCTAGAAGGAATCTTATCCCACAAACTAGGAAAGGGAATATTATCCCATTTATTAAATGATTTATCTAATAATGCAACCTAGGACTTAATGATTAAATGCAAGACCTAAGTTAACTTATGCTAGTGTAATAATTAATTAATTAATTATACACACCCATAAGTGCAACTTAGGGAGGAAAATGCAATGATTATGCAAGATGATGATGGATCCCGGCTACGAGGCCATGTTAGGTACCCATGTACATGAAGATGCAGAAAATCTCCCACAACCGGAGAAAAAAAGGGGAAAACCTAATAGGAACAAAACCCCTCTCCAAAAAGGAGATGAAAAAGAAAAAATGTGAGAATGGGAAGGATGGAGGACTCCCAAATACCCCCCAAGTACACCATCCATCACAAGGATACAATAGAGAGACTATATAGCCCCCCCAGAAGATGAGATCACCTGCAAGAAAGGTAAGTTTCTGAAGACAAAATAAGATCCAATGTTGAAAAACAACTTGTCTCCCTTTCAGAAGAAACAAAACCAAATGCAAGTGCAAAGATGCTTCCCATTCTGGATAGGAATTGAAGGAAGGAAGGATGAAGATGGATGATGATGTCTCTGAACTCTGCTCAAGTGTCTCCTTTCCTGATGATGAAAATGCCATAGTCCCAAACAATGAAGAGGGTGACAAACTAGGATGATGTAGAAACTGATGCTGAAAAATATCCAAAGACAAAGATAAAATGGATATGATGGATGTGATGGAGACTTGATAGCCCCCCTAAATGAAGTGTCCTCAAAACCACTGAAAGAAGTCTCGAATACGAAATATCTGAAGAGAAACCAAGTTCCTCCAAGATAGTCTCTAAATTCCCAATCAAGGTTGAGACAAAGGAATGAGGAGATTCAAAACAACTCTCTAAAGCCAAATCTGAATAGAGGAGTGATATCCCCTCAAGAATGTCCTCCAAACCTGTAGAAGTAGCCAAGTCAGTGATACCTGAAACAAAGCCATCATGTGATATCAAGTCTGGAAAATGAAATGTGTCGTGATGAATGATGATAGTGGAAGCCTCAAGCAATGATTCTAGACAAGGAATCAATGAATGTGAAGGGATACCAACTGTCTCTGATGAAGAAGCACTGAAAGGTACCTTGTCAACCTCTTTGGAAAGATCAAGGTAATCAACTTCCTACATAACAATAGCATCATGGGGTACTTGATTTGAAGAATGACATTCTAAATCATGACCATCGAGGAATGATGGAGTATCTGAAGCTCCATAGAGCTCCCAAAGCTTTGTCCAAAGAAGGTGAGGACAATCACAATGATCAATAGATCTCAAAACATTGCAATCAACTTGCACCTCAAGAATCTCCAAAACAGTGTACCTGCTGCAACTCCAAGCAAGTTCATGAATACCTACACTTGGGTGAGGAACTATTCTAAATATATATGGCAAAAAATCAAGTGAATGAAGATGGTGGTAGATCCCATCTCGCCATTGTGAATAGTTACCCTTGTGCAACATAACCAAAGGAGAATAATATGCAAGCCCCATAACGAAATTTCTCCACAAAAATCAAAGACACTGACCTTCAATAGAAAATAGAAGACTTCCAAATATATATGCAACTGAAAATATGCCTCCGAGATCAAAAAATTCTACTTCAGTCTTCAGGATGTCTCAAGAATCAAAAAACCAAAAAAAAGATACATGGAGCTGAAACCAAAGAAGAAGACTGGACTAATGAAAAAATTGCACTAAAATATCTCTCGAATGCCACTGGAATCACCAAAATTCGATAATCTAATGCGAAGATGTGTGCGTTTGAGTCCAGAAGGGAGGGTTGAATTTAGTTGACTTGAATATTGAATAGCAAAAAAAACCTGCAAAATAGATGGCACCACTGGATAGTGCTCTGAATTCTCTTTCTGTCCATATCTTGTTTGCAAATTTTTGATATCGTGGCGCGAAGATATGGCCTTCGGAAGAAAAACTGCAATATGATTTGCACTGGCTAAATAAGTGCAAAAAAGTAGCACCCTAGGGCAAAAAAATTTGGCCCCCGGTCACTGATATGACTGCGGGGCTAGGGCGTTGGTAAAAAAAATCACGCCACTTGATGGGCAGCTGTGAAGTAGCTGCAGGGTGGCGGGGTCTGGTGGCTCGGCCGGTAGAGAATATACCGCTCGGAGGTCGGCAGAGCCCATGGTCGGCAATGAAACCAAGGGCGGAGCGGACTGGGCTGAAGACTTTCGCCGGCGGTCGGTGATCGAAAACCTTGGACAGTGATCGGAGGCTGATGGGCTGGTAACGGTGGACGGTGGTCGTCAGGAGGAAACGTCGGGATGATGTGGATGGGTGAGCACCAGATGTGACAGGAGCCAAGGGATGATGTCGGATGATGCAGAACGGTCGGAGTGATGCCGACCAAAAAATTTAAATATTGCAATTGCAATTGCAATTTTTTTAAAAAAAATGCCGACAGAAAAACAATTAAATAACCCTGAAACTATATGCCTGCGGAATAAATATTTTTGCCAACTGGTAAATAAAATACCAGGTTGCCCACTGCAAATTGAAATTTATGCGATGACTATAGAAAATATTGCCCAATAATAGCCAAATAATTTTTTTGATTTTTCTAAAAAAAATTTGCCTTGATGGAGGACTTACAGGGATGATTTTTTCTGCAAATATGTAAGGATTTGTACAAAAATTGCAAACCCTAAGATGTACCTCATAGGCTCTTGGTTGAATCTACTCCGATTTTAGAAAATGAACAAGTGATCTATGGGTTTTGAGGCCTTCTGGATGCAATGGAGAGGTCGGAGAGAGCCTGATCTGCACCAAAAATCAGCTTGGCTCCCGGGTAGAGCCAACTAGCCTACAAAATAAAACTCCAAGCCTACAAAGAATCTCGCATTCCAACTTCCTGGATCTAGGGTTGATGATTCAATGGACTAGCTCTGATACCATGTTGAGATGATGGATTGCACAGCCCCTGAAGCTCCAGAATCTTCAATGCAGGACTTTAGCCATGAAAGATAATCAACCACAAAAGAAGTGTTGCAACAATGGAATGCTGATTGAAGATTCTATTGATATGATGATTGATATGATATTTGATTGATATCTGGATCTGTTAGAAATGTACAAGATGCCTGACTATATAGGCATGAGCTAAACCCTAATATGCATGAGATGTTGCCATGTGTCAAGATCAAACAACATGTGACAACATGTGAACCCTAATGGTGATGATCATTAAATGATGAGATAAGTTCTAGAAGGAATCTTATCCCACAAACTAGGAAAGGGAATATTATCCCATTTATTAAATGATTTATCTAATAATGCAACCTAGGACTTAATGATTAAATGCAAGACCTAAGTTAACTTATGCTAGTGTAATATTTAATTAATTAATTACACCAACACCCTGCAAACACTAGAGGTAGGAATTTCTCAAGGATGACAACGTGTTATGTAGATTTCCATATGTCATGCTCGCATCCCCAAAAAATAGGTGCCAAGTGGATGTGAGGCAGATGGGTGATGTGTAATTTTGCATTCAGGTTGATTTTCTAAGGTGGAGGGATGAAGAAAGGGAATTTGTACAAGGGATGAAAATTCACTCCTATATGTTTTTCCCCAACTTTACGGAGCACGAGTATCAATAAGTGTGTTCAATAAAGTAGATAGAAGAGTTAGAAGTGTATACCTAAATCGTCGAGGAAGTAGACAGTGAACTGGAAAAATTGAAAGCATAGGGTAGGCAAAGGACTCCATAGGTACTCTCTCCTGAGGAGGTTTGAACAAAGTGCTTCGAAGATCTTTAGAACTACAGAGTTGAACAAAGCACACTGAAGGTCCGTAGATCAATGATAGAAAAATCTCATAGGATGCAAGCACTTCATAGACACTCAGACCTACAAAGAAGGCACCTCCCCTAGGTACTCTCTCCTTAAGGAAGCCGGATGTGAGGGGACTCCGCAGAGTCAAACTAGAAAGTGGCTTCACAGGTGCACCTGCAAAGCAACATGTTAATTCGTAGATAAAACATGTTAGAAATAAAAATAAACCACATAGGAAAACAAGTAGACATTCACATAGATAGCCAAAAATTTGAAGGAAGATCTTTCAAAGGGGTCCCTTGGGAACCCTTCAAAAGAAAAGGGGTCCACTCAAGGGACGCATTGTTTGAAAGTGCAAGAATGGTTTTTGAAAATCAATTCAACATAATAGAATCCTTTTGAAAGATGTTAACTTCATCAAGGAATTTGAAAGGAAGAAAGCTCCCTTGCGAGAGGAGAGTTGAGGCTTCTCCTGTAGGAAAATTTTCTCCCTCAGAGGAAATTTCTTCAAGTTCTTTCTTTGTGAACCCATGATGAAGGAAACATGTTCTGCTAGGGGTCCTAGTTGAGAATGCAATTTTTGAAAAAATTTTGAAAATATTTTTGAGAAAATATTCGTTGGCCATGAATACGTTTTCTAAAAATCAAAGTAACATGATAGCCCCCCCTTCGGATGGTGTGTGTTGAAAGTAGAGGCATGTGACACCTTGAGGAGAGAAAAGCAATAATGAAAAAGTGATGTTGTGGCCCACAAGACATAGTGAGATGTCACTATGGTAATGTTGTCGCTTACATGAGGGACAACACATAGGCACCACAACATCATGAATCAAGAAAAGAAAATAGAAAGATAAAAGAATGAGAGAAAAATAGTAACATCATGAACAAAGGGCACAAGGGTGATCTGATATTTTGGGGTTAGAGCTGCTCATAAATATATATATATATATAAGTATAATAATAGAATATTAATGAATTGTCATCAAGCCCCTACTATATCAGACCATATGAAGAATGCAAAAGAAGAAAAAATAAAAATAAAAATTGGGTCAACATGGAAGGGAAGCCTAAATTCCCCCAACACTTTGCATCATCCCCAATTGTCAAAAATCAATACACATAATAGAGGAAGAATGATGCCAAAAATAGAGGAAGTTGTATGACACATAACACTCTTGTATCCAATCACCTACAAGGGTGACAAGGGTCATTCAAGAACACATAATGAAAACATGGGGGAACACAACACAACACACATATCTAATCTAAAGGTAAATAACATGAACCCCCCTAACACTCATCAACTAAGAGGTCATCAACCTCCCAATCTAGATCATTATACGGGGAAGGAAGACAAACCTACAAGGATAGAATGTCAAGGGGGGAACCCTCTGACCCTCCTACAACAAGAGCCAAGGAAGGAGACTCTTCAGGGTCTCCTTTCCTAAGTTCCTATGCAACAAAGGTCAGTGAATTCACATAGATCACTGACAGTGCTAGGACCTCATCCAAAGAGTTAAACATGCACTTCATAGGAGTGTCATGTGTTACCTCATCAGATGAGGGAGGTGTTGCCCGAGCTTCATTGCTAGGATCATCGGGTGACTCAGGAGCAATGATGAACTCAAGGGATGCTGAAACTTCCTTTGTCACTAGGATGACACATGCTAATGCAAGACCACCCTTTGAAGAAGGTGGAATCCTCTTTTTCCCCCCATTACTGATGAGGTCAACCTCCATCTTCCGCTTCATCGGAGGATGCAAGTTCCCCATGGATGAGGCAAAAGGCACGAAGATGGAGGAGGAGAAAAATGTGATAGACACCATTGAGGTATTTAGCATTTCTAAGGGTTTTGAAAATGGTGGGATGTCTAGGAGGGACATCAAGAGAGGGGGTTTGACTGATGGAGCAATAAACACCTGTACCTTTTTAGGGTTAGGGGTGTTTACGTTTGTAGCAGGAGCTGGAAGAAGTACCAAGGATGACTAAACTAAAGCAGAGGGGATAGGAGAGGACAAAATAGTAGGCCCTAAAATAGGGGCATTCAACTCCCCTTCCTTCCTCTATAATGTGGCCTACTTGGCAACCAAATTCTTTCATTGAAGCTTGCACTCATGCACAAGGCGACTCCTACAACTCTAGGAGCTAGAGACTAGGAATTGAGATGGAAAAGAAGGCTCATTCTCAACCATTAGAGTGTCCATCATAAAAAAATTTGGCAGAGGGAGAGATTTAGATGAGATCAAAGCAACAATAGGGGGAGTCAGCTCTAACACCTTGGTGGTGGGCCTCTTTCCATTCACTTCCTTGGGAGAAGGAGTGATGGGAGGCCATGGAGGTTGAGACATAGAGGATTCCCATTGGGTACCCTTCCTTCTACCATATAGGTAGGACAAAGGAACCATAGGAAGAATGGGGAGTTCAAATGTTGGACACTTGGGCTTTCACCAAGCAAGCACCATATGATTCTCTATCATTTGCTTAGGAGTGGGATTTGATGATGTTGCAGCAGGGTGAGAGGAAGCGATAGGCAAGATAGTAGAAGAGGAGGAAGAAGAACATTGAGCATGCTTCTCTTCCTCCCTTCTCTGAGCCAAGGTGGCATCACTATTAGCTTTCAAGTAGGCCCTATACGAGACAACATAGGGAGATGGAGGGTATCTCACTTTAGGCATTAAGCACCCCTTCTTGTAATTCTTGTAGGTTTGATACAAGAGGTCCATCCTAGGAGGAAGCAGACCCATGGGCATAGGCCAAAAGTGATCCAATGAATAGCTACCATGCGCAACCAGTGGCTTATAGCTAGTGTCATGGATTACATGCACTATACCCTCATTGATAAATTTCAAACACTTATGTACAACTAAGGGAACTAAATTCATAGCAACCAACTAGGGGATACCCAATTTCACCCTAAAGAGTTCTGACCTTGAGATTATGTCAAAAAGCAAGTTCATTGATTTAGGTCCAATGAGGAATGACAAAGTGATGCAACTAAGGGGAGGTAGAAAAATTCCATTATGTGTATGGATGGTACTCTTAGATGCATCATACCCATCTTTTTGCAGGAAATTAATCAACATAATCTCCTCAGTAATCAAATTTACTTGACACATTTGGTCAACAAGAACACCTGTCACAATGTTTCCATTGATTTGTGTGGGGATGTATAGAGGATATGGCTCTCTATTATAACCCATCAATAAGTCCTTTGAGATGAAATTTATGCCATGAGAACTACTTGCAGGTTGTGCAGATGGGATGGGAAGGTCCAAAAGGAAGCCATCACATACACTATATGAGACTTTGATAGATCACCCAAAGGTTTCACAATTAGACAGTGACCCAATAAAGGTTTCATTTTATGATGCTTATGGAACCTTCCAACTACACCGCTAGGGGTCACAAGTTGGGTTACAAGGAGGAATGCCTCATAACACTCACACCTACAACACTCCTAGGATACAAGGAAAGGAACTTTTAGCACCGCTAAATAGAACCAAAATGGTTCATGTCAGGTTCACCAAAAATGTAAGTTAGGGGTACCAACCACACCAAGGCTCCAGGTCATAGAGATTCAAGAGTGGAGGGCTGCCCTATCTTACCTCAACCTAATAGGTGTTTAAGGAAAGGATAGAGAATGAAGAGCACTCTCAAGTGCCTTTGTCACTCTACAGATCCAAACACCTAAATGGGGCTAGATGAGCCAATTTCTAGAATCCAGACTGCACCTCAAAC
This sequence comes from Sequoia sempervirens, assembly GCA_007258455.2. NCBI lineage: Eukaryota > Viridiplantae > Streptophyta > Pinopsida > Cupressales > Cupressaceae > Sequoia > Sequoia sempervirens. Next base: position 550,243,114 of record VDFB02000003.1, on the reverse strand, counting down.
ATCTCTCTACCTAAGGATGACAACGCAGGTCAAGGATGACAATGTGGCGTGTTGACATCTCTCTAGTGCACTGGTGTCTGTACAGACAGAAAGTGAAAAGTACAATGTAGGAAATGAGAAAACTTACTAATTGCCCTGCTGACAAAGTTTAATGAAATGAATAGAATGATAAAGTACAAGAAATAACTATATAAGAGGTAAAGAAGGTAGATGAAAGTAGGGGTCATAAAAATCAACTCACTGAGGCTCTAGTTTTCCAGTGAGCTCCACACGCATGTTCACCTACATACACCCAAGAGAGGGGAAAATGTTGGGCTGTATAGGGGTTTTCCTTAGTCAAACCCCCACTTTGGTGTTTCCACCTCCACGGATAGCCAAGAAAGCCATGAAGTAGAAAATACAATAAAGAAAACAGAAAGGAGAGTATTGAACACTACAAAAGATACAATGCTACTCTATCAAACCACAACAAGAGAGGATAGTGAAGCAATCCCACCTCCACCCAAAGGAATTCAAGGCCAATGAAGGGAGAATGCAATACAACGAGCTTAGAAAAGTCGACACAACCATAGCAATGACAAAGGGAGGTCTCGCAAGACTCCAAACTTGCAGCTTCTATGGTAGAACAAAACATATGAAAATGAAGTTGATGGAGTAACAAGCTATTGTAATGCTCAAGAGAGTGTATGAAAATGCTCCAGAGATCAAGTGAATTGCTAGAAAGATTGTAGAAGAATTCTCAAGAGATCATAGAAGATGGAATGGATGTGAAATAGATGCATTTAAAGATCAAAATGAGGGAAAGAGTTGTTTTCAAGTTGGCCAGTCAACACAGAGGTGTTATGCTTCATGCCCAATGGAGAATGTAACATCCATGCAAACACCAGAGGTAGGAATCTGTTAGGGATGGCAGCATGCCACATAGTGTTTGTGTGTCATGCTCACATCCCTAATAAATATTCCCCCATCGATACAAAAAATAGGTTCCAAGTGGATGCGAGGTAGATGGGTGATGTCGAATTTTTCATTTGGGTTTGATTTTCTAAGCTAGAGGGATGCAAAAGGGGAATTTTCACAAGGGGTGCAAATTCACTCCTATACAGAGATGATGGGTGGATGATGATTCATGATATGACTAGTTGTAGTGCTAATAGTATTTTCATCATAAGGATCCTTCGTGCCTCATATGTTGATGTTTGTTGTAGAAAATATTTGAAGGTATTAACAATACCTAATCCTTTTCCCTGAGAATGTGTCCTCTAATCCATAGCCACTGAATATGACTTGTCATGAACACATGATATTGCTATGGGTTCATGTTGTTCAGGAATATGAACTATCTGCTCTGATTCTATGACATCATTATTTGTTGACACTACTTCAAAATATGTCAAAAGATGTTGGTGCTGATATCAAAGATGTTGATGATGCTAATCACTGTGAGAATCAAGAATCTTGATTGTTGCTTGCTCTTGTGTGGGAATGTCAAGAGTGGGAGATTCTTATTTTGAATGAAGAATGTTTATATGTCCATCAAAAACAAACATCTCAAGAGTGATATCGGGGACATATTTGGAGTAACTTAGTTCTTGGTGAAACTCTAGGGATAGGGGTCCTTGATCATGACTTGATGCAGAGTAACTTTCATTATTGATAGGGACAGGGTTGGATTGAGACAATCACAATCTCAATGCTCTGAGTTCTTGCCTTGAGAACTCCTAAGGTGTCACTTCATCCACCATTCAACCTGTAGGTCCTCTGCTAGTTTAGGTACCCCTGGTTCATTGCCAACCCTGCTATCATCACTAATTTTCTGCTTCCAATCAGTTCTTGGTGCTTTTTCACACATACTCCATCTAGCCCTTAATAAGCTTAAAGACTAGTTAACCTCCAAAAATTTCCTAACTTGCATTTAGGGGTGTGCATAGGATTTCTAAGCTTTAAAATAGTCTAGGAATGGTCCTTGTCCAAGCTCAAAACTCCTTTCTTCTATCGCTGCCACCATACCCTAGGTTAGGGTTTTAGGAGGGCTACTAGGATTAGGCCTCCTCACACAAGAAAAATGCTTATCACTCCTCTCCTTCACCTTATCAGGTCAAACTTGCTTCTGTCACCCTGACTCAAATTTGGAGCACTTCAATATCTTTTTGGTTTTGGACCTTCTCAGGCCATACACAGGGCTAACACAAATTTTGAAAAATTTAGGGCTTTTTAAGCCTTTCTTGGACACATAGAGAACTGTCTTCTTCCTTCAACCACCAGATGACTTGGTGATGATTCCTGCCTCTTGTCAGACCTTTGTAAGGTCCCCTACAACCTTTACACACCTTGGGTTTCTAATGGTTAGTCACCCCTGCACTTTGGAAATGCTTTAACAGAGTCTTTCCTAACCGGGCATGGGCCTGCTTGCCTAGGAATTAGACTTTTTTCATGCTGCTCTACTATGTACATTCTCCTAATGCTAACATATGTACAAATATGGAGCTTAGACTCATTCCCTATGTTCCCATACTTCTTGGTACGGGGGGAGTGCAGTCTAAAACCCCATTCAATTTATTTTACCAGTCAAAACAAACAAATAAAGGAAACACGGTATTTATAAATGGAAAGAAAGCAATGGAAATGTTAACTAAAATGCCAATACAAGTCTTTAGATGGATTCTCTACATGCTAAAAAATCAACAAAATTCCTTGACTAATCCATTTAGCAGCAGGTACGTAGCTAAGAACAGAAAATCAAAACTTTTTACACACAAAAATCACTGTTTCTTCTTGTTCTCATGAAGCTACCATACTCAAAATCTTCCAACCTCCTCAAGGGTTGAGAAATAACTTTTACAAAGCTTTTTAAATGGTTAGGTTTCCTTCTCCAAGCCTAAGATCGGTCAAAAGCATCATGCTGTAAAACACAGTGTGTTTTCCAATTTTTACAAAAACTTAGGAATCAACCACAAAAAAGGATTCCCACTTATTCAACTTTTAACCTAAGAGCCAAAAGGTCCTCAAACACAATCTAAAGGGCGTTAAAGACCTTACACAACAAAAATAAAAGGATTTTAAAACAAGACTTCAAAATATGCTTACATTTTGGCACCTTGGCAGGTGCTCCTGCACCATTCTCCCCCTCTCAACACAAAAACTAAGAACTAGAAAGAGAGATCATTGCAAGGTCAATGCCAAGTTTCTTAAATTGATCTTCTTGTACCCATGTGGCCTCTGAGTCAGGTTTTCCCTTCCACTTGATAAGGTGCTCCATGTAGTCCTTCTTCCTTGTAGACTTTTTCACTTTGGACTCCAAAATCTACTATGCCTGAGGTTTCTTTTGATTTGGAAGGGTTATATTACTAATATCCTTAAATATTTCTTAACTATTATGAGCTTCATCACTGACTATCCCCTTATACCTAATCAAATCAGCAACATTGAATACAGGAGATATACCCAAATCTGATGGAAGCTCTACCTTGTATGCATTCTTCCCATACTTAGCTAACACCTTGCATGGTCCTACTCTCTTCATCTAAATTTTGGTTGACATTCCCTTCTGCAACCTTGATTTGTTAAGATGAACCATTACATAGTCACCTACTTGAAACTGCACATCTCTCCTTGACTCATCAACTTTATCTTTCAATTTTTGTGTTGCTGCTGTAATTATCTTCTTAACCTACTCATGAATCTCCTTCATGGTCTGAGTGAAGTCTTCTACATGTCCACTCCTATTTTCCTAAGATCCAAGGTCTCTAAGCTCACAAATTCCTCTTGGGTGCATCCTATACACAACTTCAAATGGACTTTTTCCTGTAGTTCTGTTTACACTATCATTATAAGCATATTCAGCTTAAGAAATCACCATATCCGAGGTCTTTCCATATTCCTTTGTCAAGCACCTCAATAGGTTACCTAACACTTTGTTAACCACCTCTATTTGACCATCGGTCTGAGGATGGTAAGCTGATCCAAATGATAGATTTGTACCCAATCTGCTCCATAGTGTTTTCCAAAAATGGCTCATGAATTTCACATCCCTGTCTGATACAATGCTCAATGGCAATCCATGGATTCTTACAACTTCCCTGAAAAAGAGATGAGCTATGTAACTTGCATCATGTTTCGTTTTGCAAGGAATGAAGTGACTCATCTTGCTAAATCTGTCTATAACTACATAAATACTGTCAAACCAGTTTTAGTCTTAGGAAGACCTACCACAAAATCCATGCTCACACACTCCCATGGTCTGTTAGGAATAGGCAGGGGCTGATACAAAACAACATTGCTAGCTCCCCCTTTGGCTTTCATGCAAACAACACATTGTTCTACATACTTCCTAACATCTCTTGCTAACTTAGGCCAATAATAAAATATTTGTACCAGCTCTAAAGTTTTATTTATTCCAAAATTCCCACTAAGACTGCCATTGTGTTTCTCTTGGATCAGATTTTCCCTCATTGATCCTCTTGGGACACATAACAGATTACCCTTAAATAACAATCCATTTTGTAGAGTATACTTAGCATATTGACTATGAAAGTGATTTTCAAAATCTGAACATACCTTGTAGGCTTCTGAGAAAACTTCATCCTCTCCATAAAGGTCTTTGAAACTCTCCAATCCAATGCTTTTCAGTTGTATCTCCTGGACTGTCAACATTCTCCTGCTTAATGCATCTGCTACTTTGTTTTGTTGTCCCTTCTTGTGCTTAATGGTAAATGTAAAGGCTTGGATGTACTCCATCCATTTCAAATGTCTATTGCTTAACTTCTCTTGGGTGTTGATATAACTGAGTGCCTAGTTATCTATGAAAACCACAAAATCTTTGGGAAATAAATAATGCCTCCACTTCCTAAGGGACTGCACTAAAGTATAAAGTTCCAGATCATAGGTGAAGTATTTTTGCTTGGCTTCATTGAGTTTTTCACTAAAGAAGGCTACAGGCTTACCTTCTTGACTAAGGACTCCTCCTACTGCAACTCCACTTGCATCACACTCAACTATAAACAATTTATCAAAACTAGGCAATAACAGGATAGGTTGTGTTGCCACTTCTTGTTTCAGCTTTTCAAACCCTCTATCAGCTTCTTGTGTCCATTTAAACTTTGTTTTTAGACCACCTTTAATGGTATCTAGGACTGGTGCACATATACCACTAAAATTCTTGATGAATTTCATATAGAACTGAGCCAAACCATGAAAACTTCTTACCTCTATTGCTGTGGTTGGTGTAGGCCAATTTAAGATGGCTTCCACCTTGCTTGGATCCATCTTAAAGGTTCCTTGGGATACTACAAAGCCTAGATACACAAGTTCTTGTTTGAAGAACTCGCACTTCTCAAGGTTGATTTCTAACTATTCTTCTTGCAGCCTTTTAAGTACCATCTCCACATGTTTCAAATGTTCTTCTGCTATCTTACTGAAAAATCAGTATGTCATCCAAGTAGACTACCACAAAAATCCCTGTGAAGTCCTTAAGTACCTCATTCAATAGTCTCATGAATGTGCTAGGGGCATTTGAGAGGCCAAATGGCATCACTTTCCACTCATACAAACCATCATTTGTCTTAAAAGTTGTCTTCCACTCATCACCCTCCTTAATTCTGATTTGGTGATACCCGCTCTTAAGATCCAGCTTGGTGAAGAATTTTGCACCTCCAAGGCAATCCATTAAATCTTATATTCTAGTTATTGGGAATCTATACCTAATGGTTATCCTATTAATTTCTCTATAATCAATACAAAGTCTCCATTTTCCTCCATTTTTTGTTGCCAAAACCACCGGGACTGCACATGGACTGATGCTCTTTTGAATCAGACCTTGATTCAACAATTCTTCCACTTGTCTTGCCACCTCTTGGTTCTGCTCAGGGGTTAGTTTGTATGCTGCTTTGTTAGATAAAGAGGCTCTAGGTATGAAGTCAATTTGATGACTTATTGCTCTCTTTGGAGGTAGTGTTGCAGGTGTACCATCACTGACAATTTTCTTGTACTTTTCTAGCAGCCTTTGAACTGTTTCAGGTATGACTATCTTCTCAGCCTTTTCTTCCTCTTTGGACTAAATTAGGACCACATAACCTTCATTCCCTTGGTGTAGATCCTTGATGAACTCCTTGCCACTGCTCAACATAATGTTAAGAACCTTGGACTTCCCTTCATCATCCTCAGTCAATGATTGCAGCTTGAAGGTTCTTCCATCCTTCTTGAATTCTATAGTGTTCTCCTTTCCATGATATATAGCACCTCTGTCATATTTCCATGGCCTACCAAGAAGAATATGGCATGCATCCATGGGTAGTACATCATAAATCAGCTTGTCCTTGTAGCCTCCAATTGAGAATTCCACTGTGCCCTGCTCATTCACTAGAACACTCTGCCCTTTGTTCAACCATGTGACTTTGCAAGGGTTGGTATGAGGTACCTTCTGCAATTTTAACTTAGTTACTGCCTCCTTAGAGATGATATTATCTATAGAACTAGAATCTACAATGACCTTGCATACCTTTCCCAATATCTTGCACCTTGCTCTAAACAAAGCTCTCCTTTGCTTGGGTTCTTCCTTGACTGGTTGTCTGATCAGCACTCTATTAAACATCAGATTTTCACCCACTTCTGATTCTATATGACTGATCTTAGGTGATTTGACACTCATGGTGTCCTCTTGTGCATAAGCTACTCTTTTGTCATTGCTTGAAGAAACTTTCTCTGGGCATCTATAAGCTGGATGACCTAGCTAATTATAGTGATAACATTTCATGGTGGCAAAGTAGGAGTTACTTTTGCCTGCTCCTCTTCCTCTATTTGAACCTCCTTGAGGTCCTCTTCCTCTATTAAATCCTCCTCTTGAAGATGTTTCACCTCCATGCTCAGTAAGCTTGGATTCTCCTTGGGTTCTTTGATCATTACCTCTTCCTTGGTAACCTCCGCGCTGTCCTCTTTGATCTCTGCCTCTACCTCTACCCTTAGAGGACTGATCATGCTTTCTTTTATTCCTCTCTTCAATCTTTATAGCCAGCTGATAACATTGGTGGACTGTCATGGGGCTGAGTAAAGCCATCTCTTCCTGTATGTTCCACTTCAAGCCATTAAGGTGCCTAGCTACTTTTAGGCTCTCATCTTCTACCACATTTGATCTCAAGCAAAGCTTTTGAAACTCTTCAGTATAGGTGTTGAAATCTTGATCTTTTTGTCTTAAACTCTGCCTCTTCTTGTGAAGTTGGATCTCATAATCATCTAGCATATATGCTTCTTTCACTTTAGCAACCATTCCTTTCCAGGTTGATATGGGATGCTTGCCTTTTTTCTCCCTTTCAGTCTGGACAAATTTCCACCATGTCAAAGTTGATCCTCTCAACCTTGATTTTGCAACCTTCACCTTCTGTGCTTCTATGACTCCATCACATTCAAAGTGATTCTCCATTCCATCTATCCAGTCCATGACCAAATCAGGATCCATCTTTCCATGGAATAGTGGTACACCCTCAAGTCCTTTTCCACTCAGGGATTTTAATGCCTTCAAGAAAGGCTCCTCTTCTAGAACAGGGTCAGGTTCAAGGACTTTGTCTTCCTCTGTAACTTCTTCTTCCTTTGGCATCTTTCCTTCCAATCTTGCATTGTTCAATTCCTTCTCCAATTGCTCTATACTTTCTTTCAAGGACTTGTTGTCCTCTTCCTATTCTTCAACCCTCTTGGCTAACTGTGGATTTGTCACCATGTTGGGAGTCTCACTTGACTCAACTTCTGACATATAAGCTGCTTTCCCAAATCTTTTGCAAGGCTCTGATACCAATCTGATGAGGACAGGGTTGGATTGAGACAATCACAATCTCAATGCTCTGAGTTCTTGCCTTGAGAACTCCTAAGGTGTCACTTCATCCACCATTCAACCTGTAGGTCCTCTACTAGTTTAGGTACCCCTGGTTCATTGCCAACCCTGCTATCATCACTAATTTTCTGCTTCCAATCAGTTCTTGGTGCTTTTTCACACATACTCCATCTAGCCCTTAATAAGCTTAAAGACTAGTTAACCTCCAAACATTTCCTAACTTGCATTCAGGGGTGTGCATAGGCTTTCTAAGCTTTAAAATAGTCCAGGAATGGTCCTTGTCCAAGCTCAAAACTCCTTTCTTCTATCGCTGCCACCATACCCTAGGTTAGGGTTTTAGGAGGGCTACTAGGATTAGGCCTCCTCACACAAGAAAAATGCTTATCACTCCTCTCCTTCACCTTATAAGGTCAAACTTGCTTCTGTCACCCTGACTCAAATTTGGAGCACTTCAATATTTTTTTGGTTTTGGACCTTCTCAGGCCATACACAGGGCTAACACAAATTTTGAAAAATTTAGGGCTTTTTAAGCCTTTCTTGGACACATAGAGGACTATCTTCTTCCTTCAGCCACTAGATGACTTGGTGATGATTCCTGCCTCTTTTCAGACCTTTGTAAGGTCCCCTGCAACCTTTACACACCTTGGGTTTCCAATGGTTAGTCACCCCTGCACTTTGGAAATGCTTTAACAGAGTCTTTCCTAACCGGGCATGGGCCTGCTTGCCTAGGAATTAGACTTTTTTCATGCTGCTCTACTCCGTACATTATCCTAATGCTAACATATGTACAAATATGGAGCTTAGACTCATTCCCTATGTTCCCATACTTCTTGGTACGGGGGGGAGTGTAGTCTAAAGCCCCATTCAATTTATTTTACCAGTCAAAACAAACAAATAAAGGAAACACAGTATTTACAAATGGAAAGAAAGCAATGGAAATGTTAACTAAAATTCCAATACAAGTCTTTAGAGGGATTCTCTACATGCTAAAAAATCAACAAAATTCCTTGACTAATCCATTTAGCAGCAGGTACGTAGCTAAGAACAGAAAATCAAAACTTTTTACACACAAAAATCACTGTTTCTTCTTGTTCTCATGAAGCTACAATACTCAAAATCTTCCAACCTCCTCAAGGGTTGAGAAATCACTTTTACAAAGATTTTGAAATGGTTAGGTTTCCTTCTCCAAGCCTAAGATCGGTCAAAAGCATCATGCTGTAAAACACAGTGTGTTTTCCAATTTTTACAAAAACTTAGGAATCGACCACAAAAAAGGATTCCCACTTATTCAACTTTTAACCTAAGAGCCAAAAGGTCCTCAAACACAATCTAAAGGGCGTTAAAGACCTTACACAACAAAAATAAAAGGATTTTAAAACAAGACTTCAAAATATGCTTGCATTTTGGCACCTCGGCAGGTGCTCCTGCACCAATTATCCCCAAGAGCCTCTTCTTGACATGATCCTTAGGTGGATGATATATCATCGGTAAAAGAATCTTCACGACAGTTTGCAGGTATACATACAATAAGGGATATTTCTTGCTTGTTTGGAAGTTCTTCAATATACCCAATCATGAAGTCATATGTGGGAGATATATCATAATCTAATCCATACTTGACACCATTATAGTATGAAATATTGCTAGACACTGTTGATGGGTTTGGACTTTGTTTTAAAAAAATTTATTGATACATGTCTGATTCTTCATGTTGTGATGAATGAATAACATAAATATGTTCCACCGTAGTATCATGGGCATTGCTTACATTGTTTGAGGTTGATGTCTTTCCTAAAAAAAATTTCATTCATGATTAGGCATAGGGATGGTGTAGATTCTCAGATTTTCATTCCCAAATTTTTGATCAACTTCAATGTCTCTTTGTTCAATAATATCATGTATTAGGTGTTTGAGTCTAAAACAATTTTGCGTGTTATGACCTTTGTATCGGTGAATTCACAAAAATGATCTTCTCTATAGCTATGAGGTTTGACTTGTGGCTCTTGATAGTTTGAGAAATCTAGGAGTGTGATAAGATTAGACTATATCAACCTCTTCAACACATCTTCCATAGGTTCCCCTAACGGAGTGAATTGTCATTTAGGAGCACTATTTGTTCTTTGTTGTCCACATTGAGTGTTTGCAACATTTATTGTTTGATTGTTTGGAAGTGGTGTGGATGGTTGTTGTGTGTTCATGGTTTGGGTGTTTACTTTCCTAGGAGAAGTTAATACCACCTTTGCATCGACAACACCATCACTATTAACATTCTTATTCTTGGACCAAAAGCAGGATTTGTCGTTAGAACTAGTGGATGAGTAGTTGTCCCTATATACTTATGTGCTTCCCTGTGAGTTTAGAGCTCGCTCAATGTTGAGGGCCCTAGGGAAAATCTCATCTTAAGTGGTGATACATTACATCTTATAGACACTTGAAATATCCTAATTGATATCATGCACTCGGTTCTGATTAACTAACTTTGATTCTTCCTTGATCATTTCTTCACTAACCAATTAATTGAATAATCTTTATTTAATTAATTTAATTCATCAAAATTCCTCTTAAAATCAGATAATACACTTTATTAGATTATTCCATCATATCATCATATTCTTTCATTTAATTAAATAAATCAAGTTTATTTAATTAAATCCTAAGGTTTATTCTTTTAATTAAATAAATCAATTTTATTTAATTAAATCCAAATGTTCATCTTTTAATTAAATAAATCAACTTTATTTAATTAAATCCTAATGTAATCTCTTTTAATTAAATAAATCAATTTTATTTAATTAAATCCTAATGTTCTCTCTTTGATTAAATAAATCAAATTTATTTAATTAAATCCTAATGTTCTTAATTTAATTGAATAAATCAAATTTATTTAATTAAATTACTAATCTACTAATATCCTCTCATTTGATTTAATAAATTCAAGCATTTAAATTAAATGTCACAATCAACTAATTTCATCTAATTTAATTAATCATTGATTAACTCCTAACACTAATCCCCCATTCATCTAGCTTTTGCAAGTTGCACATGTAAATCAATTTATTTGATTTATTAATTACCCTATTTTCATTCAAATATGACATATTCTTGGAATATTCCACTTGTTTGAATTCTCCCTCCCAAAGGACTTTTTTCCTCCAACTTGGCATTAAAATATCTTACATGTCCTCTCCTTGAGCTAACTTGGCATTAATTCCTCTTACATCCCCTCTTACACAAGTCACCTCTTCAAATTCAAATTTTACCTACATGCATTTAAAATGCACATTGTTCAAAATGTGCTCCACTCTACTTCATTAGCATGTTGACAAGTGGCACAATGCCATTGGTCCCTTCTTTAATCCCACATTCATCATATTCTCCATTCTTCAAACCTTCTTCATTATAAATAGAGGCCTTCTCTATTGATTTAGGATCCATATTTTGATGCAAGGTTATTATCCACAAGTTTATGCAAGTTCATCCATATTTTCATCCAATTTAGCATAGAATTTCATCATCCATAGCAAGGTTATTAGCATTTTGCATCAAGAATCTCATATCATCATCAAGCTTATCAAGGAATTGGGAAAGGGCTTCTTTCCACATCAAAGAAGCACCAATTCCCCTATGGGATGTTGGTTTGAGCATTCGAATGAGATTTCATTAGCTTTATTTGATATTTTATGTGTTTTCTTGTTCTTATGCTTGAATGAATTTCATAGGAAATGTTTGGTTTAAACTTGTTTGAGGAATAATGTTTGTTTGTTTTTCCATGTTTGAATAGATCTAGGCTAAAGCATTCACACATCTTTAAGTGGAAGGATAGATTTAGATCAACATTTTCTATGATAATTGCCCCTTCTTGTTCGTTGGGAATGGTCCACTTGCTTTTACTAGCTCTTTGCCTCTAGATTTGCAAGAAACTAGTGAAGGATTCTCCTTTGTTTTTCTTGAGTGTGTATAACTCTTCTAAGCTTACATACATCTCAAGATCGAAGGAGAAGTGATCTATGAATCTATCGATGATTTCTTGGCAGGTTTTGATGTTAGGAGGCAACCATGAGAACCAATTGATGGTTGGGCCTATTAAACTTCGTGGAAAGAGGTGCATCAAATAAGAATCATTATAGGCAACCTCCATACACATGACGTTAAATTCCTTGATATGATCCACAGGATTTCCCCTCCCTTTGTATTTATCAAATTTGGGGACCTCAAAACCGGGAGGGAATGGTACCATTGTGATATTTCTATCGAATGGGTATGGACATAAGTTCTATTTTGCATGGGGATTCTTCATTTTTCCCATTTGAATGTCTTGCATTTTTTGCGTTAATGCCTTGAGTTGCGATGCCACATCATCTTGCGAGTTTGGTGGAGGAACATATGTTGCATATTGTGGGATGGTGGATGGATTGTACATGGGATTTTGATATGATGGGGTGTTGTATGGTGTGGCATATTGTAAAGGTGATGGTGGTAGGGGTGTATATGCTCCTAACGTATTTGGATCGATGATGTTTTGTTGGGGATTATAGTATAAGCCTTGTTGTTGTTATTGTTGTTGTTGGGTATATTATTGGGAAAGCAATTCTTGTTGTTGGGCTTGTTTTTGTTGAGCTTGTTGTTGTGCAAATAAGGATTCTTGTTTTGTGACTAAGGTTGCTTGTTGGGCTTGTTGTTGTTGTTGTGTGACAAAGGTTGCTTGTTGGGCTTGTTGTTGTTGTTGTACGACTAAGGTTGCTTGTTGGTAGGTGCCTTGTGCTTTTTGAAAAGCTAGAGCACATGTGAGCTTATTATTGTTGCAAGGCTTTCTGATAGGCTTGTTTCCATTGAAAATATTTATCTTGATCTTTTTGTGCTTGTAATGCTTGTTGATAAGCTTGTTGTCCTTGCTGCAAAGCTAGAGCATGTGCTTGTAATGTAGAATCATTTGGTTGTTGGGACATCTATGATGGGTTTTGGGTTGATGATGAGAGGTTGGGGGTCACCTTGGTTTTACATTCCTTGTAAAATCATTGATTGGGATGGAGGAAGTGGGGGACCAACGGTAAGGATGAGGATGGCACCATTTCGTATTGTGATGGAAATGGCACACTAGGACCTTGATTCAATTGATTGAAATGGTTCACTTGACCTATTTGTTGGGGGTTCCCTTGTTGTGTTTGATGTGGGACAAAAGTATTACATTGGTTGATGTGGTTTGTGATTGATGTGTTGGTTTGATTTGGGTTGATGAAAGATTGGGTTGATGTGGATGGTGGATTTATTTGAGTAGTTTGGGTAACCACTTGTTTCAATGTGTCAATGGGTTTGTTAAAACCACTTGTCAAGGGTTGAATTTGTGTGATGGTGTTAACTTTCCCTTGTTGTTCTCGTTGCCTCAATTTCACCTACAGTTAAATCAGGTGAGATAAGCAAGTGTTAGATCTTCAGAGGCCAGTGGGACATTCATATAGGGGCAAGACTCTACATCTGTTGTTAGGTCACATAGAACTGAGCAGGAGAGGCCACCCTAGGAAGATTTGGCATGAAAATCATCCAAGGAGAAAGTTGGCAAGACTCCTACTGTCTGGCCGACTCACTATTTGATTCTTTCCATCCTGAGCATGTCACTGAGACCTAATTTCTGTCATGCCAAATGAGCCTGTAGAGCCTATCACTATAACGGAGAGGGTTCGGTATGACCTCTTATCGTGTGGATTTCCTTGGCCGATACACCATTCAATCATGTTTCACTGAGACTCTCGGCGACCATGACCTTTGAAGAGACCTATAGCATGCGGTGAGAAGTCCCAGCGAAGGTTCAATGTCTCGTCAACGTATGAAGAGTCTCGGGGCAGGAGATGCTCTCGAAAAAAGTGAAGGGCTTCGATGGGAGGTCTTGGCGAGGTTCGGTGTCTCATCGAAATGAAAGGATGGACCTCGATGCAGTTGTCTTCGAAAGGAGTATCGTTGACACAAAAGAACCTCGGTGTAACTAAGGGACTTCACTAGAATGTCCTGCTAACATCAGATGTCTTGCTAAATGAAGAGTTCGCCAAAGGTTTTAAGGCTCAGCATGAGGTCATGCCGAAGGCTTAGTGTCTCCCCGATAGGAAAGGCGGTGCCACTAAAGCTAATGTCTCGCCCACATCAAATGTCTTGTTGAAGGGTGAGAAGATCTCAAAAAGCTGCAGGAGTTCGGTGAGAGTCTCAATGAAGGTAAAGAAGAGCTCAGACAGAATGAGGGTAGGGTCGGCAGGATGTCTTGCTGACCAAGCAAGCTCTCCCTGAGCTCAAGGGAACATCCCAGTGGAGTGAAATGCTTTTGAGGTGACACCAATAGACTCTTTCCAATACTCAGATGGATCCTCACCATGACAAAATCAATTCGGCAAGACTCTTGCTGAAAACACAATGGTAGCTCTTCAGGCAGACAAAGGGGAATTCAGTAGGTGGTCTTAGCGACCCAATAATGTCTCATCGACAAGGAGGCTTTTGGTGTATCTTTCCAAGTTCGATAAGAGGTCTCCCCGACTTGATGTTGTCTCATCGACAGTAAAGTGAACAGCTCGGCAGAGAGTGAAGAGGTGCTTGCTATGAAGTCCGATCCATAGACCAATGTCTCACCAAAAGCCAAAGGAGCTCAAGCTCGAAGGAGAAGAGTAAGCTCAGGGGCTAAAGAAATTAGCTTGATGAGAGGTCATTTCCAAGAGTCATACCGACTGTGTATGTGCTCGCCGAGAGATGGAGGGCTCATTGAGAGGTCTTCTCGAATAGATAATCTATGGCCGACACCAATGGATGTACCAAATGAAAAGGATATCAGTGTGGCTCAATGGTGCTCGCTAGGACTTCTACCTGAATCCATTTGTCCTACCAATGGTTTTGGCATTATCAACATGACTTCTAAGCTGCAAAGACACATAATTGCATTGGCAAGACACTTTCAGTATCTTGCCAAGATGCAATTCCATTCAAAAGGACTCTTGACTAGCTGCAGGGCCTGTGTGGAGGGTGCTCGACTAACCAGAGGGATCTAAGGAAAGCCGTGGTAGTTTGATTAAAATGTGGAATGCCAATGTGGGATGAATGCAACATGAATACAACATATATCTATTCTAAACTCGAGGGGCATTCAATGTGGCTCTTCAACAGGGGACTTGGTAGCTAGACACAATGGATCAGAAGAATTAATGCTACAAAAAGATCAGGAGAATGCTTCTCCAAGAACGGTTCTTCACACTAACACCAACAAAAGAGACACGCAGGCTTCTACAATTAATTCATCAAAGATCTGAGATAGATCTTTTTCTAAATGGGGATATTTTTGTAAGCCCTAAAGGGCCGACATACAGTCTGTATATAAGGCATTTTTAGGCTTTTTGTAAATAGTTCTGATTACACACTATGAAGAGTTAGTGATTTTTTAATCAATCCTTTCTCAATCAATCTATGTTTTTCTGTAACTCAACTGAAATCCTGAATACAAAATAGAGTTTACCTTGGAAGTTTGTGTTCATGTTTGTATTGATTCTCATTTCTGTATCTTTCTTCCGAACAATGCAAGTCTTTAGTTGTGTTTTATAATTTTGTATTCATATCTTAGAGCTGTGAAATTAATCTTTCCTTCCTGAGATGTGCATGTGGGCCAAACCTGTTAGGACTAATGCATTAATTCTGAAAGAAGTTGCTCTAAGAATAGCAATTAGGCCTTCAAGTGTATGTTCTTCCTATGTTCATTTCATGATTTCTTATCAGTTCGGTGTATCACCCTAGTGTAGTTCTCCATTTTATGCATCTCTTCCCTCTTTCCTCTCAAAGAAACAATAGTCTAGGTGATACCCAAAGGAAGCCAGCCTTCTCCAAAGGTTCATTTCAGCTATAGGTGACCCACAACCTTGAGATGATCCCATGTTGCTCTAGAATGCTTAGTTTTTGTAAAACTTTGTACAGGGTGCAATTCTAGGTGACAACAGTTTCTGGCATGCCCGGTGGGACTAAAAAAATAATTTTAACTACTAGTTTGGTATGTAGCTAGTGAATTATCAGGCTTTATAGAAGCCCTTTGGCATACTTGGTGACTCCACAAAGAGGAAGAAATCCAGAAATCCATGCCTTCTATAGTATATGAAAAGAGTGTGAACAAGAAGCAGCTCAGGCCCTTTTGAATACTTGCAATTATCACCACCAAGAAAACAAGGCAGAGTTGAGGAAAGGCAGAGAACAACAATCATCCATTCTAGGAGAACTCAGTCCACTCCACCTGTAAGGTTTCAGTTCGTTGCACCAACAAATTCACATCAGATACCTTCAATGGCAGCTCCAAGGAATCAACCCTTTGTTGCTTTCAACGGAGGGAGTCCTTTGAACTTGGCACAACATAATGATATTCGAATGGTAGCCTTGAAGAGTCTACCAATTTTCACGGGAGAAGATCAAACTACTCCCATTGAAAATTTAAGATATGTGGCTTCGTTATGCGGAGTCCACCACATAACCGAAGAGGATGTTGCAGTGAGATTGCTAGCTACTTCACTAAAAGGAAGAGCTGTGTAGTGGTACAGGAGCCTATCGGTCAATTCAATTGCAACCTGGGATGATTTTGGGGAAAAATTGCATAAGAAATTCCAAGACAGGTTTGACAACTTGTCTCTACTGGAGAAATTGACTACAATCAAGAGGGCTCCACAAGAGCAAATGAATGATTTCAACTTTAGATTTTAGAGAACTTGGGATAGAATACCTGCAACGGTGAGTCCACCTCCAGAGTATGCATTCCTATACTTTTTGAGAGCTCTTAACAGTGATATAGCTATCATGATACAGTCAATGGGAGGAGTGTCTCAACTCGATGCCTTTGAAATAGCTATTAGAGCTGAAAACAGCTTAATACAAGTTGGCAAGCTTGCTCCCAGGCCACCAATGCCAATATTCCTAGAAATTCATGCAAACATCCCTTTGCAAATACCTCCTTTCACACCTCTACCAACTGTACCAACGCTACCAGCTATTGTTCCAACCATTGACAAGTAGGAAAGTGTTGCTTCAAGCTCATCAAATGAATTACAAGAGATCAAAAGTCTTTTATAGACTTTTGGTAACAAGTTGGTAAACTTGGAAAAGCAACAGACCTATTCTAGGCCTTATCAATAGAAAAATCAGGCCTCAAGTCAGCCTTTTCAAGGTCAACAACAGCAATTCCAAGGGAATAGACAGCAGTATCAGGGCAATTATCAGGGCCCAAGATAGAGTGTGAACACAAAGCCTTTTTAGGCCTATGCTCCAGCACCTGTTAGTGCGGTAAGGGACCTGGTTCCCACTCAAAACAACTTAGCAGCTAATTATGAGTGGTGCTACCCTTGTAACCAGCCTCATAATCAAGCCAGTTGTTCAAATAGACTCATCAATCAAGCATTGATGGTAAAAAATGCTTCAGGTTCATAGCAAAGTGCATGCAATGATGCATCTTCACAACATTAGGACCAATTCAGCAATGATACAACCCTGCTTAATTGGCAAGGTCAAGAATTATGTGGGTTGAATGAGGATAGCTCTCCAGTTGTAGCTAACACCAGGGCAAAGAAGAGAGCATTTGATCTTGACCAAGTAGCTGATAAAGGAAGGGCAGCAGCTGTGGAACCATCTACCTCTCGAGTGACTAGTGGTTGGAAAAGAGATCAGCAACTTCGAGACAAGGAGCAGCCATGCTTACAAGCTGATCATACTGGCATAAAGGTACACAATAAAAATACAATTTCACCTTTTAACATTCTTGATAGCATGAGAAGGACAAATGTAACCATGTCTATGTGGGATTCTTTAGTCATCCCTGGACAAAAGGATATGTTACAATCAACCATATCAAGTTTGAAAATGTATGATGAATCTGAGCCCCCAATAGGTTAGGTCAGAACTATGTTAACAAATGATTCTCAGGGAAATGATCAGTAGCCTTGCATAGAGAATGAAAAAAGAGTTAAGCCACCTCCTTTCTATTTGTCAGTGATTATTGGTGATAAACTAGTCCATAACTGTATGGTAGATAGTGGAGCTAGCAGCTCCATCATGCCAAAACAGATTGTTGACAAACTTGGACTAAAATACCAACCTTTGGAGAAGGGATTGATCCAATTGGATGGCACTTTGGTTAATACTTTGGGTATCATCAAAGATCTAAATCTCACTTTGCATGCTTGTCCAAATTTTTCAGTCCCTCAAGACATATGTGTCATAGACCTTCGACCTTTCTTTTCCTTGTGTTTATCTAGAGACTTTACAGCCAAGATAGGCGGTTATGTGTCGGCCGATTGGTCACATATGCTATTTAGAACAAGATATGGGACTAAGGTTACCATCAATTCTGAAAGGTTGGCCAAAGACCACATTGAGCCATATAACCCAAGCCCCATCAATGCTGCACCTTCTACTGCAAATACAAATTATGTTGTTTTTACTAACAATGAACTAGCTGCTGCTCAAGAACTCCAATTAGAAGTTGTTCCTGACATGCTATTGCATGAATGGGCAGTTGAAAATGTATCAAATAGTCCTATAGACCTCATTCAAGATGCTGGTATGGGAAATTATGTCATTCTTGAGCCTGATATAGAGATTCCAAACCTAGAGAAAGATGCAGATTCATTATTGCAACTGCTTAATGGACTTTGGGAGATGTTCTTTGATGGTTCTAAAAGTAAAAATGGACCAGGAGGAGGTGCAATGTTGATTTCTCCACAAGGTGATAGGTACTCCTCTGCGTTCCATTTTGCTTTTGCATGCTTCAATAACACTGTTGAGTATGAAGGCCTCGTTCAAGGTCTAGAGTGGGCAAGAAAGAGAGGAATAACCAACTTGAAAGTCCATGGGGACAGCGAACTAATTGTTAATCAAGTAAGGGGCCTGAATGTTGCTAAAAATGACACATTAAAGTCTTATAGAAATAGAGTGTAGAACATACTCGAAGATTTTGATGCCTTTAACTTAGTGTCCATCCCAAGAAATCAGAACAAGCATGCTGATAGGCTCGCAACCATTGGAGCATAGTTTGATATCCCAAATGACATCAGAAAAGAAAAGGTGCAGTAGTATGTGAAGGTTGTAGTCAGACCCTCAATCCCTGATAACAACATCCACTGGCAAGTCTTTGACAGTGATGAGCAGATCCTTTCCTTCTTGCTTGAGGAAGATCAATTCTCCATAGTGAATCAAGCAAAACTCAAGCAGTAGTATGGTGATCAGGTCATACAACTGAAGACAAACAAATTTCCCAAAGGCCTGGTTACCTTAGAGTCAATTTTCAGTAGTGATGATCAGCTCAAAAAAGGTAGAGTCGGCCTGCAAATCAAAGAAGAATATTATGAAGAGCTGGAGATTTTCAAAGGTAAACTTCTTAAGATAGGCAAACTTTGTTCACCTGAAGATAGACAAGCTTTTGTTGCTTTGTGCCAAGAGTTTCATGATGTCTTTTCTTGGGAGTATTCAGATTTGAAATGATTTGATCCCTAGTAAGGCAGAAACAAAGGCCCTTGAATCCTAAACTTGAGCCCCTAATGATTAAGGAGCTGACTAAACTAGTTGAGGAGGGTATTGTCTTCCCTATCAAGCACACTTCATGGGTTTCTAATCTTGTACTGGTCAGAAAGAAAAGTGGTGAGATAAGGCTCTATGTAGACTTTAGGGACCTTAACGAATCCTCTCTAAAAGACCACTACCCACTGCCCTCCATGGAACAAATCTTGCAAGAGGTTGCTGGTTCTGAAAGGTTTTCCTTACAAGATGGTTTTTTAGGATATAATCAGGTGTTGGCTAAAG
The DNA here is from genome assembly GCA_007258455.2 of Sequoia sempervirens. Classification (NCBI taxonomy): domain Eukaryota; kingdom Viridiplantae; phylum Streptophyta; class Pinopsida; order Cupressales; family Cupressaceae; genus Sequoia; species Sequoia sempervirens. Next base: position 550,223,505 of record VDFB02000003.1, on the reverse strand, counting down.
AGGAGGATCAGTTTAAGACTACTTTTACAACTAAATGAGGCACCATGGCATACAAAAGGATGCCTTTTGGTTTGTCCAATGCTGGTGCCACATTTCAGAGAGCCATGGACATGGCGTTTCAAAGCTTGATTAACAAGATTATACTAATTTACCTAGATGACATCATAGTTTATTCTAAGAATGCTGATGAACATCTGTTACATCTTAGGCAAGTGTTTGAAAAATGCAGAGAGTTCGGTATCTCCCTCAATCCAAAGAAGAGTATCTTTGCTGTCCACGAAGGGAAACTATTAGGACACATAGTGTCAAAGTAGGGAATCACTATTGACCCTAAAAGAGTCAGAGCCATACTTGAGTTGCTGCTGCCTAATCACAAGAAGGGCCTACAAAGCTTTCTAGGACAGATCAACTTTCTGAGAAGGTTCATCCCAGATGTGGCGAACTTGCTACAACCTCTAACAACCATGTTAAAGAAGAATGCAGTCTTCAGTTGGACAAAGGAGGCAAAGCACAACTTTGGAGAAATTAAGGAGGCATTAGCATCTGCTCTGACATTGGTAAACCCAAACTTCTCTAAAGACTTCTTGTTATATGCTTTTGGTAGTAGTGGTGCAATCTCTGCTATGTTGGTCTAGAAGAATAGCGACAATTTGGAGCAACCCATAGCTTTCTTTAGCCAAATACTTGTTGATTACAAAGAAAGGTATACATTTGTTGAAAAGCATGTTCTCTCTATGATTAGAAGTCTGAATAAATTTAAACCTTTGCTTTCAAACAATAAGGTTCATATTCTGGTTGCACACTCAAGTGTGAGGGAATTTCTGTTGAATAAGGATCTGAATAAAAAAAGAGCAGGGTGGTTCACTAAGGTCATGGAGTACGATGTAGATATTAAGATCACCAAGCTAGTTAGAGGTAAAGGTCTTTGTAAATAGCTTGCTTCACGGCCAAGCAGTGAAAGTCAACTAGAAAAGGATGTTGTGCTTACCAATACAAATGAGCCTCAGAATGCTCAAGATGATGTGCTTATAGGGATAATTAATTGGGTCTAGGATATGACCCAATTTCTACAAACTAGTCAATGCCCATTAGGTCTAAACAAAGCCAAAAGAAGATACTTTAGACTATAGTCCATACCATATGTGCTAATGGGCAATGCTCTTTTTAAAAAGGATCTAAATGGTGTCCTATTAAGGTGCATTCATAGTAACCAAATTGAAAAGGTGCTTCATGAGTTTCATGATGGAGCTGTAGGAGGTCACTTTTCTCCCAGAACTACTGCCTGGAAGGTCATGAGAGCTGGTTACTACTGGCCCAGCTTGTTCAAGGATGTGTATGCCTGGTCAAGAAAGTGCATCAAATGTGCTCTATTTTCAAGAAAGGAAAGTTGCTTGCTATGCCCCTGCATCCAATTCAAGTAGAGCAGCCCTTCATGAGATGGGGCATTGATTTTATTGGACCAATAAATCCACCTTCCAGTACCGGTCACAAATGGGTACTTACAGCCACTGACTATTTCACAAGGTGGACAAAAGTGGTTGCATTGAAGGAAGCAAAGGAATCCTCAATGTTGAACTTCTATGAGGATATAGTCACTAGGTTTGGAGTACCTGACTCCATCATATCCGATAATGCCCTTGCATTCATGGGTCTAAGGGTAACCAACTGGGCCATCAAGCATGGCATTCATTTGAGCACATCTTCAAATTATTACCCTCAAGGTAATGGCCTAGCTAAGAGCATGAATAAGAACCTCATCTAAATTATTAAAAAAACCATAAAGGATAATCAAAGGACCTGGCATGTCAGTTTAAACAATGCACTTTGGGCAGACAGAGTGACCCCCAAGAGGTCTATTGGTAACTCGCCATATATGTTGGTCTATGGAAAAGAGGCAAGATTGCCCCTATCTATGGAGCTTCTAGCTCTACACATTGTTCACCAGTTGGAGATGCTTGAGGGATAGGACCCAATGTCTGTAAGGTATGCAGAGCTCATGGAGCTCGAAGAATCAAGGGACAGAGCAGTGAAAACTTTGGAGGATCATCAGCTCTAGACAAAGAAGACTTTTGATAAGAAGGCTACAGGAAATTTTTTGAGGGAGACCTCGTGCTCAAATGGGATGTTTTGAAAAGCAGACCAGGCCATCACACCAAGTTCGACAATATGTGGGCTAGTCCATTTATTATCACGGGCTGTAAGGAGCACAATGCATATCAACTAGCTATAACAGAAGGTGAAGTGCTTCCTATCCCAGTCAATGGGATACACCTTAAGCCCTATTTTCAAGTCTGAGAGGTCTATCTATTGTACATAATAGTTTAGGCTTTATGTTTTCCATAAGTGTTGTTTCAGCACAATATATATTTCTCTTTTAGTTCCCCTGTCTTGCCGTTTTGGCAACCTATTGTGTCCTATATGTCTCATGCGAATCACAACCATGTACCGACTGACATTTTATTTGTTCTATGATTTTTCTAACGACTCCATGCCCAATGGATAAGCCTAGTCACTGGTTCTCATGTTTAGTAGGTGAACATCCCGCAAAGGTTGCCAGAATTGTTGCCTCAAATTCACCTACGATTAAATCAAGTGAGATAAGTAAGTGTTAGATCTTCAAAGGCCAGTGGGACATTCACACAGGGGCAAGACTCTACATCTGTTGTCAGGTCATGGGAAACTTAGCAGGAGAGGCCACCCTAGCAAGATTTGGCATGAAAATCATCCAAGGAGAAAGTTGGCAAGACTCTCCTACTATCTGGCCGACTGACTGTTTGATTCTTTCCATCCTGAATATGTCGCTGAGACCTAATTTTTGTCATGCCCAATGAGCCTATAGAGCCTATCGCTATAACGAAGAGGGTTCGGTATGACCTCTTATTGCATGGATTTCCTTGGCCGATAGGCCATTCAATCATGTTTCACCAAGACCTTCGGTGACCATGACCTTCGGAGAGACCTACAGCATGCGGTGAGAAGTCCCAGCGAAGGTTCAATGTCTCGCCGACATATGAAGAGTCTCGAGGTAGGAGATGCTTTCAGAAAAAGTGAGGGGCTTCGCCAAGAGGTCTTGGCAAGGTTTGGTGTCTCGCCGAAAGCAAAGGATGGACCTCGATGCAGTTGTCTTCGACAGGAGTCCCACTGACATAAAAGAACCTCGGTGTAACTAAGGGACTTCACTGGAATGTCCCACTAACATCAGATGTCTTGCCAAATGAAGAGTTTGCCAAAGGTTTTAAGGCTCGGCATGAGGTCGTGCCAAAGGCTTAGTGTCTCCCTAACAGGAAAGGTGGTGCCACTAAAGCTAATGTCTCGCCAACATCAAATGTCTTGCCGAAGGGTGAGAAGAACTCAGAAAGCTGTAGGAGTTTGGTGAGAGTCTCAACGAAGGTAAAGAAGAGCTCAGATAGAATGAGGGCAGGGTCGATAGGATGTCTTGTCGACCGAGCAAGCTCTCCTTGAGCTCAAGGGAACATCGCGGTGGAGTGAAATTCTCTCAGGGTGATGCCAATAGGCTCTTGCCGATACTTAGATGGATCCTCACCATGACAAAATTAGTTTGGCAAGACTCTTAGTGAAAACACAATGGTAGCTCTTCGGGCAGACAAAGGAGAATTCGGCAGGTGGTCTTAGCGACCCGATAATGTCTCATCAACAAGGAGGCTTTTTGTGTATCTTTCCAAGTTTGATAAGAGGTCTCCCCAACTCAGTGTTGTCTCATCAACAGTAAAGTGACCAGCTCAACAGAGAGTGAAGAGGTGCTCGGTATGAAGTCTGGCTGACAAACCAATGTCTCACCAAAATCCAAAGGAGCTCGAGCCCAGAGGAGAAGAGTAAGCTTGGGGGTGAACAAAATGAGCTCAATGAGAGGTCATCGCCAAGAGTCATACCGACTGTGTATGTGCTCACTGAGAGATGGAGGGCTCGTTGAGAGGTCTTCCTGAATAGATAATCTCTAGCTGACAGCGATGGATGTACCAAATGAAAAGGATATCGATGTGGCTCAATGGTGCTCGCTGGGACTTCTAACCAAATCCGTTTGTCCTGCTGATGGTTTTGACTGTATCAACATGACTTCTAAGCTACAGAGACACATAATTGCATTGGCAAGACACTTTCAGTATCTTACCGAGATGCAATTCCATTCAAAAGGACTCTTGACCAACTACAGGGCCCGTGTGGAGGGTGCTTGACTAACCGGAGGGATCTGAGGTGAGCCGTGGTAGTTTGATTAGAATGTGGAATGCCAACATGGGATGAATGCAATATGAATACAACATATATTTTTTCTTAACTCAAGGGGCATTCAATGCAGCACTTCAATAGGGGACTTGGTAGCTAGACACGATGGATCAGAAGAATTAATACTACAAAAAGATCAGGAGAATGCTTCTCCAAGAGTGGTTTTTCACACTGACACCAACAAAAGGGACATGCAGGCTTCTGCAATTAATTCATCAAAGATCTGAGATAGATCTTTTTCTAAATGGGGATATTTTTGTAAGCCCTAAAGGGTCGACATACAGTCTGTATATAAGGAATTTTTTGCCTTTTTGTAAATAGTTCTTATTACACACTCTGAAGAGTTAGTGATTTTTTAATCAATCCTTTCTCAATCAATGTATATTTTTCTGTAACTCAACTGAAATCCTGAATACAACATAGAGTTTACCTTGGAATTTTGTGTTCATGTTTGTATTGATTCTCATTTCTGTATCTTTCTTCTGAACAATGCAAGTCATTAGCTATGTTTTATAATTCTGTATTCATATCTTAGAGCTGTGAAATTAATCTTTCCTTCTTGAGATGTGCATGTGGGCCAAACCTGTTAGGACTAAAGCATTAAGTCTGAAGGAAGTTACTCTAAGAATAGCAATTAGGCCTTCAAGTGTATGTTCTTCCTGTGTTCATTTCATGATTTCTTATCAGTTTGGTGTATCACCCTAGTGTAGTCCTCCATTTTATGCATCTCTTCCCTCTTTCCTCTCAAAGAAACAATAGTCTAGGTGATACCCAAAGGAAGTTGGCCTTCTCTGGAGGTTCATTTCAGCTATAGGTGACCCACATCCTTGAGATGATCCCATGTTGCTCTAGAATGCTCAGTTTTTGTAAAACTTTGCACAGGGTGCAATTCTAGGTGACAACAGTTCTATTTGAGGCACTTATTTCACATTACTTTTTGTAATGTTGGGAACACTTTGGGTATTCATGGTGATGGATGAAGATGGTTGCGCTCAAAATTTTGAGATTGTTGTGGCATCATGGAATGAAAGTTGTTTATGTGGATGTAAGGGATTCTCTAGAACGGTGCTGGAAGAACTAGATGGGGCACCAAATGTTGGTGTCCAACTTGTGTTTTGGGGAAGTTTGGTGTTCAAGGGAATGGTCATGTTGTGAATACCCAACATTGTGTTTTTTCCTAGACATGATGTGAGACTAAGGTTGGTTATGAGTCTAGTTGCAAGACTAGATGTTAAGGGTTGTCTTGGTACATATATTGAAGATGGTTGAATTATAGGTTGAGTCAAACCTTGTACCAAGGGTTGTGTGATGGAATTTAGGGTAATTTAGGCCACATTCTCTAATGTTTGATGATCTTTTTTATAATCAAGGAGTTCTTCCTTAGTGAGCTCATTGGGGTTGTTTGTGGTATCTTCTACCTCATACCTCAATAGATTTTTTGGTTGTTGTGAGGGGTTAAATTGGCTTCTTGGATCAAATTATTGAGGATTGGTATCACTTGTTGTGGGTGTTACTTTGGCTTGTTCCATGATTCTCTTGTGTTGTGATCTTGTTCTTACCATAAATTATGGGTCACATATGGGAGAGTTATGTTGAGATTTGTAATGTTTAAGCTCTCTAGTTGACTAAAATTTTGGTAGAAGGGGTCCTCTAAGTCATTTTGGAGCAATGGTGATAATGGGGAGATGAAAAGGATGAATGATGTGGGTAGTGATCTTTGCAAACATTTGGGCCAACACTTTTGACTTAAAGGTTTGATTATTTTGTTGGGAATAGGATGCCATTTAATTGCAATACTAAACATATTTCATGTATCTCCTAAGTCCTTGGAAAGTGTTCCCCGTCACTAGGATTAGAAAGAGATTAAATTCAAATGAAATGAACATGTAAATTGACATTTGTGATTATTCCTAAATTATAGGAACATGAGGGGGTGTCCAAGAAGACCTCCTACAAGATAGGAGCACATGGGGCACCCACAGGGAAGGTGGAACCCACCTTGCTTAAGTTGATTGTTTAGAGTATTGATAACACTTCAATAATGCATGTAAAGATCCTACAAGTTAGGGATTGATATTTACATGAGTGGAGTTCAGTTCAATTCAGTTATGGTTCAGTTATCTTCAGTTGCATGTAGTTAGTTTGAGTTGAATGCTAGTTGAATTCAGTTAACTTGAGTTGCATGACTAATGAATTTAGTTGCATGATAGATAATAGGTGGATACTTTTAGTTAAGTGGGGATGATCAATCATGCATAATATTTGCATAAATTGGTGGAGAAATATGTTTCAATTAACTAAGATTGACTTGGACCCACCTTGGGCGCCCAAGTTGGCATCTTTGAGTTAACACCTTTTGCATGAGAATATATTTACAAGACTCAGGTAAGTGGGCCCATTCTCAGGTGCCAACTTTGACATTATGCTTGCAAGATATTTTCTTGATCAATGTTCAATTAAGTGTTCAGTTTGGGGTGCCTAAATTGAGGATACTTTGGTTTTGACTTCATATTACAATGTGGAACTCTACTTGCACAATCTAGGCATAGATTTTTGAGAGGAGCTTTATGCTCATGTATTTGATAACTCTTATGAGTTTAAATATTGATTAATTGTCTATTTATTGCAGGTTATCAAGTTGAGCTTGTGCATGTGTGAAGGTTTGAAGAATGGCATGGGATGTGTGGATTCATGCTTGGTCACATAAAATGCATGGATAGCTTGTGCTACAGAAAGTGTATGAGAGTTTTGTGCAAGTTTTGAAGAAGGATTGTTGAAGGAAAGGAAGCATATCAATAAAGGCTTGATACAGTATTATTGTAATCTTCTTCCAAGGTTAAATAATACAAGCACTTTTGATTTTGGTGGAGTTTTTTCCCGAAAGGGTTTCTCCACGTATATGTTGTGTCACTTCTATCTTCTTGTCTCATTCTTCTACAATCTTCTGTCTCTTTATAAAATTGCTAAAATTGATCTAAACAAGATTAATCATACACAAAGAATTGTGACAAAGAACACTTAATTAAATCTACAACTATAATAGTTTTACAATTTCAAAGCTACAATTTCACCTTCGTTTTCAACATTTGGTATCAGAGCTAACGGTTGGGTAGAGTTTGGGAGACCTTTCTCTTAAAAGTTTGAAGTTTTTTTTTGGCTGTAGTCAGAGCTTTTACTATTGTGTTATTACAGATTTATAAAAGAAGTGCATTTTATCTTCTTGGTTTAGAGATTATAGTTTTCTTGACCTTTTGGGAGTTGTGTCGTTAACAAAAATTCTTTGATCATGTTGATGCCATGGATGATCTTCATTTAGGAGGTGGTTATCACAATGTCATGGATAGATTGGTTACATGTTTGAGTGGGAGTTTTTGACAGTGATGGTTTAATGTTTATCGTGTTTCCATGTATAGCTTGGTATCACAGTTCAGTGGGAGCTTTGGTAGGATATGGTTATCTTCATGTGATTTGAGGAGGTTTTAACATCTTGTTTCATGGAGGAGCCTTAGATTCTTTAGTAAAGGTGTTATTTTTCTTCCTCTAGAGAAGATATAGTTATTTTTGGATTTTGAGTATTAATCCTTTGCTTGGAGCTTCATGATTATGCAGGTTGAATTTGAAGTTGGCATGGATTGATTGGTGGGTGCTCATGGATAATAGAGAGACTTGGGTTAGGCTGGATATTTCTTATGTTAAGAGATATGTGTTGGAATGGTTACTTGTTATAAAAAAAATTCAATAGTAAAGACCGAGGAGCCTACACCTAGAAATGGATGTGAGTCCATCATAGACCTAATGAGAAGTTTTTCTTTATTAAAATCCTATATTGCTTGGTGTTGTATGCACAGTACAATCTTGTATCCCACTCTTGGTCTTCTTGGTAGGTAAATGATCTAAGAGGTGTTTCCCACTTGATTATTAGATGCATTATTTATATGTATCTTGTCTTCTCTTATGCATTAGTTTTGAAAATTGAGTTCTGATGGATTTTTGAGAAGTAGATGCATGATTTTATGTATTATCCATTGTTTTCCTTATAATCTTGAACTTCAGTTAGTTCTGAGGATTTGGGTAGGAGAGGTACAGGAGATAGTTAGTGGCTTTGGGAATTTTCCCTTTTGTTGTGGGAATGTTTGGTTAAGTTTGATCTACTTTCTGTGAGAGGTTTACATCTAAGTTCTTCCATGTTTCATTATAAGTTGAATGGTTAGATGTTGATATCCTTTCAGTTTGGGAGTGTTGAAGGAGATCTTACTTTACACAGTTTGGCACATGTTAGTGTGGTATAAGAACATGGTTTGATTTTTAGGTTCTCTCTTTGTGGGAATACTTTCTTCTTCTTGAAGGTTCTTATGTTATGAGAGATGTATTTTTCATATCATTGTATGCTTCTTTGACACTATGATAGAGTAAGCCACATCCTCTATGTTAAGTGTTATAGGAGGACTTGTGAATGTTGTCTTCTTATTTTCCAATTTGACATTACATGTGTAGTGGTAGTTCCAGAAGGTATATGTGTTTTTCATGAGAGGGGAACCTCTCTTGGACTAGTTACACTTTACTACAGTGAGTTACTATAGAGGTATTTTATCACATGTCTATGTGTGGTATTTCCTTGGAGTCTTATTTTTTAGGATGGTGGATATATGGGGACTTGTCTCTATATTGGTATCATAATGTCATGGAGAGATTGGATACACATGTTTGGTGTGAGCTTATGATAGTGATGTGTTTTGTTTGTGTGCATCATGATTCATGGGTTGCTCAGTATCATGGTTTAGTGGGAGCGTTTTGCAATGATGTGGATCCATTGTTGATTTTGGATGGTTATCTTACATATAAATTCTCTTGGTGCAGGAAGGCCATTGGCCTTGAGTAATGTACTTGATTTTTTAATAATGATTCCTTGTTTAGAATAATTGCAATGTATAATGTCAAGTGGGAGAATGTTGGGAATAGGATTCCATTTAATTGCAATTCTAAACATATTTCATGTATCTCCTAAGTCCTTGGAAAGTGTTCCCCAACACTAGGATTAGAAAGAGATTAAATTCTAATCAAATGAACATGTAAATTGACATTTGTAATTATTCCTAAATGATAGGAACATGTGGGGGCATCCAAGAAGAGCTCCTACAAGATAGGAGCACATGGGGCACCCACATAGAAGGTGGAACCCACCTTGCTTAAGTTAACTATTTGGAGTATTGATAACACTTTAATAATGCATGTAAAGATCCTACAAGTTAGGGATTGATATTTACATGAGTTTAGTTTAGTTCAGTTCATTTTAGTTCAATTCAGTTCAATTCACTATTAGTTTAGTTTAGTTTAGTTTAGTTACGTTATGGTTCAGTTATCTTCAGTTGCATGTAGTTATTTTGAGTTGAATGCTAGTTGAATTCAGTTGACTTGAGTTGCATGACTAATGACTTCAATTGCATGATAGATAATAGGTGGATACTTTTAGTTAAGTGGGGATGATCAATCATGCATAGTGTTTGCATGAATTGGCAGAGAGATATGTTTCAATTAACTAAGATTGACTTGGACCCACCTTCGATGCCCATGTTGGCATCTTTGAGTTAACACCTTTTGCATGAGAAGATATTTACAAGGCTCGGTTAAGTGGGCCCATTCTTGGGTCCCAATCCTGAGGTGATGCTTGCAAGATATTTTCTTGACCAACGTTCAGTTAAGTGTTCAGTTTGGGGATCCTAAATTGAGGAGACTTTAATTTTGACATCATGTTACAGTGTGGAACTCTACTTGCACTATGTAGCCGTAGATTTTCAAGAGGATATTTATGCTCTTGTATTTGATAAATCTTACGAGTTTACATCTTGATTAATTTTCTATTTATTGCAGCAATTACATCAGAGTTTATTGCAGGTTAGTAGGTTGATCTTGTGCATGTGTGAGGGTTTGAAGCATGGCATGGGATGTGTAGATTCATTCTTGGTCACTTGGAATGCATGGATAGCTTGTGTTACATAAAGTGTACGAGATCTTTGTGCAGGTTGTGAAGAAGGATTGTTGAATACAAGGAAGCATATCAATGAATGATTGATATAGTATTATTGTAATCTTGTTCTAAGGTTAAATAATACAAGCACTATTGATTCTAGTGGAGTTTTTTTCCTGAAAGGGTTTCTCCACATATACGTTGTGTCACTTATATCTTCTTGTCTCATTCTCCTACAATATTCTATCTCTTTCTACAATTGCTAAAATTGATCTAAACAAGATTAATCATACACAAAGAATTGTGACAAAGAACACTTAATTAAATCTATAGCTACAATAGTTTAACAAGTTCACAGCTACAATTTCACCTTCATTTTCAATGTTTGGTATCAGAGTTAACAGTTGGGTAGAGTTTAGGACACTTTTCTCTTAAAAGTTTGAAGGATTTTTTTTTGCTATAGTAGGAGCTTTTACTATTGTGTTATTACAGATTTATAAAAGAAGTGTGTTTTATCTTCTTGGTTTATAGATTATGGTTTTCTTGACCTTTTGGGAGTTATGTTGTTAACAAAAAATTCTTTGATTGTGTTGAGTCCATGGATGATCTTAATTTAGTAGATTGTTATCATGATGTCATGGATAGATTGGTTACATGTTTGAGTGGGAGTTTTTGATAGTGATGGTTTAATGTTTATCTTGTTTCCATGTATAGCTTGGTATCACAGTTTAGTGGGATATTTGGTAGGATATGGTTATCTTCATGTGATTTGAGGAGGTTTTAACATCTTGTTTCATGGAGGAGCCTTAGATTCTTTGGTAAAGGTGTTATTTTTCCTCCTTTGGAGAGGATGTAGTTATTTTTGGGTTTTGAGTATTAATCATTTTCTTGGAGCTTCATGATTATGTAGGTTGCATTTGAAGTTGGCATGGATTGATTGGTGGGTGCTCATGGATACTAAAGAGACTTCGGTTAGGCTAGATATTTCTTATGTTAAGAGATATGTGTTGGAATGGCTACTTATAAAAATAAATCAATAGTAAAGATCGAGGAGCCTACACCTACAAATGGATGTAAGTCTATCATAGACCTAATGAGAAGGATGTCTTAATTGAAATCCTATATTGCTTGGTGTTGTATGCACAAGACAATCTTGTATTCCACTCTTGGTCTACTCGATAGGTAAATGATCTAAGAGGTGTTTCCTGCCTGATTATTAGATGCATTATATATATGTATCTTGTCTTCTCTTATGCATTAGTATTGAAATTTTAGTTTTGAAGGATTGTTGAGAAGTAGATGCATAATTTTATGTATTATCCATTGTTTTCCTTGCAATCTTGAACTTGATTTAGTTTTGAGGATTTGGGTAGGAGAGGTACGAGAGATAGTTAGTGGCTTTGGGAATTTTCCCTTTTGTTGTGGGAATGTTTGGTTAAGTTTGATCTACTTTCTGTGAGAGGTTTACATCTAAGTTCTTCCATGTTTCATTATAAGTTGAATGGTTAGATGTTGATATCCTTTCAGTTTGGGAGTGTTGAAGGAGATCTTACTTTACATAGGTTGGCACATGTTAGTGTGGTATAAGAACATGATTTTATTTGCAGCTTCTCTCTTTGTGGGAATATTTTCTTCTTCTTGAAGGTTCTTATGTTATGAGAGATGTATTTTTCATATCATTGTATGCTTCTTTGACACTATGATAAAGGAGTTAGCCACATCCTCTATGTGGAGTGATATAGGAGGACTTGTGAATTTTGTGATCTTGTGTTCAGATTTGACATTACATGTGCAGTGGTAGTTCCAGAAGGTATCTGTGTACTGTATGAGAGGGGCACCTCTCTTGGATTAGTTACACTTTACTACAGTGAGTTACTTTTGAGGTATTTTATTGCATGTCTATGTGTGTTATTACCTTGGAGTCTTATTTTGCAGGATGTTGGATATATATAGGGACTTGTTTACAGATTGGTATCACAATGTCATGGAGAGCTTGGATACATAGGTTTGGTGTGAGCTTATGGTAGTGATGTGGTTTTGGTTGTGTGCATCATGATGCCATGGGTTCCTTAGTATCATGGTTCAGTGGGAGCGTTCGGAAATGATGTGGATCCATTGTTGATTTTGGATGGTTATCTTACAGATAAGTTCTCTTGGTGTAGGAAGGCCATTGGCCTTGAATCATGTACTTTAATTTTTAATAATGATTCCTTATTTAGAATAATTGTTGTATACACCTAAAAATGGTCACATCACATAGTCTGGTAATTAATTAAATATTTTTAATATTTAATTAAATCTCTGAATTTGATCTCTGTATAAATAAATTTAAATAATTTATTTATATTTGTTCATTCTTTCATTTCGATTAAATAAATAAATTTATTCAGTCACTTTTCTTATTCATTTCTTAATTAATTAAATAAAACATTACGATTTATTTATATTAATTATCATTTAATCTTGGCTTGGATATTTTATTCAAATAAAGATTAAACCATTTCAAATTCTTCTAATATCTATTCACAATTAAATATCTCAAAATATTTAATTAATTCTTCTAAAGTCACATCACAATTAAATATGCCAAAATATTTAATTAATTCTTCTAAAGTCACATAACAATTAAATATTCCAAAATATTTAATTAATTCTTCTAAAGTCACATCACAATTAAATATTTCAAAATATTTAATTAAATTTTCTATAGTCCTAAAATCAAAAATCTATTTATTTAATTAATTTAGGGATTATCTTCAACAACCGTGAAACAAACTTCCAAAACAGAAAAATTAATTTCTCTGTTCCTATGCAAGCTTGTTCCTGTGGGTTGAAGACAAGGCTCCATTCTTCTCTCCAACCTCCCAACATTCTCCATCTTCCTCTCAACCTCTCCATCTCTCACCATTCAAATCTACCAGACAATGTCATAGCCATTGATCTTTGCTAGCCAGGATTTTTCCTGCAAAAAGCTATAAAAGGACTGTCGGGTCTTTGAAATTACGAAGAAGCTTTCATATAGAATAACTATAGCCAAATTGCAATAGCATAGCCTTCTAGTATTCACAGCATTCTAGTATCATAGTATAGCATAGAATCATTATATATCATGGCCTATTCACTTCATATCATAGCATCCACAATTTATAGCTCCTATGCATAATCTACAGCCCCTATGCATATCCGTATCAGCATTTTCACTCCACTAGCATATAGAATAGAAAATCACTTTTCTTTGCATACTCATTCTACAGGTTGCCATTCGGAGAAGCCTTGCTTACACAATCTGAGAGCAGCAGCTTCAAACAAATCCCTAGAGATAGAGGAAGATGGAACGGCTCTGAAGAAGCTTTGTTTGTTTCCTTTGAATTCAAATTATTTGCTTTTCTTCAGTTTAATGTTTCATTTGTGTGTGTTTATTATTTTACTTTGATACTAACATATTTACAAACACATTTTTGGCACCCACCGTGGGGCTCTTGCCCCAATTTTAACATTTTATTGCAGATTTTCCTGATAGGTTACGGCCAAAAAATAGCGGATTAGCGCAATAAACACGCTTCAGCAAGATTCATACCCAATTTAGTGCTCGTGAAGCATCTTGTTGCGCCCATAAAGCATCCATGAAGCATCTTGTAGCCCTCGTGAAGCATCTTGCAGTGCCCATAAAGCATCCTACAGCGCCCGTGAAGCATCCTGCAGTGCAACATCTTCACCTAGCATAGCAAATTCTTTATTTGGGCTTAAAATTGAATCTTTGTTTTCTTTGTTTTAAACGGTGATAGGCCTATGCTCTCCCCTTAACTGGGTGATCAAAATGCTAAACTCATATATTTCATTTCATACAATTTCCAGTTTTGTTAAAAACTTTTAGAGAGCCTGCTCTTGTGGGAAAAAGTACTCACCCAAGAGGAACGACTCAAGTGGGTTCAAGCCAAAGCTAGGCTATTCCACCCCACTATAAAATTTAAAGCAAAATTGGGGAAACCCTCTTTTGACGATAGTGTGCAAGATAACCATCCCCAAAGCCTTTGTTCTAAAGGTAGGGAGGTCTCTCGAGGGAGTATATCATTTGCCGCACCGAACGGAAACCCTTACTACAAACTTAGTGTAGTATCCAACCGAAGTCAGTTTCCGAACATCATAATAATCACAGTGCAAGGGAGGGAAGAATCTACCCCCAAGATACTCACCATATAACTGCCAAGGACTGTTTGCTTATGGGATCCGATGTCCACTTCCATCACTCTAAGTATGCACCTAGAAAGAAAAAAAACACGGGCGCCCTTTCGGGGGTGACACGGCTGTGTGAGTCAACGCAGTTCTAAGATGTGGGTTGTTGCTTACTATGATGACCTATCTGAGTACTAAGAGTGAGTCTGTTTGATCTATTTATCATGTGTAAAACCCGTTAAAACAATTTTTGAAAAACATTTTGATCATACACTTGATGTTTAGCATAGTACTTAAAACAACTATTCTACAAATTGTTTGATGTGTTTTCAATACATTAATTCAGTAAAGATCATCCAAAATTCACAATTACATTGATTACTCTCATGTTACGAAATTGGAAATCCACAACTTTTGTTAAGAAATCCATTCTCAAACGAATCAAGAAGCCAAAGAAACCCCTTAGCTACAAGAAACTATTGAAGAAAAGAAGATTCTTGTATCAAAGCCGAAAGGTTTTACTCAAATATAAAACCTTTCTTCATCGATATCATGATTGTGTTAGAGGTTTCACCAATGATTATGCTAGAGAACCTTTATACTCACAAGCCTTCTTTCAAAGAAGAGCCCTTTCTCAAAGGCATAACCATAGTCAACGTATTCGTTTTTGTTATATTCCCCAACCTGCAATTGAATATTCTACTTGTCCAAATCAAATTTTGCAATAGAGAACTCAATCACATTAGGCATTTATCACAAATCCATCCTTTTATGAAACTAGGATCAAACTTCATAAAGTGCAAAATCATTTTCACTTCTTGATCTTTTGCTTAAACATTCCCGCCAACAGGATTTTCATCCTTTCAATTAGGGAACAACACAAGCTAAAGGCTAGAAATCTTTTAAGTCGTAGAATTTTCATTCTATTCTGACTTTCATATCCATCACAAATTGCACTATTTCATTCTTTTGATCAAAAGTGAGTAGAATTTGGAACAAATCTTATGCCTGTCTTCACGAGATCTTGAAAACATATGGAAAAAGATGAAGGAGAAACCACTACAAGAAAAATGGGTGACCATAATGAGAAAGAAGAGGATACATTTAATGTTGATGAATTAACAAAAGAAAAGCTTCAAGAAGTAGAGCAAGATCCCCAATTCCATACTCTTATGGAAAGGATTTTAGAACGAAACAAAGAAAGATATTTTCTTTCATTAGCTAATCAAGGAGCTAAGTTACCTTATAATTTTGATATAGAAGGGATTAAACAGAATCCTGAAACTCCAACTACTAACTTTAGTGCCCTTACTCAATAGATAAAAGAATTACAAGGGAAAATAAAGGAGATACAAGGGGGCACAACAAAGAAGTATGTTTTGGATGATATATCTCCTTATCCATTCGATAGGAGTCTTCAAATGATCCATTTTCCAAAACATTGTGAAATCCCTAAATTTGATAGGTACAATGGAAAAATTGATCCCATTGAACATGTGAGGGATTTCTGAAATATGAGTCTAGAATTCGCCTATGACGATACCTACTTAATGTGTTTGTTTCCACAAAGTCTGGGTGCACAATCCATGGAGTGGCTTTCTAAGATCACTCCCCCTATCAAAACCTTTGAGGAGTTAATAAATCAGTTTATATCACAATACTCCTACAACATCCAACACTAGATAACAATGCTTGATCTTTGTAAAGTGAA
The DNA here is from genome assembly GCA_007258455.2 of Sequoia sempervirens. Lineage (NCBI taxonomy): Eukaryota > Viridiplantae > Streptophyta > Pinopsida > Cupressales > Cupressaceae > Sequoia > Sequoia sempervirens. The sequence goes on along the minus strand of VDFB02000003.1, from coordinate 550,207,414 downwards.
ACAAAAAGTAGGAGAATCCTTCACTACATTTTTGCAAAGGTGGAGAAGGTTGTTTGCACGATATTCTTGTCCTATTCCTGAAAAGGAAAAGATGGATATCTTTATCAATAGCCTAGATCAAGAATTAAGTTATAGGCTTAATCTTCATTGTCCTCATAACTTTGAAAAATTGATTGAAAATGCAATCACCATTGAAGGGGCCTTGGTTAAACAAGGAGTGATAAAACTTGATAATCCAAGTTCATTCAACCAAAACAACAATGATAAAACAAGGTTTTGGAACAAAAATAAAAATGTTGTCAATAATGGTATAGTGGATGCAAATAATCTACGAACAAGATCATCTATCTTCAACCTATCAAGTGTTCCATGAAACAATCAACAAGGAAATATCAACCAATAAGGAGACAACAATCAACAAAGACAAAACTCTAATCAAGAAAGCATGACCAATCAAAATACCAATCAAACTTGTGGTAATTTCAATAACAATCTTGGCAATACCCAAACATCAAATCCGTCAAGACCACCATTCTTTTCAAATCAACAGAATTTTACCGCTTTGGGTCAATCTCTTGAGTCTGCTCTCAAGGAGCTTCTTGATAATAAGGTTATCACCTTACCACCACAAAGAAATTTTGAACCACAAGTTAAACCACCATCTTGGAATGACTCATATTATTACAATTATCATCGATGTAAAGGTCATAGAACAAATAATTGTCAAGCTTTGCAAAATCTAGTACAAGACTTAATTGACAATGGCACTATTACAATTGAAGGACATCATACCAATGATGATCATCAAGCATTCAAAGATCCTTTACCGAACTATCAAAAAGGGGAAACATCGGATACCAAAGCAAAAAGCATACATAATGTTGACAATATAATCCGTCACATCTATGTAGATGATCAGCGAGTTAATGTTATTAAAATCAAGGGAAAATAAGAATATCAATAGGTTAATGTGACTACAAGAGGAAAAGAAAAAGTTGTTTTAAAAGGAAGTTCATCTAAGACAGCTATTCCTTCTCCAAATCATTATAATCTAGTTGATCAATTGAGAAAAACATCAGCGCAAATCTCCATTCTTGGACTTCTCAAAATATCCCCCATACACAAGAATATTTTAGAAGAAGCTCTTGTAAACACAACTATTGATACTGATTTGGATGTAAACAAATTTCAAGCTATGTTGGGACATTTGTCTACCCCCACTTGTCTTTCATTTTCCAAAAAACATGATGCCTCCATGACACATCCACATAATTCATCGCTCTATCTTGAAGTCATGATCCATAAACACTGAATCAGACGTGTCTTAATAAATGGAGGAGCGCAGTTTAAACATTTGTACCTTAAAGCTAATACATGCCTTAGGAATATCAGAAAATGAAATTGATCCACGAAGGAAAATAATTATCAAGGCATATGATGATGAAGAACGAGCTTCCAAAGGACTAATAATGCTACCTATCAGAGTGGGACCTATTGTGAAAAACACATTTTGTTAGGTTCTAGACCGGGATCTTTCCTATAACATACTTTTGGGTCGTCCATGGATTCATGATATGCAAGCAGTACCATCAACGTATCATCAATGCCTCAAGTTTTCGTATGATGGACAAGAAATAACTATACAAGTTGATTACAATAGCACCCAAACTTGTTCAAATCTTCAAGCAACTCAAGACACCTTTGTGCCACATAATAGGGAGGTTCTTACTATTTCCTCTTCCAATCTACAAGGCCAACTGCAAGAATTGACAAAAAATCTTGACACTAAGCTAAAATTTAAAGACAAAGGAGTAGGCGAATATTCGCTATCTCTTTCTAGCTTACCTCCTTCTCCGAGGTCACATGGTCAACCAACCTTATCAAATCAAAAGATTGCAATAGCCTCTACATCCCAAGCTTTTCTGCCAATCACAAAGTTTGATGGACAATTTATTAAAGCCAACACCATTGAGGAAGAAGCTGAAGATAGGGACATCCTAAGTTGGCTATACAAAGATGAAGATGAATCTCTCTTGCACATTAAGTTACCTACAGAACAATGTGGTAAGGGGTACACTATCATGCAGAAAATGGGCTATGAAGGAAATGGTCCCATAGGAAAAAGAAGAGAAGGAATCGTGGAGCCAATTCAACCTATTTCAATACATCCAAATGATAAAATAGGATTGGGATATGGTAAGGATACAGAAGGGTCAGTTTTATAGCAAGCACAACAAACTCATGAAAAAGAATCAATTTCAGATAAACATCATGAAGATGTCACTCTACAAAAACCTTATGGATTAGTTTTCCAATTGCAAGATGGTTCAGATGCTAATTCTAATGAATATGAATGGGACACCATTTATAATGATGAATTTTGGAGAGACAAACAAGTTGATACCATACAAAAATATGCATCCGTACTCATACAAGGAGAAAGCTCGGGAACACAATCACTTGAATTAGACTCACGATATAATGATGACTCAACTGAGGACGATTCAGATTTTCACGAGATTGATAATCGACGGGAGAATACCATCATAGATCTTGTCCACCATGAAGATGACAACCACATCATGACTTTGACAGCTCAAGACCTTATCCAATCTAATGATCCCATGCCTTTAATTTATCCAGAACTTATTGATTGGGACAATGATGCACCTATCCATATCCCTACATTTCATGATGATGAGGACATTATAAATTTCCTTTGTTCCTCTAATGAGGAAAACAATTGTTTTATCCAAGAATTTCATACTCACGATTTTGATAAGGAGGGTGTCAAGTCTCTTAGCTGCAAAATAAATGAAATAAAAGATGGATCTATTAGTGAAAACCAAAAAATGGCAGTGGTAGATCATAATAAGAGAAAAATAAAGAGTGAATCTGATAGTGAAAACCTTTCTGAGGCACTCAAGGACGAGAAACTTGACACTCTTCCCAAGCATTATCATGAAAGATCTTCTATTTTGATCGAACCAACAGAATCAATCAACATAAGTACAGCAGAGCAGCCAAAAATCTTGCAACTTGCAGCATCATTAATAGTTGAAGAAGTATTGAAGTTCATGGAGTTCTTGAAGGAGAATCAAATCAACTTTTCTTGGTCATATGTTGATATGCCAGGGTTAGATCCTAACTTGATAATGCATTATTTATCTATAAACGCAGGGGCAAAACCTGTGAAGCAAAAACTCAAAAAAATGCATCCACATGTTGCATTATTGGTCAAAGAGGAATTAAAGAAGCTTTTAGATGTTGGATTCATTCGGACTATTGACTATGCAGAATGGATTTCTAATATAGTACCTGTTTCAAAGCCAGATGGAAGGATTATAATTTGTACAGATTTCAGAGATTTGAACAAAGCTTGTCCCAAAGATGACTTCCCTTTGCCAAACATAGATATGATTGTTGATTTAACTGTTGGCCATGCAATGTATTCATTAATGGATGGATTTTCAGGATACAACCAGATAAATATTGCACCAGAGGATCAAGATAAAATAGCGTTCACATGCCCTTGGGGTACCTATTGCTAGAACGTAATGCCATTTGGGTTAAAGAATGGAGGAGCCACTTATCAAAGAGCAATGACGACAATTTTTTATGATATGATGCATACATTCATGGAAGATTACGTTGATGATCTCCTTGCCAAATCTCACACACGAAAAGGACATCTAGAAATTTTGTCAAAAATTTTTACTAGAATGGAGAAGTTCAATGTTTGACTCATTCCAAAGAAATGTGTCTTCGGCGTTACATCTGGAAAACTCCTAGGATACATTGTTTTAGAAAAGTGCATAGAGGTTGATCCAGAAAAAGTACAAACTATAATGGACATGCTGCCACCATGAAATATCAGTCAGCTTCAGTCATTGCAAGGATGACTACAGTCCATCAGGAAGTTTATAGCTCAATTGGCAGAAAAAAGCTTACCATTTACACATTTATTACATAAAAATGTCCCATTCAAATGGGAAGAAAAATGTGAAGCAACATTCAATCAGATCAAGCAATATCTTATGAATCCACCAATTTTAATTCCACCCATTCCAGGAAAGCCACTCATTATATATTTCAGCAACAGAAGTATCCTTGGGAGCATTACTAGCACAAGAGGATTCTACAGGCAAAGAAAGGGCCATATACTATATCAGCAGAACTTTAACAATTCATGAATTAAACTACACTTTCATTGAAAAATCTTGCCTCACAGTGGTGTTTGCTTCTCAAAAGTTGTGACATTATATGTTGGCTCATACAGTTAAGTTGATAACCAAAATTGATCCACTAAAATATCTTTTAAGCAGAGCTACTTTAACAAGAATACTTGCAAAATGGGTAATGATCTTAAGTGAGTTTGACATTCACTATGTAGATTGAAAAGCTATTAAAGGACAGGTCATCGTAGATCAGTTGGCCAAAAGGAAAATCCAATGCACATTGAGTTTCCTGATGTAGATGTCTTCACAGCAACAATTCAAAAATCATGGACATTGTACTTTGATGGATCCTACATGCAACAAGCCTCGGGGGTAGGAATTCTTTTTGTCACACCTGAAGGAGATAACATTCCAAAATCATATCGGTTGATGTTTCCTTGCACAAATAACATAGCTGAATATGAGGCATTGCTCATAGGGATAAAGATAGCCTTGGAATGGCAGATTACAGAGCTACAAGTCTATGGTGATTCACAACTTTTCATTAATCAAATCAATGATGATTATCAAACTAAAGATGATAAGTTACTACCTTACAAGAACATGGTGGATGATTTTAAAAATTATTTTGTGTTAATCAAGTTTTCACAAATTTTAAGGGTTGATAATAAAGCTACAGATGCAATGGCTACAATTGCTTCCTTGTTACAATTGTCAGAAGATCAAAAACGGTACGAATTCTTGGTGGAACAATTGTTTTCCCCCACCTATGATAATCCTGAGACCCAAGTCATATATCATTTAACTGGTTATGATTCGCCTTTATATGGCAAGACTTATACCTACCTGAAAGACAACATTTTACCTCCGGACTTATCTCGAAACCAAAAAAGGAATTTCATGTGCCAATCGTCCTGTTATACCTTGATCGCCGACATCCTTTACCGACGTGGTCTTGATGGTACGCTCCTTTGATGTCTTGAATCTGATGAATCTGAAAAAGCCTTACAAGAGGTTCATGGTGGTATTTGTGGAACTCATTCAAGTGGTTTAACCTTAGCCAAGAAACTTGTCAGAATGGGGTATTATTGGCCTACCATGGAGAAAGATTCTTTTACTTTTGTCAAAAAGTGTTCTAAATGTCAGATTCATGGGAATCTTATTCATGCACCTACACAGGAACTGCAACATTTCACTCTGACATGGCCTTTTTCTCAGTGGGGACTAGATCTTGTTGGAAAAATTCATCCTTTATCATCAAATGGGCATAAATTCATTATTACAGCTATGGAGTATTTTACAAAATGGATTGAAGTTGTTCCTCTGACGACCGTGACTGGTAAACAAATCTCTTCATTCATCCTGTATTACATCATTTGTAGATATGGAATTCCTAATTCTATCATTATTGATAATGGGAAGCCTTTCAAGAATCCGGATGTTGACCAACTTTGTGAAAGATTTCACATCCAACATATGTTCTCTACACCTTACTATCCACAAGGAAATGGTCAAGCGGAAGCTTCAAACAAAATAATCTTGAAGATCTTGAAGAAGACAGTAAATGATGCAGGTCGTGATTGGCATGTCCAATTAAATCCAGCTTTGTGGGCATACAGAACCAGTATTCGCACACCAATAGGAGATACCCCATATGCTTTGGTCTATGGAGCAGAAGCAATCTTACTGTGATACCTTGGAATTCCTACCGCTCTAAATGTGCAAAATAACTAAGAAACATGAAAATAACAAAATACCAAGGACACCTCAAGATTAGCCAAAAGAGTGGTTCAACGAAAAGGAATGCAAATAAAATGAAACACAAATATTTTTACCTCCCTTGTTGTTGATACCTCTTTGATTGGCCCTTGCTTGGATTGGTTGTGTGCTCCTTAGATGATTGTTTGAATGTCTAAATGCAAGAATCAATATGCAAGATGATGAGCAAAGATGACTAAATGATTGAAAAGGTTTGAGGATTCAAATGGACAGCATGTAGTTATGAGAGTGCAAAGTGTTCAAAATGCAAATGGGCAGCATGAGGGTGCAAGATGGCTAAGTGTTGAGAAGGCAAATGGGCAGCATAAGGGTGCTCAAAATGAAAGTGTTGGAAATGCCCTTGAGGAGGGGGGTATTTATAGAAGAATTTGAATTCTCTAGAGAATTCAAGGGTCAAGATTGCTCCAACAAGGTCAAGATGAAGGGCTATGGTGGGTTGAGAACCCACAAGCCCTCACATCTTGACATGTGGAGGGTGAAGTGGCCAAGAGGATATGAGGTGGAGATGAGGTGTCAAGAAAGTACATGAGGTGGAAAAGGACATGCACCTTGGGGGATGAGAGGATTTCCACAAAAAGGGGTTTCTTGTCCCCAAGTGGGAGTGAAAGGGACTTTTGAGGAATTTTAGAATTCCTCAAAAATCTACATAGGAAAAGGAAAGGTGGTTGGGGATATAAATGTGAATTAAAAATTCACACTCATAACATGATCTAGAGGATAAAAGGTGGGTTCCAAAAAGGTGGGACTTGGTCACATGTGGAGATTGTGACAAGTCCAAGGTTGGTCACATGTGAAGATTGTGACAAGTCCAAGGTTCTAGAAGCCTTGGAAGGATGGAATGTGAATTAAAAATTCACATATAAAGGAGGGGAATCTAGGACAAAATAAAAAGGAAATAAAAATTCCTTGGAGAATGATTAGGCTTAATTAATAAGTAATTAGAGGATAATTAGGGGCTAATTAGGATTAAAAGCCAACTTGCAAAAGTTGGAGGATGTGACACATCCTAATCAAGGATTAGGCATGTGCACATCCTTAATGAAAAGATTAAGAAATGGATTAGGATTAGATGAAAATGACATGTGAGGAATTAAATAAATGTAATATTTATTTAATTTATTTGATGAAAAGAGGATTAAGGAGGGTAAGGTATTTAATTATTAATTAAATACCTTAGGGATTTGGCAGAATTAAATATATTAATTAAATAATAGTAATATTACTTAATTAACTCGGATAAAAGGATGTTTAGACGAAAAGTGATAAATTTGGATAAATTAAGTGTCCAAATTTGGATGTCTACACTTACCATTAGAAGTTGAAATACCTTCACTTTGGGTCTCACTCAAAGGACTGATAAATGATGAAGACTATAGAGTATCTTGCTTGCAAGAGTTAGAACTATTAGATGAAAGATGTCAACATGCAGCTGACCATTTGAAGGGTTATCAACAAGTTATGTCTCGTAGCTATAATCACAGAGTTAAACCACGAACATTTCAAGTAGGTGATTTAGTCTTGAGAGAAAATCCACGTAATTAGCAAGACAGGGAAAAGAAAGGAAAATTTGAACCAAACTGGCTTGGTCCATTTGTCATCATTGCAGCATACAGTTCTAGGGCATATCAGTTGTCTACATCAGAAGGGGACCTGTTTGAAGAGACGATCAATAGCATTCATTTGAAGAAGTTATATGTCTAAAAAAATCATAAAAATCAAAAAAAGCCCTGAAAAAATCCAAAAAAATTAGAAAAAGTCCTAAAAAAATCCAAAAAAAATCAGAAAACATCTTAAAAAAGTGCAATAAAAACAAGTGTTGAAAACCTGGTAAACAGGCACTACTTGGGATCTAAATAGGTTCCTCCATCTATTACTTATGTCTTGCATTCACTTTCGGTATCATCCATTCATATCTATCATCTGTACATATCTTTCATATCCATCTCATATGACAGGAATCCTTATGTTTCATCATGGCTTGATGAAATTTGTACATATCCATAATCTTTTGGTTGTGTTTATACTGGGGGAAGCAACATAGATTAAACAAGAGAGGGGCAACGAGCTTTTCAAACATCACAAACAGACACAAGACGGTTTGCCAAAATGCAACAAACATTGCCATATCAAATCAACCACAATATGCTTATTCAATGCAAATTGAAATCAAAACAACATGATCCAAACAAACATCAAAGCAAGAACATCAATGTTGATAACCAAGTTGGATGATCTTAATCTGAATATTTTTTGACATACTTTAGGCAAGATTTGAATGGTTGATTGATTTTATATCATATCTCTGGAGCAATTCGATGATGTACTGAACTAGAAAAGCAAAGAAGGAGTATGATTTTTCTTTGTCTGCTGTTTGTGAGGAAATCATTAGTACTATGCAAATTGGTCTTGAGACATGCTCTACTAAGTATCATTGATGACATTTTAGAATTTGCATGGGAAACGGGTTAACTCTTGTCTATTTATGCAAGCAATACTCAGGTCATCTCAGTTCAATTATACCTAGATGCTTGTATTATCTTGCTCTATCAAAAATTCATGAAAGCAATACTCAGGTCATCACTGGTGCTAACATACCCTTTGATGCTTGTATTAACTTTCAACATTTCAAAGCTCTATGATGATACAAAAAAGCACAAATAAGCTCTTTGAATGGCAATATTGTATGAATATCCTGCATGGTTAGTATAGATTGCATTCATGTTAGAATTTGCATTTTGCATTTATAGATTTTTTCCAAAAAGCTGGCAAAGTTTCAAATATTTCATGTCTTTCTAATAAAATGACTGAGTACATTTTGACATTCACAAAAATATCATTTCATACATTTACATCAAAAAATCATAAAACCAAAGCATACATCATAATCACAACATTCATAAACATTCATAAATTGTACCATTCATCATATTCATACAATCATGCATCAATAGATTTCACTCATTTCATAAATCATGCATACATATACATAATAAGCATAAAAATTTGAGAAACCATCATATCATAACACAGCATACATATATAGAAAATCGAACCACTCATCATAAATCATCGTTGCATTTCATATATCTCGAAAATGTATGTCAAAATGTACAAAGATGTCAACTATACATTATATAACATCATCAAAAATGAGATCATCTTAGGGTGTATACAAATGTCTCAACAGAGTATCACAAAAACATCATGTACAATGCACTAGGCAGTGCTATCCTCTGATGGTGCTAGTCTAGGACCTGTCCCACCTGCACCTGATGGACCTACTCCACCTATCCCTGATGGCCCTCTTGGAGGTAATGGCTGTGTCACACCCCTGCTGGTAGTCCAAAAGCAACTATGGGTAGACCGAGACTGTGTATAACTCTCCTTCCACTCAAGTGGCACCGCATCATGATACCTGGTCCTATAGAACTTTTCCTCCCGGGTGGCTCTGGTCACCTCTCTCATCATGTCACCAGGCAAGGTACTCACTGCTATTCTCTATAGACTATCAGCTAGAGAGATGGCCTACTCTCCCCGCTATCTAGATGTATCTCTCTCAGCAGTAACTGTCCTCAACTGTCCCTGAAGCTGTGTAATCAAGGTTTGTGCCTGTGCTAACTGACCCTGTAACCTCTACACTGTACTCTACAAAGAAGATATCTGACCTGACACCACTGGATCTACTGAAGGTGATGGATCTGTATGTCTCATCCATGGTCCACCTCTACTACCTCTCCTACCACCTCCACTCCCTCTCCTACCGCCTCTATCACCACCTCTACCACCACCTCTCCTATCATCTCCACCACCACCATCACCTCCACTCTCCTCATCATCACTATCTCCCTCTGACTCATCATCATCATCACCTCCCTCTGAATCATCACCCTCTGAAGCTATCTCTCTCTGTCATCTCTGACTGCCTCTCTGTGGTCTCTGTATAGCAACCAGAGCAACAGGCTTATCAGGATCAAACAATCGTGGTGCAGGATGCTCTAACACATACTGACTATACTCTGGCGTCATCCCTACGTCAAGGACATCAACTCAGTAATCCCGCATCACAAATCCTAAACTAGTGAACTCTGCCACTACTGCCTCATAAGAAATTTGTGGACCCCACACTATAATCTCTGGCTGTCATCGTGCATAAATGGAAAAACCCATAGGCATACCCTAAATCTGACCGAACTGTCGACATACTCATCCAGCAAGAAATCTCTCAATAATCCACAAAGTACACCCAATAATATATTTGGACGTACAGACATAAGGCATCTCCCTCGCATCCTTTGGCCATGCCTCACAATCTACATATGGCCACCAGCATACTGTATCAAGATCATCTAAGAAACGCTGCCAATGATCCAGCTTGCCTAGTCTCAGCTGAGCAATAGTATCGGTATATCCCCATCTGTACGATCGACCAACAGGTCATTGGCTATGAGTCAACGGTCGCATAATGGGAAAGTGCTCCCATGCCCATATCTGTAATAACGAACAGCCAACAGCAAAACTCCGGCCTCTACCGTATACAATATGATGTAACTCATCATACAAATGCGCAAGCATGCATGATCCCCATGCATACCGTGTACCCTGCATCACCATCCTCTCCAGCACATGACCCCACCTAACTGCGAACCCCTTCAACCTATGGTCGGGGCACAAAACACCTCCAATGAAACCTGCAAGTACAAACGCTAAGGGTGCATATGAATCTGCCATCTCGCCCCATGGGTGAAGTATCTAGCAATCTGATCATCTCTAAAAATCCTCCTCAAAGCATCAGTGCCTCCAGCCTCTCGGCTATCAAAGACCACTATCTCACCCATCACTGGGATCCTCAAGATATGGTACATGTCCTCTGGCGTCACGGTAATCTCTTCAGTCGGTAAATGAAATGTGTTGGTATCACTATGCCACTGCTCTACGAGTGCTGTCAATAAAGCTCTGTTGAGGCGCACCTCAGGCATGTCAAGCAATGAAGTCAATCCACATGCCTCAACTACATCCCAATCTGACTATAACAGCTATGGAATCAAGCTCCATGAACTCGGGAATGTCTCCCGTAACTGTAAAACTCCCAATCTCTCCTGTTGACAAATCATCATGGCAAAGTAAAATCAATATCAAATCATCACAACTCATCAATCAAATCAGAATATCAATCACACTATTTGTTTTTCATCATCATGGAATGCAAATATATCACAATCATGTTTGTTTTTAACAACCTTAGAAGCAAACATATCAATCAACTATTTGTTTTTCATTTTCATGAAAGAAAATAATCAAAATCTTGTTTGTTTTTAACAACTTTAGAAACAAAACTTATTGATCCTATTTGTTTTTAACAACTTTAAAAGAAAATTTATCAGCTATTATTTGTTTTCCAACAATTTTGGGAACAAATTTATCAAATACAACAACATCCAATCATGGGCGCTATAGGATTCCTCAAGAGCACTATGAAAATGGTCATGGGCACTACAAAATTATTTAAGGGCGCTACAAGATCAAAGGAACTATGAAAATGATCAAGGGTCCTACAGAAATATTTAAGGGTGCTACAAAATTATATGCGCTATGAAAATTGTCATAGGCGATATGCAAATAATCAAGGGCGCTAAAACATACTATTTCACACTCAAAACATTGATAAACGTGCTCCGAAAGGAAAATTTTCAAAAAGCAGAGGTTTAACGGGGTACATACCGGAGGTCCATAATGCGCCAACCGCTAATGTCGTCGGATGTGCTCAAAACGGTGCTGGTGAATCGGAAGTGCCATCTTTCTCACTCCAGAGCTCAAAATTTACAATTTTTACTAGGTTAAAATGAGAAAATGACATGGAAAATGACATTTTTAACCTATTTAAAAGCAAAATTGGGGCATTTTAGCACATTTTATCATAGTAGGGGCAATTTTAGTCATCAATTTTTCATTTCATATCTTTCCAAGTCATTTTCTTCATACCATAATTTTCAAACGATGAATCGACATCTTCAAAATCATAAAAAAATTTAAAATTCAAAAAAATCTAAAAATTCAAAAAAATCAAAATCTTATCAATTCATCGTTTGAGGGGGCATATACCTATCAACATTCGACAATCAACATCTAGGGAAAATTTCAAAATTCTTTGAAGCAATGCATAAAATGCATCACTTCAAAGAGGGGCAAAATGTATACACCTAAAAATGGTCACATCACATAGTCTGGTAATTAATTAAATATTTTTAATATTTAATTAAATCTCTAAATTTGATCTCTGTATAAATAAATTTAAATAATTTATTTATATTTGTTCATTCTTTCATTTCAATTAAATAAATAAGTTTATTTAGTCACTTTTCTTATTCATTTCGTAATTAATTAAATAAAACATTATGATTTATTTATATTAATTATCATTTAATCTTGGCTTGGATATTTTATTCAAATAAAGATTAAACCATTTCAAATTCTTCTAATATCTATTCACAATTAAATATCTCAAAATATTTAATTAATTCTTCTAAAGTCACATCACAATTAAATATTCCAAAATATTTAATTAATTCTTCTAAAGTCACATCACAATTAAATATTTCAAAATATTTAATTAATTCTTCTAAAGTCACATCACAATTAAATATTTCAAAATATTTAATTAAATTTTCTATAGTCCTAAAATCAAAAATCTATTTATTTAATTAATTTGGGGATTATCTTCAACAACCGTGAAACAAACTTCCAAAACAGAAAAATTAATTTCTCTGTTCCTGTGCAAGCTTGTTCCTGTGGGTTGAAGATAAGGCTCCATTCTTCTCTCCAACCTCCCAACATTCTCCATCTTCCTCTCAACCTCTCCATCTCTCACCATTCAAATCTACCAGAAAATCTCACAACCATTGATCTTTGCCAGCCAAGATTTTGCCTACAAAAAGCTATAAAAGGACTGCCAGGTCTTTGAAATTACAGAGAAGCTTTCATATAGAATAACTATAGCCAAATTGCAATAGCATAGCCTTCTAGTATTCACAGCATTCTAGTATCATAGTATAGCATAGAATCATTCTATATCATGGCCTATTCACTTCATATCATAGCATCCACAATTTATAGCCCCTGTGCATAATCTACAGCCCCTGTGCATATCTGTATCAGCGTTTTCACTCCACCAGCATAGAGAATAAAAAAGCACTTTTCTTTGCATACTCGTTCTATAGGTTGCCATTCGAAGAAGCCTTGCTTACACAATTTGAGATCAGCAACTTCAAACAAATCCTTGGAGATAGAGGAAGATGGAACGGCTCTGAAGAAGCTCTGTTTGTTTCCTTTGAATTCAAATTATTTGCTTTTCTTCAGTTTAATGTTTCATTTGTGTTTGTTTATTGTTTTACTTTGATACTAACATATTTACAAACACAATTGCAATGTATAATGTCAAGTGGGAGAATGTTGGGAATAGGATTCTATTTAATTACAATACTAAACATATTTCATGTATCTCCTAAGTCCTTGGAAAGTGTTCCCCAACACTAGGGTTAGAAAGAGATTAAATTTGAATGAAATGAACATGTAAATTGACATTTGTGATTATTCATAAATGATAGGAACATGTGGAGGCATCCAAGAAGAGCTCCTACAAGAAAGGAGCACATGGGGCACCCACATGGAAGGTGGAACCCACCTTGCTTAAGTTAATTGTTTGGAGTATTGATAACACTTCAATAATGCATGTAAAGATCCTACAATTTAGGGATTGATATTTACATGAGTGGAGTTTAGTTCAGTTTAGTTTAGTTTAGTATCAGTTTAGTTCAGTTAATTTATGGTTTAGTTATCTTCAATTGCATGTAGTTAGTTTGAATTGAATTTTAGTTGAATTCAGTTGACTTGAGTTGCATGACTAATGACTTTTGTTGTAGGATAGATAATAGGTGGATACTTTCAATTAAGTGGGGATGATCAATCATGCATAATGTTTGCATGAATTGGTGGAGAGATATGTTTTAGTTAAATAAGATTGACTTGGACCCACCTTGGGCGCCCAAGTTGGCATCTTTGAGTTAACACCTTTTGCATGAGAAGATATTTACAAGTCTCGGTTAAGTGGGCCCATTCTTGGGTGCCAAATTTGAGGTGATGCACGCAAGATATTTTCTTGACCAACATTTAGTTAAGTGTTCAATTTTGGGTGCCTAAATTGAGGAGACTTTGGTTTTGACTTCATGTTATAGTGTGGAACTCTACTTGCACAATCTTGGCGTAGATTTTTGAGAGTAGCTTTATGCTCTTGTATTTGATAACTATTATGAGTTTACATGTTGATTAATTGTCTATTTATTGCAGCAATTACATCAGAGTTTATTGTAGGTCAGTAGGTTGATCTTGTGCATGTGTGAGGCTTTGAAGCATGGCATGGGATGTGTGGATTCATGCTTTGTCACATGGAATGCATGGATAGCTTGTGCTACAGAAAGTGTATGAAATTTTTGTGCAGGTTGTGAAGAAGGATTGTTGAAGGAAAGGAATCATATCAATCAAGGATTGATACAATATTATTGTAATCTTGTTTTAAGGTTAAAAAATACAAGCACTATTGATTATGGTGGATTTTTTTTGAAATGGTTTCTCCACGTATATGTTGTGTCACTTCTATCTTCTTGTCTCATTCTTGTACAATCTTTTGTCTCTCTCTACAATTGCTAAAATTGATCTAAACAAGATTAATCATACACAAAGAATTGTGACAAAGAACACTTAATTAAATATACAACTACAATAGTTTTACAAGTTCAAAGCTGCAATTTCACCTTCATCTTCAACATATTTTTGGATAATGGATTTGTAAATCTTTAAGGTAGACTTGTGACCTTCAAGATAAACTAGTCTGAGATGTGATAAGTAACTTAACTAAATGTATGGAAAAGGATTCATTTCACACACAAATGCTAAGTTAGGATTTTGGATTGATAAATTTCTAATTCTACAGTGTTGATGTGTTCAAAATTTTTGCAAAGGTTGATGGAGTGAAATGTGAAAGATGATAAGGGGTGGATGAAATGTTTGACCCAAAATTTTAACGTAGAGTGAACCTTTATTTTGCAAGACCAAGGTAGTAAGAAACAGGCTATACATATAAAGCGTTCAAACCCTAAGAACTCAATGATTAAAAAAGTGATTGTGAAATGTGTAGATCCGGTTCATCTATTAAAGAGCACAGATAAAATCTTCTTATTGCACTATCTTGGTTGTGGTGATTCCTTACAATTCATCTTCTGATATACTTTGAAATACGATGTTTAAGTTTAAAGTGGTGGTATGTAGACCTTATCTTGGGGATTTTAATTTTGCAAGAGATCATGAATACAAGCATAAGACTAAAAAGAGGATATTTATTACCATGTAGGAGGTGGTAATATATGCCTTTTGGCCACAATATCTATTCTTTCCTCTTGTTCATCTAAGATGTATGTTGTGTTTCTCCACTGGGTTGGTGTTTCCTTTGTTTCAAAAGTGAAGCTCCTCAAACTACTATTTATATATGTATTTTCTCCTTCAGTTAGTTCGAAGTTTGGTTGAATGATAGCTAATGTAAGGTTTGGTTGTTGAATCAGAGTGATCAAACACCAAATGGTCATGTGGGGTTTAATTTATCAATTTATCTTGCTTAATGAGTTTCTTTTTACCATTCATTTCACAAAGTCCATTTTTGTGAAAAGGATGAAGTTAGGGGCATAGTTACTTATGTTGAATTTGGAAAGTATGGATTGAGATGTAAGCCAAAATATTTTGAAGTCTCTAAGGATAGAATCCTTAGGACAAGCATCACTATCAAGGCTTTTTCAAAGGGTATCCATTCTTAGACCAAAGGGTTTGAAATTTTGAAAAGAATTGTTGATGTTTGTTTGAAATGTTTTGGAACCAAGCAAAGTGTTAAACTCACTCACAAGCATTCACAATCCTAGCCCAAGTGGGTTTTTATTTCTTAGTAGGCTTACCACCATCCCCTAAGAGATGATTAATTTGTGAAGATGAAATTGACAAATAGGCTATGTCAAGGAAATGTACCATCTTGACGTGCCAAGAAAAGGAGTCCCTTCTCCATTTTCTTTATTGCCTCAACCAAAAACCAAAAATTCTAGGAGTGGTTCTCCTCTCATTCACTACTTCAAAATACACTTTGGAGGTAAAATTGGTGAGCTACTAATGACAAGGTTCATAATCAGGATTTTCAGGATAAACTAGTGCTATACATGTGGCAATTCACTCAAGTGAGATGTCTCCATGCCCTTAGAAATATCTAAGAGTTTTAACACATCGCAAGGATAATAAGGGAGACATTCATTAGTATAGGACAATAACACTAGTTGGTAAATGACTTTTGTCACAACCAATTATTTATATAGCAGACTGAAATGAAAGTACCGCTTGGTTCATTCCTTCTCGCAAGTTGGGAGGTAGGCCCTAAAGGTAACACATGTTTGAAGCTTAAAAAATTTTTCGTCACTCAAGATTTTCAAAAGGAACAAGGAGAGAGGATAGGCGCTTCCAAGAAGAAAAGGTATAATTGTGTGTTTCTCTTCACCCGAGATCACACAAAGTGCAAGGGTGGAGAATACACACAACAAGCATACACAAGAAAATTAGACACATGTTCATTTTAACTATAACAAGAATGATGAGTTCATTTTAAGCACCAAATGAAGTGTGTAAGTGTGGAAAAATGTAAACAAACTACAATTAAATACACCTCTTAATGAAACATTAGATCAAGATTAAACATGAATTAAACTAATTTAAAACACAGAAAAGCCTAAAAGCGTCTCATTGTCTCCTATCTCCAAAGATTTATCAAATTACAGAAGCTCTTAGATTTGTAAGCACTGTAACTATTTAAAATGCCTATCTAGAGAATGGAATGGATGCTAAATGTTGTGATTTCGATGATTTCTAATGAATTCTAGATGATATGGAGCTACTGTAAATGAAACCTGATGGATGAAAGCTACAGTAAAAGCTAATGATGTTGTCGTGATATGAAATCTACTAATGCCATGATGCTATGATGATACTAAAAATGCTAATGCTAAATGATTGCTTGGTTGCTTGAGTACTAATTCCTGCAGAGTAAGTTTGCATAAAGGATGATAATTCTCGGATGATTTTGATGCTTCAGAAGGCTGCATATATAGATTTTCGGCAGCACATTTGCACAGGGGTAACACAACAAAGGCTGAGATGAGAAGGTGGAGTTGATCATGGAGGATTGTTCCTCCCCATGAAAACACTAGGCAAGATGAGAGGAAAGATTTTAGGTAGAAGATTGAGAGGATTTCCTGCAGGTTTGTCCCCAAGGCTTTTCCAATGAATGATAGTTGCATTAATTAGATTTTGAAAATCTAATTTTATTGGTGAGTGAATAGAGGGATTAGATTTATCCATTATTTAAATATTTTTGATTTATTTAAATTCATCAAAAGAGGAATAAATAATTTAATAAAATAAACTATAGAAGTTTGTTTATTAAATTAAAATAGAAAGAATATGATAATTAAATTAAAGATTTTAGGATATCTTTATTTAATTAAGAAATGTGATGAGATAATTAAATAATGCCAACTATCAAAGTTGTATATTTATTTTAAGATAGAATTTAATGGATAAAGTATAGAAGAAATAATAATGATAATAATTAAATAAAACAGAGTATTTAATTTTGTTTATTCAATTAAGAGAAAAATATGATAAGATAGAAGAACTAATAGTGAACTTAATATAAATAAATATTTCTATTTATTTACTAAGTAGATGAATTTAGGATTAATTAATCAAATAAGTCGTATTTAATTAATTAGATTCTCCAGAACATTTTTAGGTGTCTACATTTTGCCCCTCTTTGAAGTGATGTGTTTACGCATTGCTTCAAAGAAATTTTTGTGTTGTTGCTGCTAGTATCGACGAGAAATTTTTCAGAATGCCCCAGACATGTTTTCAGGTGATTGATGGATATATGCTCCCTCGGGAGATAAATTAATGAATTTTTGATTTTTTTGAATTTTTGGAATTTTTCAATTTTTATTTTTTTTATGATTTTTTGATGAGTAAATATAGATTCAATGAAGATTTGATATAATAAAATTTATCTCCTAATAATTGATGTAGAAAGTTGTTCTAAATGAGTTTCAATTAATCTCCCCTCTAAAAAAATTAAATCAATGTAATAAAAACCCCTTTTTGAAATAACCTATAAAAGGTTAAAAAGGTCTTTTTCAAAATCATTTGTAGATTATGACTTTTGAAAATTTGAGAGAGAGATTTTGTGTTACATGGAGCAAGATGTCGATTCCCTTTCACACTCACCGTTTTGATCGTGTTCGACGTCATCAGTGGCCGGTCGCGTTCGAACCTCTGGTATGTTCATTATTTTTTTTGGTTTTCGTACATTTTTAATTTTTTAATGTATTTTCGGCTTTTTACAAAAGAAACCTATTTTAGCACTTCAACATTCTATTGTAGCGCATTTTGACTCTGTTGTAGCGCTTCTAGGGTCTGTGTTAGTGCTTTTGATCTTTTAGCACTTTAAGAATCTGTTTTAGCACATCTAGGGTGTAGGTTGGCGCTTTATGAATTTTAGCGCTTAGGTTAGCTATTGTAGTGCTTTTCTAAAATAGATTAGCGCGTAAAGAGTTTTAGCGCTTAGGATAGATTTTGTAGCACTTTAAGGTCTATTTTAGCATGTTTCAAGTTTTAGCTTTTTTCCAAAAAACATTAGCGCTTTGACCCGATAAAATGGTGCTTTTGCTAAAATGGTGCTTTGTTTAAATGTAATAGCGCTTTTATCTGATGAAATGACGCATTTCTTTGTTTTAGTGTGATTTTCAATCTCATGATGGGTGAGGTTTGATGTTTTGTGCTGATGATAATTACCCTCATGATAGGTGAGGAATAATTAGAATTGACATACCTCATGATAAGCGAGGTTGATTTTGATGTGTTGATGATGATTACCCTCATGATAGGTGAGGAATAATTAGAATTGACGTACCTCATGATAAGCGAGGTTGATTTTGATGTGTTGATGATGATGTCATGATAGGTGAGGTTTGATTTGATTAGTGCTCATGAGCTTTGATTAGAATTCTTACCAAAAGCTGATTTGATTTGATATTGTATCTTGATGTTATTTGAAGATTGACATGAATTTATTGACCTTGATTTTTGTTGTGATAATAGGAGAGATTAGGGAACCTCCAAATTCAAGAGTGTTTCCCTTGGACATTAGATCTTATTCCTAGGCTAGCACAGCCTAAGATGGCCATCATCACACGTGGATTATCTCCTCTTCTTTACATGCCCCATATTAGGATTAATTGAGGTTTGTTGACAGCTCTAGCTGAGAGATGGCATAGTGAGCACAACACCTTTCACCTTCCCACTGGAGAGATGACAGTCACCCCAGAGGATGTTTGGCGGATCCTTCAGCTTCTGATTGTTGGAGATGTTGTCGTATATGATTTGAGAGAGCAGGGTGGGACCGATGCACTTCGTAGAGTGTTTCAAGGATGATCGGATTGCAGGAGAGTGGATTCCATGGCGTGACATGGTTGATGCATATGCCACTTTTCTGACAGTACTTGCTAGTTTCATTGGTGGATTCCTTAGTCCTGATCGTAGGTCTAAGGGATTTTCAGTTGGTTGGGGCCGAGTTCTAGAGAGCATGGTTGTTCATGGCACCCATTTCGCTTGGGGTATGTGTTTGCTTGCCTAGTTATATCATGATTTACATTTAGTTATATATCTCAGTGGTTGGAGTTTATCAGTCGGCGTTACCTTGTTTCAAGTATGGGTGTGGGAGCACATAGCTGTCACACGTCCAGTTCCAATTGATTAGAGGCCACCTAGGAGACCTTATGTATTCTGATATTCTAGCAAGTTTACCCAGTCTAAACTGGGTAAGTTAGAGTTTTGGAGGAGAGTGATTGATGATATAGAGTCTGTGACATGGCATCCCTACCTAGATTGTGATCACTGGAATGATGATGATGTTCAGCTACCATTTCTTTATCAGTCGATGATTTTGATTGGTCATGGTTGTCGGGTTTTAGAGAGATTCTTGACCAGACATGTCTACAGACAGTATGGGATGGTACAGGGTATGACCCAAGGTGTTGCTCACTATGCTCGTCAGCAGTCGAATACAACAGATTGGGGGCCTTGTTTGTCATATGCTATAGCAATTCAGCAGTTTCAGGCTTTACAGCCCTTTGTGTGGGATATTCGGCCAGATATTGTCAAGGCTCCTCTTACAGCCGACTATGCTGAGTATTTTGCTTTGCATCCATTTTCACACCTGACTATTCTAGATGAGCCTGGCCCATTACATGTTGAGGAGGATGTTCCTGTCACTCGTGGTCATAGATGGAGGAGAGAGGATGTTGATGTGGTTGGTGAGGCAATAGTTGAGCCTAAGGTTGATGTTGGGGTAGAGGAGGATATTGAGGCGGAGGATGTGGATGTTGGTGGCGAGAGTAGCAGAGAGGAGAGCAGCGGAGATGAGGGATTTGATAGTGGAGAGGCTGCAGTTGGATCGAGCCCTGCCTTAGATTTTCTTGGTGAGACCGTGCCTCATAAAAGGCAAGCTGTGGGAGATGTTTCAATGCAGCTGCAGCTAGCAGATCTTCAGGTGTAGTTAGAGACTATGCAGAAGCAGCTTCTCTAGACTTAGGGTTTATTAGAGTAGACACAGGCTCAGATGCAGTCACAGGTTGAGTTACATATAGAGACTCTGTCGGGTGTGTAGACTCAATTAGTTACAGCTCGGTCACAGATTGCAGCATTGACAGCCGAGAGGGATGTGGCTAGACAGACAGCCAGGATAGCTCAGTCTTAGGTTACCTTATTGACAGCTAAGATAGATGCGGCCAAGCAGACAACTGGGACAACTCAAGCTCATCTTACTTCATTGACAGCCAAGAGAGATGCTCTCAAGTTTGTAGCAGAGGGTGCTCAGGCTTCAGTTGATAGATTACAGAGGCTAGCAGATGGTACCTCCTTGGCAGATTACATGCAAGAGGTTGCTCGTATTAGTGAGGAGATTGAGTTTTATAGAGCAAGGTATTATGATGTAGTGCCCTCTAAGCAGAGAGTGAGATATGCAAGGTCCCATTCTGGTAGGTCATGATCCAAGACTATCTGTGCAGGTGTTACTCAGTCGTTACCCAAAGATCCCAAGGATCCCAGTTCCTCTAGCGGTAGTGGTCCTGATCCTGCCATGCCTACACCATCTGGAGGCAGCAGCACATGATTTTGTCTATGATGTACTTTGATTGATTTACAACCATTATTGATGTTTTATCTCTCTTCTTTTTAGACATCATTGTATACTTGACATTGTGATTTTGATATATATGAGATGCAGTAGATTCTACTGTCTATTATATGTTTTATTTGATTTTCTGATGGATGCATTTTGTTTTGATGTTTATATGCTATGTGATGGTTTTATTGTCATAATGTTATGCTTTGATTTGATATTGTTCTATCTATGATGCAACTAATGGTAATGTATGGATGCATCGTATATGGATACATGATTTATGATGTGTATGGATTTATGATGTGTATGGATTTATGATGTATATGGATTTATGATGTGTGTAGATGATATACTATATGTGATGTAAGTGTTACTTATTGGATGAAAATGTGGAATGATACATGTAATAAATTAATGGAATTTATTATCATATGGATGGATTATATGTGAATATTTGATACAAGAAAAGGATGAATGTGATGATTGTGATGTATTTTAAGTATAATTGAATTATATATGTATGTTGAAATGAGTGAATGATGAAATGATGATTCAAATGTTTTGAATATATGCAAATGATTATGATGATTCAACCTATATGATTATGATGTTGTCAAGTATACTCAGTCTTGTATGAAAAAAGATAATTTATTTAAAGAATGATTCACCAGTTTACTTTGTAACAAATACTCTGCAAATATGTCCTATTATGGATGCAGTCTACTTTTATTATGCAAATCTATATGTTGGTATAGGCATTTTAACAATACTTTTGTGCTTTTTTTTTATCATCACTGAGCTTTAAAATGTTGAAAGTGAGTACAAGCATCAATAGTATAATATAAACCGATGATAACTTGAGTACTACTTTCATGATTTTTGATATTGCAAGCGAACACAAGCATCGAGGTATAATTAAACCGAGATGACCTGAGCATTTCTTGTGTGAAACAAACAAGAATAAACCACTTTCCTATGTGAATTGGAATGTCATCCATGATACTTTGTAGAGCATTTCCCACGATGATTCACACAGTAATTATGATTTATTCACAGACATTAGACAAAGAAAATATCATTCTCCTTCCTAGCTTCTCTAGTTCAATACATCATTGAGTTTCTCCAAAGAAATGATAATAATGATCAAAAGTACAACATATCTTTCATTTGCTTATAGTATTCAATCATTATTCAAATTAGATCATCCATCCTAATTTTATGATTTTTTTTTTTTTGTTTTTTGAGATTTTGGATCAAACTAACCTAAAGACCTATCCTAGGGGCCTTGGGGGTTGATCAAAGATTATCCTTACGTACATTATATATGCAGAGACCACGTAGTTCGACTAACACTGACTCATGTTTTTTTTTATTTTTGATATTGACTCATTTGACTTGTGTTTGGATTTTTCGATATGATATGGAAGTCCAATGTGTTTATGATGGTGATTGGTGATTCATGTTGGGTTGTGTTTTGATTGCTCTTTTTGTTTCTTTTGTCCATTTTGTGAAGCTCAAGATTTATTGCCCCTATTGAGGTTGAGATGTTGCCCCCAGGCCAGGGTGAGACATGACCATGTGATATGATATGATAATGGATGTAAAATGATGGTGGAAGTAATGACCATGACAAGTGTCCAAATAGATGGGAGAGTTGGTTTTTAAATCCCAAATAGCGCCTGTTTCCAGGTTTTCACTATATGTTTTTATTGCACCTTTTCATTTTTTTATTTTTTTTTTATTTTTTATTTTTCGTCTTTTTTTTAATTTTTTTTGTATTTTTCTATCTTTTTTTATATATTTTTTTGTATTTTTTTTTTTGGTATTTTTCTATCACCCAGATGCCTATTTGCCAGGTTTTTCATCAAGGTAACCATTTCCAGAAACTAATTCATGCACTAATTGATTCAGGTGTAGAATTTTCTAAGATGGATGTTGTTGATAGGTTCATCAAACCATTCCCCTTTGGGTGTAGACAATTGATATGCTCCTGAGCCATACACTAATATGATAACAAATGGACCTAACCAATTAGGTTCAAATATCCCTTTCTTTTCTCTATCTTGCTAATTTTTAGGGTTTTCCTTTAGAACCAAGTCACCAACTTGAAAAATTCTAGGTTTTACCCTGTGATTGTAACTCTTTGACATTCTTTGTTGGTAGGCTTTCAAATGATTTACTGCTTGTTGATGATGTTCATCTAGTAATTCCAGCTCCTGTAGCCTTGAAATTCTATAATCCTCATCTGCTATGAGACCTTTTAGTGATACACGGAGTGATGGTATTTCTATCTCAATTGGTAGAATGGCTTTTGATCCATACACCAATGCGTATGGTGTAGCTCTTGTTGGTGTTCTAATGTTGGTTCTGTAGGCCCATAATGCAGGATTTAACTAAACATGCCAATCATGTCCACCATCGTTTACCGTCTTCTTTATAATTTTTAGGATTGTCTTGTTTGAGGCTTCTGCTTGTCTGTTTCCCTATGGATAGTATGGTGTTGAAAAATGATGTTGAATATGGAATTGTTCACATAATTCCTGGATGTCCTAATTTTTAAAAGGCCTTCCATTGTTTGAAATAATGGATTGAGGTATCCCATATCGACAGATGAGATAGTTGAGTATAAAAGATGAAATCTATTTTCCAGTGACAGTTGTCAATGGTACTGCTTCTATCCATTTTGTGAAATACTTTGTTGCTGTGATGATGAACTTGTGGCCATTTGATGAAGGATGTATTTTCCCCACTAGGTCCAATCCCCATTGACAAAAGGGCCATGTGGATGTGAATGGTTGTAATTCTTGCACCGACGCATGAATTAGATTACCATGAATCTGACATTTTTGACATCTTTTAACATATTGATATGCTTCCTTCTCCATATTCGGCCAATAATACCCTAAACGGAGGAGTTTCTTAGCTAGGGTTAGCCCACTTGAATGAGTCCCACAAATACCTTCATGGACCTCTCATAAGGATGTTTCAAATTCATGATGCTCTAGACACCGGAGAAGAGTACCATCTAAACCTCGACGGTAAAGGATGTCAGCAATTAATGTATGTCTTGTTGATTGATGGATAAAGTTACATTTTTGGTTTCTAGAGAGGTCAAGAGGAAGAATGTTGTCTTTGAGGTAAGTATAGATCTCTCCATATTGTGAGGGTTGAATGTTGGGTATGTGGCATATGGTATGTGAATCAGGGTTATCGTATGCAGGACTAGATACTTGTTCAACCATAAACTCATATCAACCTTTATTTTCTGATAATTGCAAAAGGGATACAATTGTTTCCATGGCATCTGCAGCTTTTTTTTTTCTGCCTGCGGTATTTGCTCGAACTTGATATCCATGAAGTATTTCTTTAGATCATCTATCATTTGCTTATAAGGCATGAGCTTCTCATCTTTTGTTTGATACTCATTATTTACTTGATAAATGACAAGTTGTGAGTCCCCATACACTTGCATTTATGTAATTTTCCATTCAATAGCTATTTTGATGCCTATAATCAATGCTTCATATTCAGCTATATTGTTTGTGCATGGAAACATTAACCGATAAGATCTGGGAATAGTGTGTCCTTGAGGGGTGACAAATAGAATTCCTGCCCCCGCTCCTCTCTATGTATATGATCTGTCAAAGTACAGTCTCCATTGTTGAATTGTAATATTCATGATGTCAGCATCTGGAAATTCAATGTGCATTGGATGATGATTTTTTAATGGAGCTTCAGCTAGTTGATATGCTATTACCTATCCTTTGATGGCTCTCCTATCAACATATTGGATATCAAACTCACTCAATATCATGACCCATTTTGCAAGTCTTCCTGTTAGTGCAGCTTTACTAAGTAAGTATTTTAATGGGTCTATTTTTGCTATGAACCTGACTATGTGAGTCAACATGTAGTGTTGCAATTGCTGAGTTGCAAATACTACTACTAAGCAAGCTTTTTCTATGAATGTATAGTTTACTTCATATCTATTGAGAGTCCTACTAATGTAGTAAACTACTTGTTCTTTTCCTTCAGAATCCTCTTGTGCTAATAAAGCTCCTAAAGATATTTCAGTTGTTGCAATATATAGTAATAGTGGTCTTTCTGCTATGGGTGGCATGAGTATCGAAGGTGTCACCAAATATTGCTTTATCTGGTCAAAATTTGTTTCATAGTTATGATCCCATTTGAATGAAACATTTTATGAAGTAGATAATTAAATGGATGATTCTTATCTGCTAGCTGGGAGATAAATCTCCTAATGGATTGTAACTTGCCTTGTAGGGACCTTAATTGACTGATGTTTTTAGGCGGTGGCATCTCCATGATTGCCTTAACTTTAGCTAGATCCACTTCAATACCTTTTTCTAAAACTATGTAACCAAGAAGTTTTGTTGAAGTCACCCCAAAGATACACTTCTTTGGGTTCAATCTTACATTGAATTTTTCCAATCTAGTGAAGATCTTATCAAGTATTTCAAAATGTCCTTCCCTAGTGTGTGATTTTTCTAAGATGTCATCCACATAATCTTCCATGAAAGTATGCATCATATCATGAAAAATTATGGTCATTGCTCGCTAATATGTTGTACCTGCATTTTTCAATCCAAAAGGCATGACATTCTAGCAGAATGTTCCCCAAGGGCAAGTGAATGTCATCTTTTCTTGATCCTTAGGTGCTATTTTGATTTGATTGTATCTTGAAAAGCCATCCATTATAGATAACATGGCATGTCCTGCTATTAGATCAACAATTATGTCAATGCTGGGCAAAAGAAAATCATCCTTTGGGCATGCCTTGTTTAAATCTCTAAAATCTGTGCATATTCTGATGCTATGATCAGGTTTGGATACTAGCACAATGTTTGAGATCCATTCTGCATAATATATGGATCTGATAAAGCCTACATCTAATAATTTTTTTAGTTCAACTTTAACCAAAAAGGTGATGTGGGGGTGAATCTTTCTCAATTTTTGCTTGACTAGTTTGATTCCCTTTGGTAGTGATAAATGATGCATTAGAAGTTATGGATCCAATCCTGGCATGTCTGAATAAGACCATCCAAAATTTATTCGTTGTTGCTCAAAGAATCTAGTGAATGTCGGCTTTTCCTATTTTGTCATGGATGTTGCTAGATGTAAGATCCTTGCTTCTTCAGATGTTCCCAGATTTATAGACTATGTTGGCTCTACCAATACTGATGATCTATCATGGTAGTGTTCTGGGAGAGTGTCAAATCTTTCATCCTTCAGTGCCTTAGAAAGGTTTCGTTGTTGGATACGTTCTTTATTTTTCTCTTTTCAAAATCTAATGCTACCTCAGAGAGGTTTTCATCATTAGATTTATTTGTCTTGTTATCATTTTTGCAATTGAAATATTTGGCACCCTCCTAATGTAAAGTATTGATATGAGTGTTATGGATAGTACTTGTATCAATTTTGTCACAACATAGATAATTTATGATGGAGTCATCATTTGAAAAGACCGGTATAAGACTAGGTTCGATGGGTTCCCAGTCAATAAGTTCGGGGTGTATTAATGGTAACAAGTCATCAAATTGAACAAGGTCAATTGTTGTAAGTGTCATGATAGCTAGGTGGTCAAAGTTATTTGTAGGATGTTCAAGGCTTATGACGATACTCAACTCCAAGTTTTCTGACTCACTCGATGTCTAATTGTCCTCACTTGAGTCATCAATATTTGTTGATCCCAAAACAAATGTTCTAATTCTTGAACCGTGTCCCTCCTCTCGTAAGGGTGTATATGTTTAGATAATATCAATCTCTTTATCAATATATGATGTAGTAGATAGATGATCCCATTCATATTGATTTGAGTCTGTGTCAGAGCCATCTCTCAATTGTAGTATCTTTTCCACTATTTTTTGGGTTTCTTCTTCTTTTTGCTCAGTTATGTAGCCTAATCCCATTTTGTCTTTAGGCTGTAATGTGAGAGGTTGAATGGGTTCAATAATACCATCCTTTCTCTTGCCAATTGGTCCTTGACCTTTGTAACCCATCTTCTCTAAAATGGCCTTCACTTTTCCATACTGATCTGTTTTGATGTTGACGTTTGCTGATGTTGATGCTTCCTCATCTTTATATAGCCAACTAAGAATGGATTTGTCTTCGGACTCCTCTTTGAGTGTACTTGCTTTTATGAACCTTTCATTTAGAGCTGTGATGGGTTGTGATGATCTTGGAGATTTTAATATGGGTTGTCCATATGTTTTTGGTGATGGGAGTAACTATGATAGGCACAAAGATTGCTCAAGAAAATATTCTCCAACACCTTCTTCCTTTATCTAAACCTTTTTTGAAAGTTGTTGTGATAATTCATTTATAGGACCTTTGGATTTTGATGTGTCCTTGACAGTTATTTCTTTCTCTAGATTCTTTTTCTCAACCCATTTAGATATAAAATTGGGTTGGCTATCCATAGTAGATGAATTAGAAGTATTGACTTCTCGGTTATGAGGTATCAGATTGTCTTGAGTTGCTTTCAACATGCTGCAAATCTGTGGATTGTTGTTGTCAGCTGATATGGTGACTTCCTGTCCATTCACTAGAAATTTTAGACATTGATGATATGTTGAAGGTACAACTTGCATGTCATGGATCCATGGATGACCCAATAGTATGTTGTATGTTAGATCTTTGTCTAACACTTGACAAACAATGTTTTTGACAATCGACCCTACTTGGATTGGAAGTATGATAAGTCCTCTGGAAGACCTTTCCTCTTCATTATATGCCTTTATCGTTATTTTTCTCTTGGGGTCAATGGAATTTTCAAAATAGCCTAGTGCATGAATTAGTTTCAAGGTACAAATATTTAGACCAGCTCCTCTATCTATCATACAAACATCCAAATTATTAGGGACTATTGTAGCAATGAGAGCTTGTTCTAAAACTTCCTTATGTGCTGATGAAATTTTGAGAAGTTCTAAAATGGATATTTGTGCAGGTCTCTTTTGTAATTAGTCAATGATATTGTATTGATGTGATGGGGGAGCATTATTTTTGGAGGAAATTCCTTTCAGTATTACCCTTGATTGTCCCCTTGTCGTTATATTGACTTGTGGATGATCTTGTGTTTCCCTTATTTTTAAAACATTGATTTGATTATCAAATGTTCCAACACTTGTCTTCATATTCAGGGATTCAATGTTATTGTTGTTTGTGTTATCCTTTTGGGTGTCAATGTCATTTTTCTCTACCTTAGAAAGGAAAAGAATAGTGATGTCATAGACATAGTTTATACTTTTTCCCTTACCACTAGAAGAAGAAGGCTCTCCTTTTTCATAGTTGGGTAATGGATTGATAAATGCATTGTGATCATTGTTTGTTTGAGGCCCTTCAACAAACACCTTCTTTGCTTCAATCAAGTCTTGTATTAGGTGTTTTAGTTGCATACAATCGTTTGTCTTATGTCCTCTATTTTTATGGAAATTACAATAATCCGCATCATTCCACCATGATGGTTTTACCTTTGGCTCCCAATTTTGAGCTTCTGGTAAAGTAATAAGTTTGTTTGCAATGAGTTCTTTCATTTCCGATTCTAATGTTTGTCCTATTGGGGTGAATTTTCGTCGATTTGATTGCCTTTGGTATGATGGTTGTGATTCTCCATTGTTGGTGTTGTTGTTTTGGATAGTGCCCTAGTTGTTGTTTTGGTTTTCATTTTGGTTTGCTTTGACATTTGATGCTATCAAATTGAATACTGGTTTTACATTGTTAGTTGTAGGTTCATTATTTCTAGTATTTCTATTTTTCTGCCAAAATTTTGGCTTTTCGTTGTTTCCATAGTGATTTTCATTGTTGGATGTTTCACTATAGTGCTTAATCACTTCTCGTTTGACTAGGGTTTCTTCGATTTTGAGCCCATTCTCAATTACTTTTTCGAATGTTAATGGACGTTGTAATTCAAGTCGATAACTCATTTGATCATTTAAGTTGTCTATAAATAATTCAATCTTCTCCTCTTCAGGTATAGATCAAGGATACCTAGCGAACAACTTTCTCCATCGTTGTAAGAATGATAAAAATGTCTCACCATTTTTCTGTTTTAGATTATAGAGATCCTTTATGGTTATGTCATGTGTTATGTTGAAAGAGAATTGAGAGATGAATTTATTAACCAATTCTTCAAAGGATCTGATCCCTGGTTGTAATTTTGAGAACCATTCCATGCAATGGGCTCCCAAACTCCTAGGAAATAACCTCATGAGGTATGTATCTTCTCGCGCAAATTTGAGGCTCATTGTTCTAAATTCTCGTACATGGTCAATTGGGTCTAATTTTCCATTGTATTTGTCGTACTTAGGAAACTCACAATGTCTTGGGAAGGGTATCATATCCATGCATGGATGAAAAGGGTAAGGACAAATGTCCTTTAATAAATATGTTTTTTTGGTTCCCGTTTGCATGTTTTGAATCTGTCGTTGTAGAATTTGCATTTGAGTTGTTAAAGCTACTACTTGATTTGTATCTTGGGTATGGTTTGGTTCCGTCTCATTTGTTCTAGGTGTTTCCTTCAACTGGTTGATGTCAAAATCTTTTGGAAGTTTGGCACCTAACTCTGCTAACATTAAGAGGTATTTCTCCATGTCTTCTTCTAAGACCTTTTCCATAAATGTATGAAAATTTGGGTCTTGTTGTGCATGTTGTATATCCTCTTGTGTTATTTCATTGTTCTCATCTTGTTGGTATCGAAAAAAAGGGTTCTCTTCAGCCATGTTTAGATTTTTAGTTTCCTTTTCTCTGAGTTTTTTCCTTTGCAACCTTTTTAAGATTGGCATACAAGTTTTTGTTGTTTTCCCTTACTAAACTTAGATCTTCTATGTGGTGTTAGTGTCAATTTTATTTTTTTAAAGAAGCCAAAATAAAATGATGTATTCTATTGATGAGGCTAACTTAAAATTCTTGATTACTAAGTCGTTTTGTCTCATGATGGTAGGATGTCAAAAATCCTATTGAGGAAACTTGGCTCACTAATCCAGGATTTGTTTTGATAATTTGGACACTTTGTATTTTGCAATATCTGGTTTTTGTGTAAAACAATTTTAACTTGTAAAAACCTACTTTGTTTCACGATGTTAGGATATAGTCTGGTCTGTAAAATCTTTCTGACTAGTAAAATATTATGTTTCTGTTGTTGGTCTATCTGATGGTTGTTCTGAATTTTTTTTTTTTCTTCTTTTGTATACATGCTAATACAGAGGGCAGAAGCACTAAAACAGAGCTTATAAGCACCAAAACAAAGCACAGAAGCGCTAAAACAGAGAGCAGAAGTGCTAAAACAGAGTTCATAAGCGCTATGTTTTTCTGTGGAAGCACTAAAATAGAGAGAAAAGCCATTATGTTTTTATGTGGAAGTGCTAAATAAGAGAGCAAAAGCGCTAGAATGTTGGATACTGGAATTTCATGGCAGTTTGGTTTGTTGGATAGAAGTGCTATGAGATTGTTCAAAAGTG
The DNA here is from genome assembly GCA_007258455.2 of Sequoia sempervirens. Taxonomy (NCBI): domain Eukaryota; kingdom Viridiplantae; phylum Streptophyta; class Pinopsida; order Cupressales; family Cupressaceae; genus Sequoia; species Sequoia sempervirens. The sequence goes on along the minus strand of VDFB02000003.1, from coordinate 550,176,671 downwards.
CTAAAATAGAGGGTTGAAGTGCTATAGTTTGTTTCAGAAGCACTATAGTTTTTGTTTAACTATAAGGTTTCCAAAGTTTTGTCTACCGTAAGAACTGATCTGGTCTAGTGGAGTATTCTATGGCAGGTTGTGGAATGGAGGATTGTCGAATATGATGACTATGGTTGAATTCCTGAGAAAGAGCGTTTCTTTGAATATAGGCTTGTGAAGTCAAAGGTTCTACATCATAATCATCAATGTAACCCCTATCAAAATTATGGAACCTATGGAGGAATGTTCTATGATGAAGCAAATTTTTCCTATTTTGATACAAGAAACATCGTCTTTGCAAAAGATGTTTGTAACGAAGTGTTTTTTTGGGTTTTTTAATTCTCTTGGCCAAAGATTTTTTTGAAAACCTTAGTGGTTTTCCAATCTCTAATCATGTATGATTTTGTATTTTTCAAGATGATCATTTATCTGAATTTTAATGATTTTGGAATACACAGCACTCAAATGAAGACAATTGTTTTTAAGAGTTGCAATCTAAATAGATAGTGTATGTTCAAAAGAACCACACATGGTCCTATTTTCACTAGTTTGATAACAAAAATGAACTTCAGATAGACTCACTCTTAATAGTCAAAAGGTCATCATTATACTCAACAGCCCACAGCTTAAAATTGTGTTGACTCACACAGCCATGTCACCCCCTAGAGGGCGCCCATGTTTTTGTCTTTTCCAGGTGCGTACTCAGAGTGATAGAAGTGGATACCAGATCCCCTGGGCAAACGGTCCTTGGAAATTATATGGTGAGCGTCTTGGGGGCATATTCTTCCCTCCCCTTGCACTACGAGTATTACAATGTCTGGTTACTAACTCAGCTAGATACTACACTAGGTTCTTAAAAAGGGTTTTCATTTAGAGTGGCAATAATAGACACCCTCACGAGACCTCCCAACCTTTAGAACAAAATTTTTAGGGATGGTTATCTTGCACACTTCTGACAAAAGTGGGTTTCCCCATATTTGCTTTAAATTTTATAGTGGGGTGGAAAAACCTGGCTTTGGTTTGAACCCACTTAGGCCGTTCCCGTACGGTGAGTACTTTTTCCCACTACGGCAGGCCTTCTAAATGATGTAATAAAACTTGAATAATGCATAAAAAGGATGAGTTTGGCTTTTTGAATCACCTAGCTAAGGGGAGAGCATATGCCTATCAACCATTCAAACACATAAACCACTTATTCAAATTTTAAAGCCCAAAGGAAAAAAATTATATTCTATGTGAAGATGTTGCTTCACAAAAAGACATGATCATTTTTAAAATCCCAATTTTGCAAAATTTGATGACTACCCTAGTTTGATAAATTTCAGTCCAATTTGAAAATGTGAATATCCTAGGATTGATCCATTTTAAACCAACTGAAGAAAAGAAATCTACTAGCAGCGGATGCGTCAGATCCAGAAAATGAGTTACACAGAAGTGTTATGACAATGATCAAAAGTGCTATAAAAATAGACAGAAGCACTATAGAAATTTCCAGAAGCGCTATAGAAATTGATAGAAGTGTTATACAAATAGACGAAAGCACTATAGAAATCGATAGAAGCACTAAAACAAATACTGAATATTACTGTCAGTCTGTGCTGGATTGTGAATTGAAGCGCTAAAATAGTCACGCAAAGCACTATACTTCTCTCCAGAAGTGCTAAAACAGTCCTCAGAAGCACTATAATTTTCATCAAAAGCACTAGAACAGTCCTCAAAAGCACTATAGAATCCTCCAAATGCACTAAAATGGATCACGCCAGACTCCTGTATGAAAACTTTCTAGAAAAACTTGTTAAAAACATGGGGTACGGCCCCACGGTGGGTGCCATAATATAAGTGTGGAAAAATGTAAACAAACTACAATTAAATACACCTCTTAATGAAACATTAGATCAAGATTAAACATGAATTAAACTAATTTAAAACATAGAAAATCTTGAAAGCGTCTCATTGTCTCATATCCCCAAAGATTTATCAAATTACAGAAGCTCTCAGATTTGTAAGCACCGTAACTGTTTAAAATTCCTGTCTAGAGAATGGAATGGATGCTAAATGTTGTGATTGCAATGATTTCTAATGAATTCTAGATGATATGGAGCTACTATAAATGAAGCCTGATGGATGAAAGCTATAGTAAAAGCTAATGATGCTACCGTGATATGAAATCTACTGATGCCATGATGCTATGATGATACTAAAAATGCTAATGCTAAATGATTGCTTGGTTGCTTGAGTACTAATTCCTGCAAAGTAAGTTTGCATAAAGGATGATAATTCTCAGATGATTTTGATGCTTCAGAAGGTTGTATATATAGATTTTTGGCAGCACATTTGCATAGGGGTAACACAACAGAGGCTGAGATTCAATCTGGAGATTTGAATGATATGAGATGAGAAGGTGGAGTTGATCATGGAGGATTGTTCCTCCCCATGAAAACACCAGGCAAGATGAGAGGAAAGATTTGAGGCAGAAGATTGAGAGGACTTCCTGCAGGTTTGTCCCTGAGGCTTTTCTCGTGAATGATAGTTGAATTAATTATATTTTTAAAATCTAATTTATTGGTGAGTGAATAGAGGGATTAGATTTATGCATTATTTAAATATTTTTGATTTATTTAAATTCAGCAAAAGAGGAATAAATAATTTAATAAAATAAACTATAGAAGTTTTTTTATTAAATTAAAATAGGAAGAATATGATAATTAAATTAAAGATTTTAGGATATCTTTATTTAATTAAGAAGAAATGTGATGAAATAATTAAATAATGCCAACTATCAAAGTTGTATATTTATTTTAAGATAGAATTTAATGGATAAAGTATAGAAGAAATAATAATGATAATAATTAAATAAAACAAAGTATTTAATTTTGTTTATTCAATTAAGATAAAAATATGATAAGATAGAAGAATTAATAGTGAACTTAATATAAATAAATATTTCGCCTTAATATTTAGGGGTTTTCCCCGTAGCCCAAACGGTCGGTATGGTTAGGCTAAGGCTTTGGGTTTGTCCCATGTAGGTCCAAGGTTCGACTCACACTGGTCGGATTTAATTGGAGGAGTCTTGTTGTGGGCTCGGGGCTTCTCCCCAGGGGAACTAGTTTTGCCTTGGCTCGCCCCACCAATACCCCAACTCGGCAAACAATAAGCCTAAGGCAAGGTTTGGTGGGAATCATTGGGCCTTGGTTGGAGATACCTCCTGAGCAACCAAAAAAATAAAAATAAATAAATATTTCTATTTATTTACTAAGTAGATGAATTTAGGATTAATTAATCAAATAAGTCGTATTTAATTAATTAGATTCTCCAGACCATTTTTAGGTGTCTACAAAGTGTTTTATATATTGTTCAGTTTTAAACCAACATCATAAAATGAGGATATGAGTGTTCAATTTTAACCAATCTGAGTGTTAAATTTAAACCCAAAAGAAATATAGTTTGTTCCTAAAATATGAAGTAAATCATCATAAAATGGGTTATAATTGCCCCATAAGTGTAAGAACACTTGTTACAATATATAGTCAAATGATGATATGCTCCACTTCAAATTTTATTTCCCAAATCTGCAAAACCCATTAGCCTCCAAAAGCATCATTGTATCTGCAAAACCAAGAAAACAAGAATCTAAAGAGAAATTTGTCAAATTGGTTAGTTCAAGCCCTCCTAGAACCAATATGTGACCAATGTCATAGTATAGGTTAACTACACCCCATCCATATGAATTCAAGGCATATTTAATCTACTAAGCATCAATCCCAATAAGATATTCAATATCAATAAAAAATGAAGTCATTAATCTAACATGCTAAAAACATGAAATCTTGACAAACTTCTATTCTAAGACATTGAAACTTATCCTATTGGGGGAGTGGTGTCACATTGATGTGGAATGGCAACCCTTTCCCAATCCCTTGGATATTGAGCTTGTTTCAATCAGTTTTATTGAAGAAAACTGATGAAACCAATGAGAGATATATATGAAACATGATGAAAGCTAATTTAACATGATATATGCTAAGATGTGTGTTGTAAATGTGTGCAAATCTATTCTAAATGTATGCAAGATTTAAATATGCAAGTCCTAATTCCAAAATATTCTTAATGGATGCAACTAAGTTACCATGGAAGCCATTAATGGATGCTTTAAGCTACTATGATCAAGATTTAAACTAAAAATGCTAAATATATGCTAAACATGGATGTAAATGAGAATGATTTCAATATCATAAGTTTACTATTAAAATATGGATCCATTTGTCTCAAAATAGTGATCTATTTATAGGAGAGTAAATGAAAAAGCAATGGATGAGATTAATTTGATCTATCAATGGTCACAAATGAAAAGAGGATGAAACATGGATTGAGGATTCTAATCCATGGTCAAGGTTGAAAGTTGACAAAGATCAACTAATTTAATCAATGTGTTGAGAATTGTGACTCAAATTTCCTAGCTTGATTGCTTCCTGGAGCAGTTCTTCTTTCCTCCTTCATCGGCCTTAGTTAAGTCATTGGTTTTCAAGTTTATCTAACTAAAGTCGCGGGGTTCCAAAGTTTCATAACCTCCTAAATTAGTGACTATGGAGGGAAGGCTACTTCCTTTGTTGTTGGCTCATTGTGGGTTTCAGGAACTTCATAACCTCTGACTTGAGGTTTGGAAGTTTAGGTTTTAAGTGATGAAGCGATCCCTTTGTCGGCAAGTTGTGGGTTCTGGGAACTTTGTAACCTTTGGCATGAGGTTCTGGAGTTTGGTTCTCCAGTGATATAGTGACTTGGATGCCATAGATGTGGGGACCACTTGGAGTGTTGGGAGTTAATATTTAAGTATTTTTCGAGAAACTTGTTGAGAATATTGTAGATTCCTTTTTGGTGCTCTGGAATTGCACAAGCAATGGATGCGTGTCTTGGTGGACCCCTCACCACAGCAAGCGGAATATGAAGGAGAATTGATAGTTGGAAATCGATGGTTGGTTTCTAATTTCCGATAGATGTGGGACCCGATAGGATGGTGGATTGTGTCGAAGGCCGATAGGTGGCAATGATGTGGACAAATGGCATGTGGGCCCATGTGCTCAATGGTTGACTTGGTGACTCTTGGAGAACCCTAAGCTCGATAGAGGAAGTTGATTGGATGACTTGGAAATCGTTTGCCTGACATGGTAAATTGCTAATTGACAGTTTGTCTTCTATAATGACTAGAAATAGAATTGGTATGTTTCCATGCATGGGTCTAAAGATGCAGTTTTCGACTGGGATCTCTCAGAAGGAAAAATGCTATAAAGTTGTAATACTTTGTAATAGTGTTGGAACACTGAAGAATGTGAAGCCGAAGACCTATGTTGGTCGAGAGGCTAGCTGGTAAAAGTTGTGCTGAGGAAGGTTGAGGCCGTGAGGCCGAGCTGGGAGAGAGAGCCAAAGGCTGGAGCAGGAGAAGGAAATTATGTTCTGAAGGTGGTAACTCATCCACTCTCTCTCTGTGGATTGAATGTGAAACCTCCCTCTATGTGAATTTTCTATGTATGCTATGAGAGAGTGTTGTAATAGAGTGAGGATTGTAAACACCTAAGAGGTTAATCAAAGGTCCATGAGAGAGAGGATCTACACTATATACTATGAGAGGGTATTGTAATAGAGTGAAGATTGTATAAGGGGTTACGCTGTCCAGTTTGTCTCTAGAATGAAACAAGGTGTAATCTCTATGAAAAGGGCTAAGAGCCTAAGATTGTATTATAACTCTATTTGTTGTTGAATAATACAATGGCTCAGATCTTTTGGAGTGTGGGTTTTTTTACCCAAAAGGGTTTTCCCCACATAAATCTATGTGTTATAATCTTTTGTACTATCTTTCATGTTTAATGGTTCTGTTTGTTGAATCTATTTATGCAAGTTGTTGAAACTGAATTTACCTGTGCTTCTCTTAGAAGGATTAATGTGGGAAATGAACTGTGTCTGATTTCGCTTTGTGACATAGTTGTACATGTTTTTGAGACAATCTATTTGAAATTAAAGTAACCGAAGGCACTACTATTCTTGGAGGTTTCTCTGAGATGATGAAGATTTCCCAACATAATGGTCCAAATTAGCTTTCAAAAAACACGCTTCCTAAGAATTAGGAAGAGGTTAAGAGATATTTTAGAGAAATGAGTGCATAAAAGAGGATATTCCATAGGAATATTCTCTTTTTGGAGAATGTACAAAAGAGGGAATATTCCAAGAATATTCCCTTGCAAGTGGGAGGATGAGGATAATTAGAAATTTAGTTAATTAAAACTAAATTTGAATGAGAAATCAAGGGCTTAGATTGAAAATATCAATCAATGGTCAGGATGGAAAGAAGATGGAGGCATGGATCATGGATTCCCATCAAGGTTTGAGAATGAAAGTTGACATTTAATCAAGGGCTCACAATCATGCAAAGAAGCACACTTTCAAAGTTTCTCAAGAAGTTTGTTGAAAGTTTGTTTTAAAGAAGAATATTCCCTTTTTTGAACGAGTGAAAAGGGAGAATATTCTCATGCAAGTGGATGAAGAAAATTAGCATTTAGCAAATTAAAAAAAAAAATTAATGTGCAAAGGGGAGGGATATTCATAAGAATATTCCCTTTTGGAGGAATTTGCAAAAGAGGGAATATTCCCTTGTAAGTGGGAAGGTGAGGATAATTAGTAATTTAGTTGATTAAAACTAAATTTAAATGTGCAAGAGGAGGAATAATATGATATTCATTAAATATTGATTTAATGAAAAGGGGGATGCAATGTGATATTTAATTAAATAGCTTAGGGTTATTGAGTTAAATAAGAGGATTTAGGGATTATATTAAATAATTTTATTTATTTAATTTAACAGGGTGAAATGTTAGTGCAAGAGGGGGTGAATTAACACAAATAGGTCAATTAGATTAATAGGTGAAAAATGAGGCATTTAATTAAATAGCAAGGCTAATTTAATCAAATAGGCAAAAAGACGATGAATTTCAAGACAAAATGATGTTAATATATTGAATTTAAGTGTGTACCATTTAGGACATTTTTAAGTGTCTACAATCATTGTAGAAGGGCCCTACATGATCATATAGCATCAAATGGAATGTAATTAAGCAACACAATGTTCGAGTAACTGCTAGTCAAAGATTGTTGCCTTTTTTGCACTTTGGACTCTTAAGGGATATCGTTGATAGAATGTACCTCAGACCACTTTGGCATGTTTGGGTGAAAAATAGGACCATTCCTAGCCTAAATGTACCCATACAAATATTTTTCAACTATTGATTTGGTCGCACGAGCTACAAAATGATAGTTACACCCCTTTGCAACTTTACATTGCTTGCATTTGACACTTTTTCCATCAACTAAAAAGTTGACACCATGGAATAATGCCTCAAAGATATCAAAAACCAAGAGAGGTTATTGTAGAGAGGCCCAACATGATCCCATAGCTTTAGATGGAAATTTTCTAAGTGATACAATGTCTAAGTAACAGTTCGTCAAATATTGCTTCCCTTTTGCACTTTGGACTCTTACATGATTTCACTAGTACAATGTAGCTCAAGTTGTTTCGGAATGTTTGGGTGAAAAAGAGGACCATTCCTAGACTAAACATACCCATCCAAACATGTTAGAACTATCGGTTTGGTTGCACAAGTTGCAGAATGAAAGTTACAACCTTTTACAACTTCACACTGCTTGTATTTGACACATTTTTCATTAACTAAAACTTTGACACCATTGGAAAATACCTCAAAGATATAAAAAACTGAGAGAGGTTATTGTAGAGGGGCCCAAATGATCCTATATCTTTAGATTAAAAAATTTTAACTGGCATAGTGTCCAAGTAATAGTTCATCAAAGATTGCTACCCTTTTGCACTTTAGACTCTTAAGGGATTTCATCGATACAATGTAGCTCAGATTGTTTCGGCATGTTTAGGTGTGAAAGAGGACCATGCCTAGCCTAAACATACCCATCTTAATGTGTTGGAACTATCAATTTGGTTTTACAAGTTGCAAAATGAAAGTTACACACCTTTGTAGTTTTACACTGCTTGCATTTGACACATTTTCCATCAACTAAAAACTGGACACCACAAGAAAACACCTCAAATATATCAAAAACTAAGAGTTTATTGTAGAGTGTATTTACATGATCCTATAGCCTTATATGAAGTGTTTCTAAGCAACATGGTTTCTAAGTAACTACTCATCAAAGATTGTCACCTTTTTGCATTTTGGACTCTTAAGGGGTATTGCTGGTACAATGTAGCTCGAACCACTCTAGCATGTTTGGGTACAAAAGAGGACCATGCCTAGCCTAAATATACCCATCCAGATGTGTTGGAATTGTCAATTTGGTTGCATGAGTTACAGAATGAAATTTACACCCCTTTGCAACTTTACATTGCTTGCATTTGACACTTTTTCCATGAACTGAAAACTAGACACCATAGGTAAATGCCTCGAAGATATCAAAAACTGAGAGGCTATTGTAGAGGGGCCCTGCATGATCTGGTAGCCTTAGAAAAAATGTTTCTATTTGAAACTTTTTTGAGTAGCAACTCATCAAATATTGTTGTCTTTTTGCACTTTGGACTCTTAAGGAATATCATCAGTACAATGTAACTCAAACTATTTCGGTGTGTTTGGGCATAAAAAAAGACCATGCCTAGCCTAAACATACCCATCTAAATATGTTGGAACTTCCGGTTTGGTTGCACAAGTTTTAAAATTAAAGTTACACCCCTTTGCAACTTTCATGATGAGTCTTAGTTCACTTGTGTATTAGGGTTAAATAATGTAGATTATATTTCCATTATACATCAAACTTTTATGCCATGCCTAATTCATTTGTTTATGCATCATATTGAATGAAATTGACTCTTATATTTTATTTTTTGAATGGATTATTACATATGTGTGTTAGGTTTAATGGAATACATGACAACATCGAACAACTTTTTCACTTTATGTTAAGCATACATCATAACTATTGTTCACTTGTCACACTTTCATTCTCAACTTGAGCTATGTGAAATCTTGTTTCTTTTCCCCTATTTTTTCTAATTTATTCGGTTTGAGGGTATTCAAATTCCCTATGTCTAGATTCTCCACACTTAAAGCATGTTCCACAAAATTTTCTTCCTCTTCCTCTTTAAAATTTTCCCCTACCTCCAGCATAGTCACTTCTTTCCCATCCTCATTGGTTACTATCTATGTCAGTGCTTTTTTCTCAATGATTTATCTCTTCCTCTCAATTTTTAATTCCTCCTAAAAATATTTGTGTATACCTTTGAGGAAAATTGAAAGGCTCTCTCTATGGCCTCTAGGTTTTAATATTCACTTTTCCTTTTCCTTGTCTCTCAATTTGCACATGATTCCAACATAGAGATGCATGCCCCTTAAGCCTTGTACTTGGTATCTTCACCTAACTAGGTTCTTTAGTTGATTCTAAATAAAATTAATTGTTTGTTTCTAAAATCCAATCTATCAACTCCTCCAGATTAAATTCACAATTATAATTAGGTAGGTCCACTTGATCTTTGTCAAAATCTCTATTCATTGCATTCAAGAACCTAATTTCCTACTCATCTATTCCTTCTTCTACTTCTTCATCAGTAACTTATTCATTCTCACTCACATTTGCAATAGGAACTCTCATGTGTTGTGTTCCATTAATTTCTTCCAATATACCTATGATGCATCTCATCATTTTTACATGTGTTGCATCTCTATCTCATTAGCAAGTCCTTTATTCTCTCTTCCTAAAACAATCTTCTTAAGGAATCTCACTCAACACATCCAAAATCAAAATGGTTAAACCTTTATCCAGTACCAAATGGTGTAGGTCAAGTATCCATAGGCCTCACAAGTACACCTGCAAGTTGTAAAACTACCATCTAGTCCTCTATACATGAACTTCCAAAAAAGATGTAAGTTGCTTTACATAATAAACATGTGCTAAAACTTAAGTTTCTTCGAACATAGTCTTAATTTTCTTCTCAAAATAATTTTTTAATAGTTGATAACACCTATGGTGGCTTTCTGAAGGTAGCAATATTGATCAAAACAGTCCTAAGTAAATAAATGGCTATCAAGATGAAACATGGACAACCACCATTTAGAGAGATGTAATAAAGAGGCAGCCATTAATATGAACAATAGACAGCCACCCCAAGTCTTGAAAAAGGTAGTTCTTATAAAGGATGGTCACAAACCTAAAATGGAAGAATAAGGTTTCAATAACAGCCCTACATTTTCAAGGGTTTGTTACCAATGATTCATTAATTGAGTTGCAAGAAAAGAGGGATTTTCATAATAGATGAAAGAAAGGTGAAAGGTCATGAAGTTTATAGTAGGAAACTATATGGATCAAATAAAGGGGAAATTTTCAATGTATGCACAATCAAGGTGAGAGGATAATGTCAATAGCAAATGAAAGGGAGAAACTAGAAGACACTTTCAAGGTTGCAATGATACAAATGCAGAGTTTCAAGGCTTAATAAGAACAATGGATAGCCTTTACAATCACAAATCAATAATTGATGTCATTGGAGTTTCAAGGAAACATATGAAACGATGCATTGAAGAGAAATCCATGGAGAAGAAAATATGGTGGAGTTTTCAAATCTCTTGAAGAGGGAAGAGCAGTCCCATAAGGCAGTATGTTGTGTTCAAATTGATAGAAGACAGACACCCTAATGAAACCCTAGCCATATCAAATCAATAAGGGTTGGCAAAGGGATCATCATCAACAATGGTAAAGAGAATAAAATCCATTGACATAGGACAACAAGCTCAAATGCAAGTTAAGTAATCATATGAAGAGCATACATGTGTGATGACATGTGTGCAAAATGGCATATCAATAGTTCAAAATGAGGGGGAAAAAAATTGATCAAAAGGGGGTAGCCATGAGTTTTGGTTAATAGTGTTGAAAAATAATGGAAGACAGTCAAATACCACTATCCTCCATAAGGGCAGTAAGCACTCAATGCATCACAGTCTTCAAGAAAATGCATTGAAAATCATAAGTAGAACAACAAATAAACCCTTATACCTATACATCACAACAAATCAATCAAACAAATTAAGCAAATGAAACTATGAAAATTATGCATGAAAATATTGCATGAAACTATGAACATTATGCATTATGCATTGAAAGGTAGCAAGAGAAGATTAACAAGCATCGAAGACCAATGTAGATGTCAAACCCTTGTTGATTAAAACTAATGCAATATTACAAACCCTTGTACAATCAAACTTACACTTCCAAATAGAAAATTTGAACCCTCGTAATGCTAGTATACATCCTCAAATGCAACATAAATAGTAAATTTGAATTGTATGTATCAAATATATCAAATATGATAGTAACTCATGATTGATTTTTTATGGATAAAGATACTATCATTCACCAATGTTTATATGAAACCCTTATACACTGAAATTAACCAAATATGAAAGAAAATAGTGATCAATAACATGACTGTACAAATTCAATGTGCATACTTACAAATTAATCCAACGAACCATCCAGGTCTGCTCTACTTTTTATTGTGTCAAGTATTGCCTCATGGTTAGACTCATACACCTTCCACAAGTTCTTGTTCGTAGGTCTGTCCCCATATTTGATCAAATGAACATTGGATACGATGACAAGGTTGGAGTAGTGAAGAATTTTATGATGCATTTCGAAGTCCTCGAACAACCAAACTAGAGCATTCTTAACTAGGTACCTTCTAAGCCATGTTCTAGGAACAACCATTGAACTTGTAGGATATTCTATGTTTTCTCCATCTATAATTGGGGCCTCCAATTTCTTTTTGGAATCGATACAATGACACAAGTAATAATTTGTTCCATTTTAATTGTCTTCATTTGCAATCGCTGCATAAAAATTCCCTACATTGATATGTTCATCTAGTTAGATATATTTAATGAACATCATAATAAAACAACAAAGTAAGATAAAAGTAAGAATTTTGTATTAACTATGCAAGAAGATATATTACATAGTTCTAGTAGATCTGATACATGATCAAAGTCAGCAGATGATTGCGTCTCCATGATTTGTAGAGTTTTCAGGAGTTGATACATGTCAAGTGGGGTTAGACTTCTTACAGGCCAATCATTAACCCACTCTTTTGAGTCGCAATAATTTTGTGCTTGAAGTGTACATACAGAACAAAAGCATGCCATATTTTGCATATGGATAGTCCATGTACCTACATTGGAGCTTCTAAAAGAGTGTAGCTCACTCGATCCTATCAGTGTACAACAATCCTCATATTTTGCAATGTTAGTATCATCTACCAACCTACAAAAAAGCCTACAAAATAAATAATTACCTTCATTACCTAGACCCATTGCATGATTGTACCACTGGACAATTGATTTTACATCTATCAAATTTGGACTATCTTTTTACTTTAACTCTTCTCATGTTAAGGTTCTTTTGATACATTCACCTGCACCATCATGCTACCCCTTTCCATGTCTGTCCTCTAAGAAATTCCAAATATGTTGAACACCACTGATCCTATGCATCCTACTCAACTAGTAAAACATTTTGGAGTTATTGAATTATGATGTACAATTATCTAACCATATGATATGCTGACTGAATGATATGCCCTTGCTAGCTAAATCAACATAGAACATCTAAAATCAACCTTGCACAAACTCTATAGAATGTGTGTGATCATCACTGATGTAAAAGTGATAATCCCTCAATACCTTCATGTTATCATCTGTACTATCATTTGCATGAATGAATGTTATATGCAAAAATATAGCAACATGTGTGGATTTTTAGTATTGAGATTGCACCTCATTATGTGGTTGTAGTGTGTAGTTCTTTACAAAGTCAACAAATAAAATGATGCTATGAAGTGGAAACATGTCCTTGCATAACTTAAACTATGAGTTCAACCATCGAGCTCTATGTGTATGCCTTGCATACTCATAGACCACATGATCACAAAAAATTCTCATAAATTGATACACTTAAATCTTATCACTGACCAATTCACATTTCTTTGCTTCTTTCCCTTCTTTTAGAATGTATGCCAATGTCTTGTATTTTCCAAATTCCACAATTTTGTTTCCAATTGCATGTGTACTAGCCATGTGTTGGAAAATTGAAAATTTTTGCATACCACCACAATGATCACATGTGCCATCTAAACATTATTTCTTGGCAAAAAAATTACCATCCACTCTTTCACATAAAGTGGTAGATAAGAAATCCCTTGAAGATTTAGGTGGAGGCCTTATGTTACATTCTTGCAAAACATTGTTAGTATGCATATCTACACATATACGTTGATAAACATCATAATTGTTAGAAAACTCAATATTTACTCTACAACAACAAGTAGTGCATGTGTGATTTATTTTGACATAAAAAGGATTTAATTTCAAAAAATATTTGACATATTTTAATTTAAGGATACCTCTCTACAAATTTAGGGAAAAAATGGGTTTGAGTGGTATCCAAAAAATGTATTGGATGTGGCTCATGAATTTCACTACCAATTCTCTCTCTTACAACATCTCTTTGATTGGGAGAGACCCTTGTGTTATCCTTCCAAAATCTTGTATTAGAGATCTCAAGTCTTGAGAAATTTCTTTATCTTTTCATGGTAGTCTACCCAAGAATGCCCATAACTCATTACTATTTGGATCCTCCACTCTTTCACGCATTCTTTTGGCTCTCATTAGAGATGATCTACTTATTTTCAAAGATTTAATAATCTTTGAATGGTTCATCTTATTCATGGTTTGACTGCTTAACAATGTCATCATCACACGTCATGTGGCACAACTATCATTTGCATGTGAGGTAGAACCCACGCTCTCATATGCACTCATCAGATTCTTTACAATGGATTTCTCACTTGAGTCTTCTGATGTTCTTAGCCCAAGAATCTTCATGGTTGGCCTAAAATTGAGTTTCCTCATCATTTCAAAAAATAATTGACATCTTCCAGCCTCACTTAGCTTCTCAAAAAATAAACTCCATATCCTCTTTGCATTTCCTTGACATGTACATTTTGGAATCTTATTAGCCATTTTTTTCAAAACATTGGCATCAATATCAATCAAATATTTAGGTTTTCTATGCAAAACTCTAGGAGTTCTCAAAGGTAGAGTTGTTTCAACATTAGGAATGTCAACAACATCGAGGATAGATAGTGTAGCTTCAATCAGAGGTGAAATCAATGACATACCTTGATATTTACATGTAAATGATGTTGTACCTCCAACTTGAGGTGTGGTATGTGGAGTTTCTTCAAGTAGAGATGTGTTTGTTGATGGTGTGTCTTCAACTAGAGATGTGATTGCTGATGTACTTTGAACATGAGATATTGTAGATGGTATGCATTTAACTTCACTTCTGGTTGATGATGTGCCCCAACCTCGAGATCATCTCTCTCCTTGCATGAAGTTTTTTGCATCCATTCCCTTTGTGCTGCCAATTTAGCATTTCTCTTAGATTGCATGGGAATTTATTCCTCTATGGGCTGCAATTTCTTTTCTTTGCAAACCTTCCTTTTTGTTTCTCTTCTCCTTGCTTTTTTAGCTTCACATTCATCTAGTGTTAGAGGCTTTGCTCATTTCCTCAGCATGATGTTGAATGCTACATATTAAAAGAACAAAAGTAAGTAATGCTCACTAGCCATAGCCATAACATTTTAGATACATGTCTACCAAAGCATTTTATGAAACATATTCATATCTTTGATTACATTGCATTGCACATCTTTCTAACTAGAAAAGCATTACTTCATGTTGCATAACTAATAGTTGTAGATCTACTAATATCTATGATAAAATTTCAATTGCAATCTAATTTTATTCAAACTCATACATTCCATGAGACCACACTTCTTTGAAGCATTTTTTCAAATTTCTCATTACCTTTTCTATGCTGCCACATTTTGTATTTTCTTGTCATGCATCACCATGAGACCACATTTCTTTGAGGCATTTTTTCAATCAGCACAAAATGCCATGTCTATGCTACCACATTTTCCATACATGTCTACCAAAGCATTTTATCAAACCTATATATTCATATCGATATTACATTACATTTCCCATATATTTCAAACTCAAAGCATTAGTTCACATTGCATAACTAATAAGTAGATGCACTAATAATGACAAATTTTCAATTGCAATCTAATTTTTTTAAAATTCAACCTATTAAGTGCAGTTATGCAATTACTTTACATACCCTATCGATGAACTAGGAGTAGTTGTCAATTGCATTTTCTTGTCATGCATTCCATGAGACTGTAATCCATATTTTCATAGGTCTCAGGCAATTATTTAAATGTTTAATTTAAATAATTTTGTCTTAAGTCTTTTATTCTCACAAAGAGGACAATTATCATGCATATAATGGCATCCTTCAATACTAAAGAAAGTATGGCAGTGCCACATTGCATAATCAAACAATTAAGACTTGAAGATAGTGATGGCCACATCATGATAAAGGGCAGATGAATAATCATAGTAAAATGAAGGTATTGATAGTGTGTATCTTTTAAGATTGTGAGTCACACAAAGGGTGAGTGAATAAGGTTTTGAAAGGTAGAAAATTGTGCAAGAGTTTGTAACAATGAATTAAATCGTAAAGGATAGTCTTCATATATGAAAGGACTATAATTCCATAGAATGGATAGCCAAAGCTTTTGAATATAAAGAAAAAAAAGGTTCTTGGCTCCATAAAATGGCATGATGTCAAGTATTTTCAAAAGCAAAAGGGGGTCACAATTCCAAATAAATGAAGGTTGGCATTCATAGAAGTCAAATGCTCATGAACAAGCAATCAACACAACCACCAACATTTAATAAAGACAAGCTTGGCACTTCAAAAGGGTTTAAGAGTAGCTTTAGTAAAGGTTTCATAAAGTGTCATAATATATGAAAGAGGGAAAGATAAGGTAATCTACATGTAGCTGATTGGAAAATTGCTATGTAGCAGCCTGTATTGAGTTTCTTGCTGCTTTGAAATTCTATGAAATTTACTGCTTGAGAAAGAAAGTAGGAGATGGACAATGTTAAAGGAGAAGACTTCAAGTGAGGGAAGTCCTATGTGCATAACAATGAAGGAAATGGTGAAAAAATGAGGCACAGTCATATCATGGCAGTCATGTCTAGGGATTCATAGTCTTCATATCAATATGCAACAATGCCACAAAGGAAGAAAATAGTCAAATTAAGTACAAAACAACAGTCAACTCTAAAGGGTATTATTTAACAACAAAGTGAAGAACAAATGCAAAGTCATTATGGTTGTAGTAGGGAAGATTTTGGAGTTTGAAAACTTTGACAATCATGATTATAAGGACAATATTCTTTGGTTTTAGTTGTGCAAACATAAGAAGACATAAAGGATAGTGACTTCAAGCTATTTCAATGAATAGTGATTACATTTCATTTCACATCTTTAAAACTCAAAGCATTCCCTCACATTGCATAAATAATGTAACTAGATGTTTATAGATGGAAATTTTTTAATTACAATCTAATGTTTATGTAAGTCAACCTAAGTGCAACTCTTATGCAATTACTTCACATTGCTTAACTAATAACTAGGAGTAGCTACCAATTGTATTTTCTTTTCATTGCATTCCATGAGACCACATTGGTTTGAGGCATTTCCTTGATACATTTTTTCAAGTCCTCTATATGAGTTTACATGAATTCATCTTATTATGTCATGTTTTTCAAAAAAAATCTTCAAAATCCTAAAAATTAAACTTTTATATACAACTTCCATCTAATTCAATGTTTAATTCTATGTATAACAATGAAGATTAATAAAATCATCAAATGAATGGTGTATATTGTCAAAAAAAACAAAAAAACTCAATATAAACATCTAGCTAAAATGAAAAAAAGTGAATTCCACTAGCCATGATGGAAATGGACTACTATAAGCAATGCAAATGGAATTCATAAGCAAGTTTGTGCTAAGTTGATATCCTCTATATAATTTTACATGAATTCATCTAAATTATGTCATGTTTTTCATTTATTTTTTTCAAAATCATAAGACTTGAAAAAAAATTATGCAACTTCCATCTAATTCAATGTTGAATTGTATTTAAAACTATTATGATTAATAAAATCATGAAAGGAATTGTTTATATTGCTGAAACTAAACAAAAAAACTTAATATAAACATTTTAGTTGTAGCAAAATGAATATATTACCTGAGATAATGAAAAATGATGTATAAACTTCAAATTGTCTTTGTCTACATTGTCTAGCATACAAATTGGTGCTAAAAAGATGATGGATCAAATATAATTTGGTACAACAACAAGTCAAATAAAAAAAAGGAATTTCTGAGTCCGATAAAGCACAAAACTAGACAAATGCAGACAATTGTGGACCTGAATCATGGGTCAACTCCTTTTTTACCATTTTTGGAAAAGGAATATTTGGAATTTGCCAAATTTGGTGAGTGCCAAATGTGATGCAAAATGTGATACATTATTAGGACTTGAATATTTAGAACAATCAAAACTAAGAACATGCCATTTAACTACACTCGGGTATAAGTAAAGGTGATACATTGTTAGGAATTGAATATTTAGAAGGATTACAATTACAAATATCAATTATGATACTTGATGACTTGAATAAAGGATTACAATTAAAAATAGATAATATGCCATGATTTGTGATAGAAGATCATAGGTTATAGCCTTCAGAGAGTGGGTTAAGCATCTAGGGGGTGAAAAATGTAAAAGTGAGATCCAATATGGATATTTAGAGATATGTGATCAAAAACCTCAACCATATACCTTAAACCCTAATCCCTCTAACCTCAAACCTTAAACCCTCAGCCCTAATTCCTCAACCTTAATCCCTCAATCCTCAAACCTTAAACCCTTAACTCTTAAATCATAATACCTCAACCCTCAACCCTCAACCCTATACCTTAAACCCTCAACCCTACTCCCTCAAACCACAAACCTTAAACCCTCAACCCTTCAACCTTAGTCCCTTAACTCTCAACCCTTAAACCCTCAACCTCAAACCATCAAAACTTAAACCCTCAACCTTAAACCCTAATACCTCAACCCTCTACCCTATCAATTAAACCATCAACCCTAGTTGCTCAACCTTAATCCCTGAATCCTCAAACCTTATACCCTCAACCCTTAAACCACAATACCTCAACCCTCTACCCTCTACCCTCTACCCTCTACCCTCTACATTAAACCCTCAACCCTAATCCCTCAACCCTATACCTTAATCCCTAATCCCTCAACCCTATACCTTCAACCCTAATACCTCAACCATCAACCCTTAAACCCTCAAATGTTAAACCCTCAGCCATAATCCCTCAATGAAATGTTTGGTGCTCACACTGCCTTTGAAATGAGAGAATTTGATAAATATGCTCCAAAGAAGGAACCAACATTCAAAGTCAGTAAAAAGATAGAAGATGATCCAATAGATCATAATGATGACTTTGATGAGATAGAATCAAAATTTGTGAGAATATTAAAGAATGACATTGGAAAATAAAAAGGTAAGTTACATTTCAAGTTTTTCAATTATGGGAGGATTGATTATTTTGCATCTAAATGTCCCTATAAAGAATTAGAAGATGGAAACAAAAGAGAGAAGTTAAAAAAGAGTTCCTATTCCAAGGAGATCAATTTTTCTTCAGAAGATGAGGATAATGATTCAAATGATGAAATCCTATTCATGGATATGAAAGGGAAAAAAAAGGTGATATTGAAATATTTAAGAAGTCTAGTACTTTGCACATTGACAAAGTTAATGAAAGTCCAATGGTTGTGTGGACTA
The DNA here is from genome assembly GCA_007258455.2 of Sequoia sempervirens. NCBI lineage: Eukaryota > Viridiplantae > Streptophyta > Pinopsida > Cupressales > Cupressaceae > Sequoia > Sequoia sempervirens. The sequence continues at coordinate 550,157,802 of VDFB02000003.1, read as the reverse complement.
CCTTTCATGCAAAGGAAGAAGAAAATGATTGGGTGATTGACAATGGTTTCTCTAACCACATGACTGGTGACAAATGAAGGTCCATTAGTCTTAACAAATCTAATGGTGGTGTTGTTAATTTTGGAGGTGATGATTCATCTTAGATGTGTGAAAAGGGTGTTATAACAATTGATGGAAAGAACAAGACCGGGGATCTCCTCCATGTTAAAGGACCAAAGCATAATCTTCTCAATGTGAATCAAATGTGTAGAAAAGGATATATAATCTTACATTTCATGCTAGAGGGTGTGAGATTAGGAAGGAAAGGTCAAGAAGATTGGTTGTAGAAGGTACAAGGATAAATGGAAATTTCTATCATCTAAAGGAGTCAAATGGAAGAATATGCTTATTGGCTCAATCCAGTGAGTGTTGTTTGTAGCACAAAAGAATGAGACACATCAATTTTGACAATATGGTAAAGATCAGCTCTACTCATGTAGTGAGAGATATACCTAAGATAACTAAGCTAAAAAAAACATTATGCAAGGAGTGTCAAATGGGAAAGAAAACAAAGACAAATTTCAAGAGAAAGGAGTGTTCCTCTACAATACCATTGGAGTTGATTCACACTAACCTATGCAAACATACAAGAATAAAGATTCAACAAAGTGAAAGCTATTTCATGTTGCTTATTGGTGACTACACTAGAATGACTTGGGTTACCTTTTTAAGAGAAAAATCAGAAGCCTTTGATAAGTTTAAGATTTTCAAAGAAAATTTTGAGGATGAAATGGATGCTAAGATAAATTTCTTAAGATATGATAGAGGAGGTGAATTTACTTCAAATGAATTTGAATTTTTTTATGAAGATCATGGTATTAGGAGACATCTTTCTACTCCTAGAACCCCTCAATAGAATGGGATAGTGGAGAGGAAGAATAGGACTATGCAAGAGATGGCTAGGACTATGTTGAAAGATATTGATCTTCTTGATATGTGTTGGAAGGAAGCAGTTCACATTGCTATCTATTTGCTTAACAGAGTATAGTTGAGGGTCAATAGCACTAAGACCCCTTATGAGCTATGGAATGGTAGGCCTCCTACTATTAGATACTTCATGATCTTCAACAATAAATGCTACATCAAAAGAGATGAAGAAGACTTTAGAAATTTTGACTCAAGGTGTGATGAAGGTGTTGGGACTATAAAATTTTGCAAATTTTAAGTGCCCATATTGAAAACTTTGCATTTGCACACTCAGAAGTGCACCTGAAAAATCTGCCTAAGTGACCTAGTTTGGAGGGTCATAATTTGGTGCCTACTGATTTTCATGTCAAACCCCTTGGTGAGCATACTCACTTGACATATGTGAATGTGCATGTCAGTTTTTAGCTTCCTATGATGAGTTTTGATAATGTTTTGAAAAGCAGAGCTAAAGGGTTTTAACACTGTTTTGTTGTTTGGAAACTCTTTGTCCTACGAGTTGGCCTCTTGTTCAAGCTGATATTTCATAGTTGGATGATTGTCATGAAAAAAAATTTGTTTATCTCCATTCTCCCCACATTCATATGCTCTCTAGTCCAGTTTTAGAGCCTTAGGACCTAATTTGATATTTTTTTGAGATCAAAAGCAAATGTAGTTTGTTCTAATTTTACATCTACATTTCTGACATGTTTCAAGGTGGTCAACTTTGACCCCTAATATCTCGTGAAGAATAATGATTGAAGGAAAGCCCTCTTGTACATGTACTCAGTGTACCTAGATGATCTAATGTTTCTAGTGGTGGCTTCCTAGGAGATGGTTTGATATTTTTTCAAAGTGGTAACTGGGTGAGCTTTAATTGGTTTTGAACAGGTGCAGTTGCATAAAAGTATGAGCAACTTTGACATTGAATATCTTGCACCTCGGGATCTATTTTTTTGAGTCATTTGTTGCACTACATTCTTGGTTCAAATGTCTACATGCATGTCTCCAAGAGGTCATTTAACTAGTTTCCCAGGGCAATTCCAGAGGCAAATTGACCAATTTTGACCATTGTGCAAATATGCTTGAAAGCAGATTTTAATGACAACCCACTTCAATTTTTCACTTCAAAAGCATTTAGAAGTTGTCTCAAACCAATTGAGGATAAAAATTGTTTGAAAATGAATTTTTTTTAGTCAGGCCCACTTGGAGACCCAACATACTTTGCACAATTGTGAGACTGTAAATGTTGCATTGTGGCAATCACTTCAAGTAAATGGTTTTGAATTGAAGCATATGGAAGGGTGTACAAATGTATATTTATAAAAAGGATCAAATGGCAGAGGACTCAGCAAGTCAAACAGTGGGAAATCACTTTCACAAAGGTTTCTAAAGATCAAGAAAGCACAGGGGATCTCTCAATTTTTTCACAAACTAGTACATTTGTAGTTGCTCCTTGTGCTCATGATGAGGTTTGTCCAATGGATAAAATGGGAAAATATTTCTACTTTGTTCAATGCTAAAAGAAACATTCGTAATGCACATACAAGATCTTTATTTGCACACTACACACTTGCATCATCTCAATAATGTTGGTGGGCTTCTTCCAAAGGTTAAGATAAGTTCTTGGCATGGTTCTTACCATTTTGTTACAAAGATTTTTTATGGATTCAACTACAGCCTAAAGCTCTGAAGTATCCAATTAAAAATGAAATACATGGCTCTAATTGGTTGGCAGCCCATTAATGTTGGAAATGATTCACCTGATTCCTTATTCAAAAATAAGGATAGGCCACTTCTAGAACTCTAAATTTTGGATCTATAAATTTGTTATTAATGTAAAAAAAAACATCAACATCCATGAATTGGTTGTTCTTTACAAGCATTGTCTCTACTAAACAATAGATGTGCAAAGAACAACCTTCTCATAAAAGCTAGTGACTTAAGGCTTTTGCTAAATGAAAGGGGAAGTGGAAATGTGTAGAAATAGTAGAGTTGAAGAATTCAATGGATAGAAGGCCATGCCAGTTATTTTGATATTCCTTAAGGGATTCAAGCCTTCGAAATGGGGAAGTGAAAATTGTGATGGCAACTAACATGCTCGATGATAGGGGACTATTTGACATGACAAATAGGGTTCAAACAGAGGGACAATGAAATGTTGAAGGAAATATCATGGTTCGATGTTAACGAGGGGCGCAAGGAGTAGTTTGCGCCAGCAGGAGCCATTGCATTGGCTGAAGGTGTAACTTGGTATTGCACTACAAAATCATGCATAGATGCAAGATGTTGTGGCAAGAAGCTTTTTGTTTGGTTGCTGAAATAAATAAGCTCGAACATATGATGAAGCAAGTGATTTTCATGGAAAAAATAATGTCGATGGAAGTCAAAATACCAGTAGTAATCTTGCTTTACCCAAAGAAATAAAATGGGAGGAATGAAGTTTTTGGATCTTGTGAAGGAAATTCCCATGTATTGAAGGAATGCAGTGTATAGGTGCTAGCATAGATAGGAGCATGTCAAGACTCGAGCCTTGGTACAAAGGCTAGGATTTGTATGCTGCAAATGCAAGCTGTTTGTGCTGATAAGGGGCCGATTCAATATTGAAAAGCAAAATTTCACAGAGAGTAGAAGGAGAGTTACATTTCTTGAGGAAAAATAAAATTAAGGTTGCACAATGAGAATCAGATCAAATCTTCACTCGGGTATGTGAGCCAATGCTTGAAAATCTTCACTATGATGCTAGGTGGATGGATGAACTATAAGTATGTTTTGCATGAAGCGAAACCATCGCTTGCAGAGAGAATGTACCAAAATTGTTTGAGGAAATTTTATTCTGGCAATGCATCAGAGGAGGCTAATGTTGTGAGTGATTTCAAGTAGCCATGGTGCAAGTTTTGAAGAAGATTAGCAGGTCAAGACTATGGCGTTCTCATGAGTATTCATTTATTGCTCTTGCAGATCTTCTCCAAGTGCGCAAATTTTATCAGGAATCCTTTTCATATTTACTGGGAGAGCAGAATGATCTCACACAAAAGATGGCTCACCCTATGGATAAGACTCATCAAATATTTTGTGTATGAATGTCTACATGGAACTGAGAGTAGTGATCAATTTAAGGAAAGAGAAAATCTTTAAAGATACATGAGGGTTCTATGTAAAATGAAGGTGAGAATGCACAGGGGTACCAAAATAGGACATGGAGCTATCTTTTCTTTCTCACTCTGCCATTGGCACCTAGTTGAAGGAGGGATTTGAAGAGTAGGGCATGGACAACCATCAAAGCATAGAGGATGGATGAATTATGTTAAGAATTCCTTGCACATTGAAGAAGGGACCATAGGTTTTCCCTGACTAGGGAGGTGAAGGAGATTTCAAGTTTAACATCTTCAAGGGTGGTATGCACTTGCAGAGAAAATGGCTCAAATTTGTTTGAAGGGGTGCCACCATTGAATAGGTTTAGAAGGGCCAATTCAACATTTCATAAGGAAATTTTTACACAGGTACAAGAAGCTGCTACAAGAAAGACCTTTACTCAGAATGCCCGATGTGTGGGTAAATCTATCACATGTTTACTTTGTTGAGAAGCACATGCTTGTGTGGCCATGATCAAGGAAGAACTAGCAAATAAGAAGTTGCACAGTATGAAATTGGGGCAGAGCAAGAAACGAACGACCATGATGAAGCTGGTATTGTGGGTGCATCCTGACCATTGATCGTGGACCTCATGGGAGGAAGGATGATGCAAGAAAATGAGCTACAAGGTGCATGAGTTTTTGTCACATGGCAAGTAGGGCCCATGCAAAGTGAAAGGCACATGAAAATAAAATTTTCCCAATAGAATGCTTAAATGTTTTCACTTTAAAGTGCATTGTTTTTAGTATAAAGTGAAGGTGAAAGGGACGGACAAATGTCTTTACAAGTTTTATAATAAAATAAAAGGCCTCCACATTTAAAATTTGAAGCTGTAAAGGTTGCCCGATAAGTTTTGATGCTTTTAAAACAATTAAAAGCAATCTTTTTAAAATATAAAGTGAAATATGAAAGGAGGCACAGGTAACAATTTTTAATTTTATCTAGAGGAGTGAATTAAATATTCACTATGGGTAAAGTGAATTTATTATTCACTTTATAAACAAAGATCATTATTTGATGAAAATGTGAAGTGTGCAGCAAAACAAAAAGGTTTTAGGTGAAAAAATTATTTTGAATTAAATATTCATTATACAAATAAAAGCCTTTTTTGCGTTGGGAATCAAAGGTAAGTGGCACGGGAAAATCAATCTGCAACCTGATGAAAATAAATCAAAGCCTCACTATTAAAGTTAGAAAACTTTAATTTCTGGAGGTAAAGTGTAAAGTGTAGCAAAACAAAGGAAAAGTGAATAATTTTCACGGTAGAGCTATTTTTCAACTGCAGGGAAAAATGGAAAATGAGATGAATATTTTCACAAGGAGTTGGTTGTTTAGTTGTAAATTGGTTTTCAAAATAAAGGTATGGTTTGTTATTGCAAAGGAAGAGAAAAGAGAGAGGCTTTTCCCAACTTCTTGTTGTTGATTAACAAAGGATGAAGCTTCCAAGTGTCTTCCACGGATTAATTTTGGGGCTCTTTTTCCTTCTATATCTTCTCATTCTTTTCTCATTGTAAAGGGTTTTGAATTTTTGTATGGGTTGGGTAGATAGAGAAATGTTGAGTCTGAGTCATAAATTGAGTCTGCATGCTGTAATTGCTGATTTCAATATTAAATATTAGTTAGCTTGTGCAAGCAAAGCATGAATGTCATCAAATTGTCTCTAGATTTGTACACATTTGATCATATGAATTTAATAATACAAAGTATGTTTGAATTTTTCATCTCAGTTTCCCTGAGATTGTGTTATCTGTTCATGGTTCTATTTCAAGGAAGTAGTTAAATTACTTTGAGCAGATAATTGGGATTTTAAGTGTCCAAGATGGATCTGTAAGAAGAATTTGATGACAACAAGAGTGGATTTGTTAGTGTAATGCATTAGCAATTTTGAGTCCACTGGTTGAAGTTTATTTGTTGATGGAATTCTCTTTATAATTATATATTTGACTCCATGGCCCAGAATTAGGCATTGATTTGTCATTCAACTTAGTGCATTTCAGAAACAAGTTATAAATTCAAAATAATTTTAATTTTTGTTGTTGGGTTTAGGTTTAGTGTTGAATTCTACTTCCCAATTACTGAGTGAGTGTTGAGATACCAAAAATGCAGTTAGATTTGAAGTTGTTAATACTTTCCTTGGTATATTTTCATTGGGAATTATTTGCTATAAAAAGCAATGTATGTGCATAATTGAATTGAGTCTAGGCATTGTAAAGGGAGACCCGCCTTGGTCTTGCAAAGCCAAAAGTGTAGGAGATTTCAATCTTTGACTAAATCATTTCATTTGGCCAAGTCCCTCTTTGAGTTTGAGCATAATAAATTGGCTATTCTTTAGGACTCATTGGACCGGCTGATTTGGAACACCAACAAAAGGGATATTTCTTGCTTACTCCACCAAAAGCGGGGCCTATAGATGCTACAATAAGAGATTGGAAAAGATGATTGAAATCACAAAATTTAAGGTAAATGAATATTTGTGTCAGATCTCACAAGAACTAGAGGTTTACAGATCTAATATACCCCATGCATTGAAGAAAAATAAGAAGAAGAAGAGAAGAAACAAGAATTAGAAAAGGTTTCTAAGACTCCAAAAAAGTATGTACAAAAGAACCATTCTACATATGAGATCATTGGGGATAAGAATGATGGTGTGCTAACTAGGAGAAGGCTTACAAAAGCAAGTGAGAAAGTAAATTTATGTTTGTTGTCAAAGGTAGAGCCCAAGAACTTTGTTGATGCTAGCAAAGATGATCGTTGGATAAAGGAAATGGAAGAGGATTTGGATCAAATAGAAAGGAATTGGACATGGGAATCGGTTCCCAGACCAGTTGATAAGAATGTTATAGGAATCAAGTAGGTGTTCTAGAATAAGCTAAATGAAGATGGTGAAGTTGTGAGGAACAAAGCAAGACTAATATGTAAGGATTATTCACAAGTTGAAGGTATTGATTTTGAGGATACTTTTTCTCTGGTAGCCAAATGGAGGAAATAAGGATGTTTCTTTCCCTTTCTACTCACAAGAATTTCAAATTCTATTAGATGGATTTCAAGTCAACCTTCTTGAATGGTGATTTAGAGAAAGAAGATTGTTGGAAGATTGAGGAGATTTTCATTAATGATGCAGTCTAGAAACATGAGCATGGTATGTACATAATGTGTGATCCAATGTTCTCATTGATGTAAACATTATTTTGGATCATCCTAGCATTATTTAGAAGTGTTGTTGAAGATATTTGTATAAGATAAGTTGGTCCAAAAAGTATAGCTACACATAAATTTTCCTAAGTATTAAACCTGCCAATATAGTGGTTTAGTGCATCAGTTTTTGGGTCCGCACTCCTCCGCAAATAGAGATGCCTCTCTCTAGTTCTAATAGTAATTTGGTGAACATAAGATGCATCTAAATACAAGAAATTTTGTTATTTGGTAAAGTATCCTGGAAGATATGAATGGCAATGTTTTGTTTGTCTTATCACCAGTCTTTACCTATACAGTATGTCGGTGTGGGAGATTCTGCACTCCTCTTTGAATGAATATTTTGTGTCACGGTGTTAAAGATAAGTTTCCAAATTTTAGTTGAGTAGGAATTCCATATGGAATTGTTTTTTTAGTTCCATGTATGGTGAATTGGGTAGAAAATGAAGGTTTTTGTGTTTAGGTCTTATTTGGGGCCAACATAACACCTTTGATGTTTTGTGAAGGATGAATAAGTAATTTTATCTTATGTAGGATCTAATATAGGTCCATCTTGACCTATGTTGAGGAGATTTGAATTTTGAAGTAAGGCATGAAGGTTAGATGAAATGTGTTGAGGATGACAAGCTCAATTTTGTGTGTTACATCCAATTAGGCCAACCTAATTGATGTTACACTTGATATAGTTATATATAGTGGATTAATTTTGATGTTTTGAGATGATAAGTGAATTAGGGGTGATAGATGGCATGTATCATGTACCACCTACATCTTTATGATGTGAATGTGATCAGAGTTGTGTGAATTGTGTGAATTCAGAGTAGAGAAGAGCATTGATCCAAATCAGTGAAAAGATTGATTTTGTACTTCATTGGAACTGTAATCCAACATGTTGTAGATGCATTTTTAATAGTTAAAATAGGTTGCAAGCCACCACTTATATCTTATATCTTATTCTCTATGGGAAGTGAGTCCACTAGATAGTGAGTCCACCTATAGTGAGCATTTTTGTAATATACTATATCTGGATATAATATATTGTGAGCTAACCCTCACTGTGGTTTTTCCCATTTTGGGTTTTCCACATAAAAATCTTGGTATTCACATGTTATTTCATGTTTTGGATGTTTCATTCTTTCATTCATTATTGTAGTTGAATATTTTTTGGTAATTGGATGGCTAATATCTGAATGGTTTAATAGAATACTAATTCACCCCCCTCTCGTTATTCCAAGTGTTCAACAATTGGTATCAAATATTGGATACCTAGAAGGAGCTTGACCACTTTAGGAAGATCTTGGAGATTGAACACATGGTTGATAGAAATTTTCCTATTCCTTAAGAAGATATTCTTGCTACTGAATACACCGAAGAGGATTGCATGCTTGAAAAATATGGAGAACTCAAATTTTCTCTTGACAAAGTTGAAGGTGAAAACAAAGACCTGAAGAAAAATCTTAAAGAAGAAAATGCATGCATCAAAAAATTGAGAAAGAAGATCAAGAAGTTCAAAGAAGCAAGCAAATGAAGATATCACCAGATTGAAAGTGCAAATGGAAGAAAAGAAGAGAGTTGAGGAATTTTTAAATGCAATGGTGAAAAGTAAATTTGATGAATGCATGAGGCTTGAACAAGAAGTGGTCAATCTAAGATCGGATCTAGAGAAAGAAATAATTCATGAAGATAAATTTAAGAAAAATTTTACAATGCTTGATGAGTTGATTGCAGGCTAGAAAGCATCTAAAGACAAAGGTGGTTTGGGACTTGAAAAAGGACAAAAGCTAAAAAAAATATTAGACACCTAATGCAGAAAAGAAGATCAATGAACTAGAGAAGACTGAAGACAAGAAGAACAATGGCAAGATCCGAAATCAAACAAACAATGCTAGAAGACCTCCAGTCAAACAACCGAATGCTCAAAGCTACCCATCTTTCAATGGTATTTTTTATTCTTGTAATAAATATGGACATAGAGCAATGAAATGTAGAAATAGAATGAATCATAATTTTCCATCCTTTACTGGTCAATGCTTTACATGCAAAAAAATATGGACATAACACAAATGAATGTAGAAGTCAAATGATGAATACATATAACAATGGTAGAATGATTCAACCCTTTAATGGTTACTGCTATACATGTTATGGATTTGGACATGAAGCTAATTAATGCAGATCCAGAATGAATGTAAGGAATAATGCACAGAGAAATGTCATATGCAACAATTGCAGTAGACCTGGACATATTGTTAAATTTTGCAAAAGAAAAAACACAAGGAAGGATAAGACAGTAAAGAAGAATGAACCAGTCAAAAAGATTGATCCAGTTGAAGTAAAGAAGGAAATGGAAAAGATCTGGAGAAAGAAAGAGGAGAGTGAGAACAAGGGAGAGTCTGTACCATCCTTTGGTGTAGATGTTTCCTTTGGAAACTAATCCTAGAGCTATGGCTTAGGGAGAGCTTTAATGGATATCTTATGTCCCCCACTAGAAAAGAGGTGATGAAGCCACAACATGAGGATATGTCATGAAGAATGGAATGCTTGATCTATTGAGGAAGATTGTGGAAGGAAATATGTTAATCCAAAGATTTGCTAAGCTTGAGAAGGTGACTATGCATAAAATTTTTAGGGTTACCATCTTTATGGAATGAAGCATTTATTGCAGAATTAGGTCAAATTGAAGAGTTAAAAGAAAATTTTCTAAGGTAAATTCATTTCACCAAAAGCATTTGAAGGAGAATAGAGTAGTGAGAAGTGAATTTGAAGAGTTCAAGGTAATTTAGTTTTGTAGAGCATCAAAACCCTAGTTCAGTGAAGCAAAGTAAGAGGTATTTAGCAATTCTTGTGTACCTTAGTTTTTTAGAATTGTTGTTTGAAAGTAGTTTGAATACATTTTACAATGGAAAAATTAAGGGTTGTGGATGTTTCTTAGAAACCACAACCTAAGTTCAAAAGATATCATTCCAAAGCTATAGAAGATGACCCATTAGGCACATTTTGACATATACCTTATGGGGTTTTACCAACTAAAGACATTAGGGCATATATTCATGGTAGCATGGATGAACATTCACCCACTAAGCTTGGGGAATTATGGGAAAATGAGTTAATTGGAAAGGATTTTTCCCTAAAACCAGAGTACAAATCCCTAGTTGAAAGGAAATTAGATGTGTGGCAAATATTTCCCAACTTCTTCTATGACAAAAAGTGGATTAGGGTGGCATTAAGTAGAATTCACAACCAATTTGTGTGGATTGATGACCCTCACATGATTACAAAGGAAGTAATAAGAGAGAACTAATTTATGGTCTACTGGACCAGTTCCAATCTTAAAATTTTCCAAGAACAAAGAGGTAGTGGAGAAAATTGGTGCTACATTTGATCAAAGATCCCTCACCATGAATCCTATCAAAATTCATGTTGTTAGGTATGCAATTGTGCTCATCAGATACAAAATATATTACACCAATAGAGATAATTTAGTTTCTACCACCGTAATCAATGTGGCACATGAAATGATTGAGAATGGTGTTGATTATGACTTATGTGAGTTGCATAGGCAACAATTGATGGAGAATCTGAAGGAGATTAAGAAGAAGAAATATGTGTTCAAGTATGGAACATTGGTAATGTGTTTACTCTTCTACTTCTTAAAGGAATTTCTTGTGAGTGGAAAGGTTAATTGGTCGAGTTCAAGGCCCATTGCACACCAAATAGTAGATTATATATGAGAATCCTTAGAGATGTCAATGCCCAAGATGATCCACTTACTACCTTCTTTGTAGTATTCCAAAGAAGAATGAATGAGATACAAAGAATTACAAGAAGTGTTTTGGAAATATATAAAAATGATCACTTTCCTAGTTTCCACAGATTTTTGCATGATGGAAGCAATAGAACTAAGGACAATTTTGGCTCTAGAACTAGGTTATGAAGTGTCAAAGGTAGAACTTGTTGGTTGTGCAAACGTACTACTAAATAGTCCTAAGTATGAAAATGAGAAAATATATGGGACATATGAATAAAAATCAATGGAAGTTCACCTAGAATTTAAGAAACCAGTTATGAGAAAGAATGTTGACAAGATGGTTTATTATATGCACAAGAAAGTGGTCTTTCAAAGGAAAATGTTAGGTATGCCAGAGAAAGAGCTAGATCCAACATGAGTGCAACAGAAGCCTCTGGTAGCTCAACGAGATCAGGAAGATCAACTACCACAACTCTTCATGTTGCTGGTGAAAAGAGGAAATCCATAGCCAGTCCTCCAAAAAGGGATAAATACCTTCTGATAGTCCATGCCACAAGGAAGAAGCAAAGAAGACTACCACATCAGTACCCCCTATTGCTCCTACAAGAAGAAGAGTGAATCATAAAGCTTCAAGACAAAAGGAAA
>VDFB02000003.1:550093243-550146040 GCA_007258455.2 Sequoia sempervirens | reverse complement strand
TACGAATTGTGTGAACTCAGAACAAAGTAGAGCATTGATCCATATCAGTGCAAAGATTGATTTTATACTTTATTGGAACTATAATCCAGCATGTTATAGATGCATTTGTAATAGTTCAAATAGTTTGTAAGCCACCCCTTCTATCTTCTATCTTATTCTCTATGGGAAGTGATTCCACTGGACAATGAGTCCACCTGTAGTGAGAAATTCTATAATATACTATATTCGAATATAATATATTGTAAGCTAACCCTCACCATGGTTTTTCCCATTTTGGGTTTTCCATGTAAAAATCTTGGTGTTCATGTGTTATGTGATGTTGTGGATGTTTCATGCTTTCATTCATTATTGCATTTGAATATGTTTTGGTAATTGGATGGCTAATGTCTGAATGGTTTAATAGAATACTGATTCACCCCCCCTCAGTATTTTGGGTGTTCAACAAAGTCTACATTCAACAACTGGATGGTTTACAACTATCCAAAGATTTGGACATTGTGTGTAGACTCAAGAAATTTTTGTATGGACTCAAGCAAGATCCTAGAGCTTTGTATGCTCAATTAGATAAGTACTTACTTCAGCAAGGTTTCAAGAAACATACTGTAGATAGTAATCATTACATTAAGGAAAAGGAAGACAATATTTTGATAGTTGTTGTTTATGATGATGACATCATCTTTGATGGAGATTATAACATGTGTAAGAAGTTTACATAGGAGATACAGAAATATTTTGAGATGTTTATGATTAGTGAGTTATCTTTCTTCCTTAGGCTTCAAATTTTTCTACTAGATGATGGTATCTTTATTTCTCAAGCTAAGTATGTCAAAGAGATGTTGAAGGAATTTGGCATGGAGGATTTCAAACCAGTAAGCACTCCTATGGTTACTAGATGCCACTTGAGAAAGATTGATGAGTCTCCTAAGGTTGATTAGACTCTCTATAGGTCTATGATTGGGTGTTTTTTGTACTTGACTACTTCTAGACTTGATATTATGCATCCAGTATGTTTGGTTGCCAAATATCAAGCTAATCCTAAGAAAACTCATGAGAAGCAATAAAATGAATATTCAAATATTTGAAGGGAAATCCAAATTATGGTTTGTGGTATAGGAAAGATGATAAATTTTCTTTGAGTGCTTATACTAATGTTGATTGTGAAAGATGTGTGGATGACTAGAGAAGCTCTAGTGGAAGTATGTTTTTCTTATGAGACGGGTTGGTCTCTTGGTTTAGTAAGAAGCAAGACTCATTGTCCTTATCCACAATAGAAGCTGAATATATTGGTGCAACATCTTCCTACACCTAGGTGCTTTCGATGAAATAGACTCTAAAGGATATAAAGGTGGTATATGATGAACCCATTCCAATATTATGTGATAATACTAGTGCAATCAACATTTCGAAGAATTCAGTGATGCACTCAAGGAAAAAACATATTTCTATCTAGTATTAATTTCTAAGGGAGAAGCGTTAATGGACAAATTGACATAGCAACATGCAGGAAAGATGTAATCACCTTACCTCTCCTAAAATAAGCAAATGATCATTAAATCAAACAATTCCCAAGGTCCCGGGTGTTGGGTTACAACATTGTTGTTTTGTTGAGTGGTCAATGAGGTTGTAATGTTGAAGGGGCATACTAGTTATTGAGCTTCTTGGTTGCTGCAAGATCGAATTTCTATCTAAATCTATTCTAACTAAAGGATAAAGAAAAGAAAAAGATAGTTTAGAGATGCAAGAGAGAAAAGAATGTTGATTCATCTAGTTAACCAGACATGTTATTCTTCAAGGAATTCCTAAACTAAACTATAGAATATGTCAACCTGTAATCAATACAAAGCTTCATTCATTCATAGTGCAAAAATTAAAAATAGATTTCAAATCACAATTCGACCAAAGAAAAGATAAACCTTTATTCATTCCTTGAAGAACTTCAAATCAAACAGCTAATAAGACCAATACCATTCCTGAGTATAAACTAAAGCAAGTTTAAATCCGAATGTTTCTACTACGAAGAAACAGATAAACAACATTTACAATTCTAGAAAACTTCACCAGTGTGCAGAAACCAATGTCTCTAGATCAACTCCACTATGCTAAGAATACAAGAAAAATCTACCATCTACTCTACTGCTAAACTTTTATCAGCTAATTTGAAAAATGTCTAACTTCATTTCCTAAGTGTCTAACCCTTTCAAATGAGCTTTATTTGACAATAAATAGCTCACTAATCTCATAATTCTTGCCAAAACGATCTATCAAAATTTGTAGCTTTTGATCATTCTTCAAAAGAAACTTTCTATTTCAGCCTTTGTTTTACTTCAATTGACTTTTAATTAACTATTGTAACTTCCATTTTCAGCTTCTATTTGGTTCCAGCTGACTTTAGTGAGATTTAGTTGATTGTTGCAACTTCTAGTTTGACTCTGAGTTCTCCTTAGTATTTTCTTTGCACAATGTGCAACTGTGTCTTTTCCCAAAAATAACTCCAAACGGGCCCACCACGCATCCAATTTACTTCTAGTTTGGTGACCTCCTCAGAAAACCTTTCCTTTAATTTCCTTTCATGCTCACTCAAGGTCACACATGGGATAAGAATTGATCCTCGCACATGAACTTTATTTTGTTTTTGGTTTTGTTCCAAAGTTCGGTCTGACTTTGAACTTTGAAGCACATTTACCTCAATGTTTAAAAATCATGTGTGGATTTCGAGGTCAAGCTAGGAGTAAGCATGAACATTTTTGCAATGGAGGTTCCAAGTTCTTTCTAGGATCTGACCCCAACGATGCGTTTTTTATTTTATTTCCTTTAAAAATTTCAGCATCAGGGTTCAGGTTTTCATTTGAACATGGAACCTTTTTATTTTATTTTTTTATATTTTGATTCTTTTTTTTATTTGTTTTTAAAGTTTTTAAATTTTTATATATTTTGAATTTTTATTTTATTTTAAAATTCTTTTATTTTTATGATTTTTCTTTTAAAAACTTAAAAATATATTTTTTGTTTTTACTTATTTATTTATTTTAAGGTTTTATTTTAAATATTTTTAAAATTAAAAGATTATTGTTTATTTTCTTTTAAAAATTTTAAAATCCTTTTAAATTTTATGATTTCTTAAAATTTAAAATTTTCAAATCTTAAAAAAAAGATATGTTTATTTTGTGTTTTTGAAATTTTATAATTTTTTATTTTTTTTTATTTTTGTGTTTTTAAATTATTTTGTATTTTCAATGACTCTAAGATAGGGCAAATAAAAAGGACAAAGATGAAAAAAGATTAGAAACAAAAAAATGACAACACGCCAACAAGGAAAACTGACGAACAAATAAAGACAAAAATGAAGAGGCGACACGAAAAATGAACAGGGATCAAGATCAAGACCGGACATGGAACGCAAACCCGAACAACACCCGAAGGCAAAGAGGAAAGTGGGATTGAGAACAAAATTGGCACATGAACCTTCAAAAATTGTGAGGTGTCAACTCCAATCCAAAACTTGAACCCAAAAGGTAGACACACAAACGAAAGGGGAAATCGAAATCAGGTTAGAACCAAGAACAAGAACCTTCTGAAGAGGTTAAAGGTTCTGGTTCCAATCCAAAGTTCTCTAAAACAAGGCAAAGGAAAAGGAACACCACGGGGATCAAAATAGAGATAGAACCATAAATGTGAACTTGAAGGAGGTTCAAAGTGCATGTTCTGGTCCAACATCTTATTCCAAAATAAAGAAGGAAAAGTCAAACAAGCAGAGATGGGATTCAGAATAGCACCTGGAACCTGAACACTCTCTTGAGGACAAGTTCAGGTTTTGTTTCGAAACCTGAGCCTGAAAAAGGAAAACAAGCAAGGTTCAAAGGTTTTGAACAACTCCGAGACAAGACCAAAACGATGGAAAACACAAAATGAGAGACGAAAATCGAAACAAGCAAAGAGGGAAAAGACCAAACGAGAATGGAAAAGTGCAAAACACAATGAAACAAACCAGCGAAACAAAAGAAAACAGAACGGGTCCCTGAATTTTCTAAGAAAAAATTTGGGGTGTGTATGCAAGGTATAACAAGAAGGTTGCAGAGCAAGAAGTCAGGTTGGAATATGTGCCTACTAAGGATTAGATTGTAGACATCTTCACTAAGGCACTTTCAAAAGATACTTTTGAGTGTTAGTGTGAATGGGATTATTTCCTAACTACATATTAGTGAGGTCATATTCACATCATTAATAAGTTTACTTAGGAGTTAGTTTCCTAGGTGGCATTCTATTAACTAGTATTTAATGGGACCATATCTCATTAATTAGCATGTAGTTTTCTAGGCATTTAATATTTCTCTCATGCATTTAAAATTATGCATTAGGCATTTAATGTTTGCAACTAAGGTTGTTATCCAACCTCCTCTTTCCTTGCCTATATATGGAAGACTCTTATAAATTTGTAAATGATCTCAATGCATTCAAGATCATCATTTGATCATACTATCTTATTTCTCATTGTGCACCACTTTCTTGTTCATGTGGATGGTATTCTTCTTGGTTGATCCATTGAAGACTGCAGGTTCAAGTGGGTTATTATTGATTCATATTTCTAACATGGTATCAGAGCTTAGGCCATAGGAAATCCATCTCTTATTAAAAAATTGAGATGAGGATACTATCGCAGGTGGAAGGGTTTGCATGAAGGGCTAGTTGTTCTCATCTAAGAGGAAATTGATTTTTGAAGCACATTGGGTCAGATCTGACCCTGCCATTTTGTTCAAAAGGTGTGAAAACCCTAGGAACACCTACCCATTCATCAAAATGCAACTTCATCATCCAGAAGCCATCAGAGGTTTTTTGTAGCGATATTGGAAGGGCATCATATAGATCATACATTTGCAAAGGAAAAATCCCCCCCCTTGTTGTAGAAAAAATATCCTTCTCTAAGTCGGCATGATATCATATCATATTACAGGTTTAAATTTTCTATATTGGGCTACAGTAATTTCAATATAGTTCGCCAAAAAAAAAATTATTCAGGACCAATATATTTCATTTTCGACATATTATTATAGTTTAGGGTTTTGATTTATTATTTATACGGTATTTAAAATTGGTGATCAATTTCAAATATTTAATAATCAACATAATTTTATTAAAAGCAAGTTTGGAACATATATATTTGATTTTTTAATTGCCCAAAGGAAATATTAAAAACTCCGAAAAATATAATTCTTAGTGGCAGAAATTTGTCTTTGTTAGATTTTTTGCAAGGACATTTATTATTTTTTCCATCGAATTTGTCATAATTTGTAGGTTTTTTGTCAACATTATTGACCTTGTCACATCCGACCAGGCCCTCCATTCACCATTCACCAAAGACTTGCCAGATTTTCCTTACCACCCATCTGTTGACCTCCACCGGCCATCGTCCAATACCGTTGAGGGCCTACCCTGAAGACCGCAGTCATATTAAGGGATCGGGAGCCATATCTTTGAGCGATGTTATTGGTGGTACCACCCCGTCACCACTCCCCAGCCACCCCGTCATCGCCAGCCCTAGCGGTACCTCTTTTTTTTTCCATCAATTAACCTTGTCGTCATATTGGCGCCCATAGGCCCCTAGGTGCTTAAATTTTGTTTCTGGTTAGCTTGCATCCCCTAATAGGGCTATTTTTTTCAACGAAGCATAACTTTTCACTAGGATATCATATTTTCACAAACAAGATATCATTTGAAATATGGTTTCATGTACTTCATAGCTATACAAATTATTTTGCTAGATTTTATTGTGGGTATGAATTATAGCCATCTAAAGTCAGTTCTTCCATTTGGACTCCCGAGCTCACATATTTTCACCAATTTGTTATATTTTGGAGATTTCAACTACATTGCAAAGTTGATTCAGAGTTCTATCATTTTTTCCATCTACTTTTACATATTCAACTCCAGATATATTCTATTGAGTTTTTTCAATTTGTGGAATTTGCTTGATATATTAGACATAATGCAATTTGGATAAGGTTTGTTTACATTGGAGGCTTTATTTTAAATGGCACATCATATTTGGGGGTTTCACAACATTTTTATCAGATATATTTTCCTCTTGGTAGATTTTTTTTGGCACACATGGTATAATTAGGATTTAAGTTCCTTACTCCTCACAATTATCACACATGTGGAAGGTGAAGATGCAAAGGCTACTTTGGTTTAAGGGATTGTGGTCTACCTTGGCTAAGGAACAACCAAAGTTCATTAGACAATATGAGAAGTTTGCTTATCGGAAAAATGTGATGAGGTGATGGGCTTAATTGAATTGCATGTTTTTGATTCTTTGTTCTTCCACATTGAGGAGTGTACTACACCTAAACAAGTATGGGACAAATATAGGGATCTCTTTGGTTCTGTAAGTGATGTTAGAGAATTGAAATTAGAAGCTGAGTTGGCATCTCTTTCCACTAATCTATTCCCTACAATTGAGGACTATTTGGTTAAGTTCAAGTCTTTATATACTTAGTTAGCAGGGTGTGGGAAGGATAAAACTAATAAGGAATACATATTCTTGATCTTGTCAAAGTTGAAGGGTGCATTTTCCTATTTTGCTACTTCTTTCTATTCCACTATGGATGGGTTAGGTGATAATTTTGTCATGCCATCATTTGAGGTCTTTTGTGAGAGATTGATTAGGGAGAAATCCAAGCCTAGTCAACATGATATCACTTCAAAGTCTCATGCATTGCTCACCACACCACCTAAGGGGAAAGGGAAGAAAGGTAAAGCTAAGTCAAGATCTAGTGAGACTTCCAACACCTCTTCCAAAGAGGGAAAATCTAAGAAAGAGAATCCCACATGTACCTTTTGCCAGGGGATAGGTCATAGTGAACAAGTATGCTTTAAGAAGGAGATTCATGAGTTGAAACAAATTCTCAAGGATCACAATATTTTAGTTCCTTCTTCATCTAGTTCACCTTCTTCTTCTACCACACATGAGGAGCCACCACCTACAAAGGAAAAATGAACTACCTCCAGAGATTCTAGAGGCAAGGGTCATGCATTGATTACTGAATTTATTAATAGATGGGAAGGATGGATTATTGATTCAAGAGCATCAATGCACATTGCTATCTCTTTTGATCACATTGTTCCAGGGACAGTCAGGGCACCTGAGTATGATAGAATGTTGATTTCCAATGCTACCATGGTTCATGTAGCTAGTATGTGTGATATTTCTTTGGGTTCATGTCCTATCCAAGATTTAATTTACATTCTTGAGATGGCACATAATATTCTTTCAGTTTATTAGATTGCATAGGGATGCAATATAGTTGAGTTCACATCTAAGTCAGTTCTCATTCAGAATGATCTTGGAAAGCTCATTGTTGTAGGGTGGGTTGATCATTAGTCAAGGGTGTATACCTTATCTCATTTCTATACCTTTGATTATCCTTATATTCTTGAGTGCCCAAATTCCATGGTGGGTAGTAATTCACATCATGGAAATGGTGGCTGGTTGAATTTGACTCTTCTTTGTGTGGCACCATCATCATCTCATTCAATCTAGTGGGACATATTCAATTTTCCAAACTTGGGATTATAGGATGGCTTTGTTTTAGGTATTGTATACTTGGTGATGTAGAGCAGGGGTACAAATTACAAAACAACCATAAGCAACCACTCTTTCAACCTTTAGTCTTCAATTGATAGGTTTTCCTTCACAAACCCTTGTTCTTCCTTGTAGCCTTTCAAAAAGGAATTTTTGGACATAAATATTCAATCCCAACTAATCTCCAGAAAATAAAACCTGTTTTAAATACCCATTTAGCCATTATTAAACATATCTCAAAACTAGGGTAGGGTTCTTTGTACAAGAGGCTTCAAATTTTGACTGTCTTATTCCTTAACTAGGCCTAATTGACAAATAGGCATGCACCAAATGGGTTCAAGGCTTCAATATCTCTTAGATCCCATTACAACACTCTCCACATTTCATACATGGCCCAATTTATCAACTCCTGCATCAAGAATCATTCCCCCAATGGCATTCATCAATTTTGCCCAAACACTAGGGCTTCTAGGCCTGATAGATGAGGAAAATCAGACCTGTTGTCTAATAAAAGCACATGAAAACTCCACTATTCATACTTGCAACTTTGGAATATGAAATAATATACAAAAATATTCCTCTCCACAAAAAATTGGCATTTTTCACCAAAGGAAAAGTGAGAAATCACATGCTTATTGCCTTGGGTTACCCTAGGTAGGGTTTGAAGTAGGTTACACTAAAATATTAATACCTCTTTCCAAAATTAATGGATTTTCATCAAACCAAGTGAAAATGAAAGTTAGAGCAACCCTTTACATGATGAAAACAACCTTCAATCTTTACATACTAGTATCAAACTGTACAATGTGGTGAGAGTTACAGGAAAGCAAGAAAACTCTGAATTTTCACTGTGAAATGAAACAAATTGTCATTCATAACTTTCACACAACACCAAATGAGGAAAATATCTCTAGTTAGATTGTATATAACACAATTACAGAATTTTCCTCAATTTTTTATGAAGATCTAATAGTGGAAACAAACGTTATGTCAGTTTTCCCAAAATAGATACCCTAGGTACAGATTCAAGCGAGTTTTAGTAAATTTGTAATAACTTTAAAAATACTCAATGAAAAGGAACCAAACCAAGTGAAAATGAAATTTATTTCATCCCTCTATCAAACAAGACTAATATTATGACCATACCAATCTGTACCATGCAATGGGGCAGCAATTTTTGCAGTCATATTACATAGAAAAATGCACAAAAATGTGTCTAATTGGTGTCTTGTTCCTCCAAAATACTCTCCAACCCCTTGTGTCATGTTTACAAGGTGTATTTATGCTATTAAAATCACATTCCAACTTTCCAACTTCTTTTTTTAAGACTAATGACACTTTTACAAGATTTGTTGCACTTTGACAACTTTGTAACTTTTACAATTTTGACAATTTTTGACAACTTTTACATTATGACTCCAAAACTTCACAAATAGTCTCATATGACCCCTAATGGTCCAAAATGACCTTATTCACCTTAAACATTACAAATCAAGATAAATATTAAACTATGACATCATTTTGTGATGGGGCTCCTGATGCACCTACATCACGACTACTACAAGTTTGGACGAAATTCTTGAGGGGATATCTCTCCTCTATGCAAATTCCACTTTGGATGGTTTTCTTGAGTCTCCACATTCCATTGTTCTAACCCTAATTGGGGATCCTAATTTTGGTGAGACTTCCTTGGAGGCACTTGATTCCTTTTTAGATATTTCATATATGAGGCTTCTTCCCTCCCATTTCATCATGAAGTTGGAGTTTCTTCAACATCTACCATTGGATTTGTTTCTTCCTAGAGTGACATGTGGTTTGTCATCATTGGACACTCTTTTGGCTTTAGATTTCCTTCAGTGGTTTTGAGGACACTTCATTCAAGGGGAAATATAGTCTCCATCTATCCCTTCATTAATGGAGGGGTCATTATATTGTACTATTGTGATGGATGAAGCTCTTGGGGGTATTGATGTTGAGACCTACACTCATAACTTCCATTACTTGTACATTATTAGCATTAGATTTTGCATTATATCTCTTTTTTGGAGAGGAAGTTTGTCCCATGAGGTTTTCTCCTTTTCTCTATTTGTAAGATATTGCATTTTCATTTGTACATGGGTACCTAACATGGCCTAGTAGTTGGGACCCATCATATTGCATTTGCATCATTTACATAATAAGTACACTCCCAAGTTGCACTTATGGGGGGGAGGGGGTGTTAGTGTGAATGGGGTTATTTCCTAACTAGATATTGGTGAGGACCTATTCAGATCATTAATAAGTTAACTTAGGAGTTAGTTTCCTAGGTGGCATTCTAGAAACTAGTATTTAATGGGATCATATCTCATTAATTAGTATGTAGTTATCTAGGCATTTAATATTTCTCTTATGCATTTAAAATTATGCATTAGGAATTTAATGTATGCAACTAAGGTTGTTATCCAACCTCCTCTTTCCTTGCCTATATAAGGAAGGCTCTTGTACATTTGCAAATCATCTCAATGAATTCAAGATCATCATTTGATCATACTATATTCTTGCTCATAGTGCACTACTTTCTTGTTCATATGGATGGTATTCTTCTTGGTTGATCGATTGAACACTGCAGTTTCAAGTGGGTTATTGTTGATTCATATTTCCAACATTGAGTATCTCCAACAAAATTTAGGGGTTATTTCCCCTCCTTTTTCTAACTAGAGGGTAAATGCAATAAGATGAGTCCACTTCTAGTGGAAGTTTTTTTTTTTTTGGAAAAAGTGGCAAGCCACTATTATATATTATATATATTTAAATAAGATGATACAAAATATGGTTCTGGGGAGCATACTGGCGGGAAAGAACCAGTAAGAAAACCTCTAGTTATAGCTCTGAACGTATAAAGATGACACACTTGCAAAATCTAATTTTATCATTTGTACAAAATATGCTGATAATTCAAAATTCAGCATTTTTCCTAACTAATCCCATACAGACTTAACCCCGACCAGCCTCTTCTATGATCAATACTAAATATAATTCTACCCCAAAATGTTCATTTTCAATACCCTTACAAAGACCATAAATTAATGCATTTACCCCTTTACAAAACTCAAAAAACCCTATATATGTAATACAAAAAAACCACAAGAATAATAACAGTATTCTTTTCTAAACACCCCATTTACTGAATTTTCATCCATACCCCCTGTTAGCTATAAATATCTTTCAAAGCCTCTTCATCCAACATTTTGTACTCCATGAAACTCCATACAAGAAGGTATAAGAGAAGGCACTCTTGCATTAGCAGCAGTTGAAGACACTTGAGGACGATTCATAGATTTTTCCTAAGCATTTTGACCACAGTCTGAGATTCAAACTAGTGAATTTACCCTCAACTACAAATCCAAGTGTAAGCTTTGACTAGCAAGGTGTGAGGTATATGCTTGAAGAAAAGCCAGAGCATAGAATTTATCCTTAATCTCCAATTCCATTAGTGAACACACATTCCTCCTATTATTTCTTAGGGCTCACAGCAGAACATTCTCATTCTTGTACTGGAGTGCAAGTCTAATGGCATCGAAGATCTCCTCAAAACCTGACACCTTTGCACTAATTTTCTAGGAAATAATCAGTCTATAAACCCATCTCCACTGTAAAAGTTGTACTGTTGAACTGCTCAAAGGACGATGTTGTCTAACCGGAATTTAAACCTAATGTATTTCCTAGCAAGGTCCTCAAGTTGACTATAATAGGTTAATTATGATAATATTTTATGACTGTATTTTTTTATTAACAATATTAAATAATTATTGATCCTATATTGTACAAGAATTTAGTACAAGGAAGTAGCATGCTTTAATTTCATATACCAATCATCTTTTTTGTAAGTTCACAAAAAATGTAAGAGAATTAAAAACTATTTAATATAATTATTCATTATGTTCCATGGGGTACATTATCTCTATAATATTGAATATGAATTTAATATTGACTTTTGAAGATTGGACACTACTATACAAATTTATTGACAAGTCAAACTAATATTATTGAATATTTTTAAAATATTGAATACTAAAAAGACAACTAGATATGGTTGTATGTTGTTAAGATGGGATCATAGAAAATAATATTTTAATAATATAAGTGTCTATTTTTAATTCCTAAATATGGTACTAAATTATTCAAAACAATGATTATCGTCATATATTATGATATGGTAAGGTAGACTTTGTTGGTTACTATTTTTGAGACTTGCAATTGCTTCTAGGATGACAGGTAATTAGTGTATTGTTAATGGGTAAGCACAAAGAGTAGCATATAGTGTTGTGCATGATTTTCTCATATGGGAAGGTTAAGGTTCTTGTCCAACCTAATTAAATACAAATCTAGTGGATGTTGATATTGCACTACCTCAATTATGAATGTACTTATTATGTTTAAGGTTTTTTAAGTGTGATCATAAATGGAATTGTACTCCCTATTTCACTTCACCTAATGGTCTTGGAAGAGATTGAGTATTTGGTGACTATTTAGATCTCATAGTTAAGATAGATAGAGGAAAGTTAAAGAGTGGATGTTTGATCACCTTCAATATCATTTTCTCAACTACATTGTATAGCACACTTGAAGATCATTTCCTCTTAAATATGACTACTAGAGATTGTGGGGTCCAATATCACCATAGAGTCACATCACAAAAATTAGAGTTCTTTGATTGAGCTTACAAGCTATACATATACGCATATTAATAACCTTTTCAATGCATAGTTTGATTGGTACCATGTCCACCAAATAGAGTTTGGTGGCATCCTCTATGATTGTTATTGGTTAAGTAGTGCTTGTATCAATTTATCTGTATAAAGGTAGACTACTATTTTTGAAATGAGTATCTTATTGTGGTATGGAACTTATGATGGGTGTCAAGATTTTATTCTATGTGTTGCACTCTTATGATTATGTTCCTAATTTATACACTATTGTTTGGCATTGTGTCATGCATGGTCATCCTTAATGTATTTATGTTCATATGATATTTAGTATTTTAATTGATGTGTTGTGAAGTGATGTGTGATCTTTTTTGAATTGGAATGATAATATGCTATATGTATACTAATGAATGTGTTGTGAATTTTTTGATGGGTGTTTATGTGCTTTTTTCAATCTGTGGTTCATGTATATGTTACGGATTAATTAAAGGAATAAATTAAGAAATATAATCATTGGTGTTGTGATGTACCAAATTTTTGGAGCATGTATGTATACTTATTTTCCTTTCCTAATGGATGGGATGAAGGGACTTCCTCTAATGGCAAGTTTAATGCCTTTCCAAATCAACAACAGAACCAAGAGATATCGTGAAGATCCAAGATGAAGACTTGTTCTCATTCTTGTTACTTGTATTATATTTGTAAGACCACATATGAATGAAAAATACTTATTTTATGGCCAAATGTATTGATGAATATTAAAGGGTTGTAGTTGTTGACCTACTAGATATCATTGATATTTTAGTGTTCTTGATGATACTTAGTATTTTACTTAATCAGTATTTTTCAATACTCATGGTGATGATATTATATTACTTGCATGGTTTTGTATATTTATGTAATATTTCATTAATATGAAGATAATTTATTATCACATTTGTGCAATGGTTCCACCTTAACCATGGAGTAGGTACAAACTTGAAATTTTTTAAATAGTTTATAATAGAGTATCCTAACTCCTTATAAGTAGTCATGTGTTAGTGACTAATAGAAGCCATGTATTTGCAATAAAACTCAAGATTTTATGATAAACATGAATAACAAAGAGAGTGCAAGTTGATGAATTGGAAAAATTTTACCTAGTAAATGAAATGGAAAATGTCTAAAACTTAACACCATGAGGAAGCATCCCAAGAGATTTCAAATCTTTATGTACAAAGGAACTATGAAAATGAACTAAAAATATAGTGGTCCAAATTCATTAGAAAATGAGACAAAATAGACAAATAGGAATGGTTTCACCTACTAAAACTCTATTTTCTGAGCATGGATGGATCCCAAGGGCTGATATAAATCTTTGACTAAAAAATAGACTAAAAACTCAACAAAATCAAACCTAGAAATGCCAAATATCAACCTGCACATCCGCCTTGACTGTGTCAAATAGACCTCTATAATTTTGTGGGAGTTTCCTCGGATGATTTTATTGGTAATTTTCTTTAAAAACCCTACATAACTTTCTAAAACTAACTTGCAAGCACACATTTGTGAGTGGTAATCCCACAAAAACAAAGGTTAAAGTAGAGTTTACCTTAGTTGGTCCCCTTGTGGGCTTTCAAGTATGATTCCACATTGAAATATTAATAAAATAAATCCAATAAAACTTATCTATGCTAATAAATTAATCTAAACCAAAGCATAGCCTCTAAAACATGTAGGATGATGGAAAAAGTTGGATAAGAACTCTTCTAAACAACTAGGGTGTGAGAAATTTAGGGAACAAAATGTTGAATCAATCCAAAAGGTTTTTAAGGATGTAAAGAGGACTAACAAATGAATGGGAAAAGATAAGTTTGAAATACTCTAATGAGGGTTAGATATGTTAATGGCTTACAACTCCTAAAGGTGACAAACAAAGTCTTGCATTCACAAAGGGTTGATTGGAAACACAATATATAAATAAAATAACACCATGAAGGCATAATGGAAATGAAAGAGTATGGGGAAAGGTATTCAAATCAAAGCTATGAATGTGGATCAATGTTAGATTTGAGAAATAATTAAGTGGAAATGAAAATAGACTATTGTATAGGATTCAACAATGGAAATCTAGGGAGATGGGAAATTGAAATATATGATTACATGGAAGGGTGTAGGAGAGAGGTATAAATAGGATCCTACAAAAAAAAATTAGAGAAATAAATTCATTTCAAATGAAAAACCATAAATAGAAATGAATCACCCTATTGAAATATTGATAATGTGGCAACATTGTACAATGGAATACTAAAAAAATTGAGACTTTGGGAATAAAGCTAGCTCACTCTTGGAATTTTTGAAGCACCGCTGGATTATCATCTATGAGAAATGCAACTCAAAATATCTCTTTTTCTATATGAAAATGAGGAAAAATTAGATTCTTTTAAGGAGTTTAGTATAGTAATTTGAATATGGAAACCCTAGAAATTAATTACTTTTCACTCAAAAAGTATAGTAAGAGGATGAGAAGACAAAGTTCTCCTATTAGGTAGAAAATTGTGGGCATTGTCCATAACTAACATTTAAGTTTGATTTCCTAGGGCACCTCAAGTTTGAAGGAGACCCATCTTATAGTGGGTAGTGGTTCTATTGATTATGTTTCATTAGAGAAACAATTAGAAAAGGTAAATGTGGGAGTTTTGCATAGGAGGGAGCTAGGCACAACATCTAATGGTCTGACGAATGAGCAAAAGGGGATAAATCAATGGAAAATTAAGGTGGGGTTAGGACATGGGATGGGTATAAATATTAAATGAAGGGGAACACATAGAAACTCTAGACAAGGCCAAATAAAGATGGTTACGGGTGACTTCAACTAGGCAAAAGGGGTTAAAACATCACAAGGCACACAAAAATGAACTAGTAGCTAAAATAGGCACAAAAGTGTAGTAAGAAAGTTATAGGATATGTGAATCCTCTTATTGAAAAATCTAATTACATTTAATTTAATTCTATGTAATTCTAAATATTTTTTAAAACTAAAATTACCTCTTTAAATCTTTAAAAATATATATATACATAAAAAATAAAAATAGAATAGCATAAGTTTCTATTGGGTCTTTCCCTTAAAATAAAAAATAAATACATAAAGGATAATATAAATCAAACAAAAATAGACATAAATATATTCTAACAAATGCTAATGTTTATTCTTTACATGCAACTAGAGACTCACTTGTATGCAAGAAAAGTGTTGCTTCTTCTTCTTTTCTTATTTAACATTGTGTTCCAACTCCCTTTTCATGATGAAACCATTTATTCTCTTGTTGTTCCTCACTATCTTCTTTATCTCCATGGGGAAATCTTTTTTAAAGAAGAAAGGGTCAAATTTTGAAACTCCTTTAGGAGCTAAGATTTCTACTTGATTTGTTAAACAAAATGCTAACAACTTCAACAAGACCTCCTTATTAAGCTATTAACAACTTGTATTGAAAGGTTTTCCTTTATTCTCGATAGGAATGTTAGTTCTCAAAACCACAAGTCATAAATCCTAGAACTTTTATCTACCTTCAAGGATAGGGGTTTTTCTTCAAGAAAGTAAATAGAGGCTTATCAATAGATTTAGGGTGGTTAAAGGCTAATTATTGAAAGTGGGTAATCTCTCCTATGCTTATATCTTAGCTTAAACTCGGTAGTTCCTATAGGTCGCCTTAACAAGTTATTAGATCAATTAAAATAAACTATTAATATAACAAATAGAAACTATATCCAATTGCATAGTGTACCCCCATAGTTGTCACTAGGTCAAGTAAAAATAATTGCAATAGACCCTTTTATAGCTAATTTAGCACCTTGCATATGTATATTTAGATAAAAATATTTCTATAGTCACTAAAAATGATTTCTTTCAACATGTTTTACATATTAGAAAGGTATAAGTACACTGGACATAATTCTCTATGTATTTAACAATCTAATATTGCTTAATAGTAATCCCTAGTTGCATTGTTGAATCATGAATAGCATGCATAAAAACTAGTTTAAGCATAAATAATCCTACAACAAACTAGAGCATACATATAGTTTAAATGAGAGTGTTTGATCTTGAACCAACAAGATTTGATGTCTACTTTCAGAAACATAGTCATAATAGCAAAGAGGGAGGAAATAAATTTTACAAAGCATCAATAAAATTGGATTGCATTTACACAATCACAAAATTATATTTAATTCAATAGACATAATAATCCATGACCAAAACTACAATGACCCACATGAAATAAAACAATGGTCATTACAAAGCATTTCCAATACATTAGGTGTTGTCACACACACACACTAAAAACTATCATTACATTCATACCAACAAATGTGGCAAGAGGAAATATATATTTGTGATTACAATATTTCCCTAAATTGATGTAAATAACCATGGAGACACACCATTACAAAATATGCATAATTTAACACCCTTCCTACACTAATATAAAGTATATCCATTTATTTACAATTAAAGAATTCAACATTTGATACCTTATGTAGCATCGTAAATTGTCACCCTTGAAATTTTCACACTAGGTTTGCTCCCTCCTATGTGCTTGGACCTAATCATACACCTAATTTCCTAAATAATGAATGTTCCATGGCTCATTTTATCATTTATCAAAAAATCAAATATGTAAGATCAAAGTATGCATTTAATACTTTGACCTTGTCACTTTAGATCTCAAAAAGGTGGGTCTTGTAGGGGCACCCTTGTTCCCTTAAAATGGCCCCAAATTTAAATATGTTGGTGTTGGAAATTTATTATTTGAAATTCAAATCCTAATTGTCGGCCATCGAGATTTAATTTTTAGGAAATTATATAAATTGTATATAAATACATAGTATTTTCACAATTTTAAGGAACTAAGAAGCAAGAGGCAATTATATTGAGCAAATCAAGTGTCCTAAAAGAAATCAAGAGAAGAATTTGTAGAAGTATTGTAGCATTTCATCATTCAATCATCATGTCAAGTTTTATGTGATTTTGTTCATGTTTACGCATGCATTTTGTTTGTGAGCACTAATGCTTGTAGGTCTTCAAATAAAAACAAGCCAAATTGCAACCAAGCCCTGAAGGTGATGTGCATGAATTTAGTTCCTCAAAGAGATCAAATTTGAGTGGTAAGTTACAGCAAGTTGTTAATTCATTGCTCTATTATTATTTAGGCTATATCCCTCAAAAGGATAAGCTCTCTTTATCATCAATTTCACCATTGTAGAGGTATAAATACCAACAAAAGGATTGATTGAGGCAAGCCCCTATATGGCACAACCCTTCCTCTCCTTTTGAATATGTAGGTTACAAATTTGAAGATGATTGGAAGAAGATTGAAGGAAATTTGCTCATTTATGTAGTCAAGCCCTACAACTTGACAAGATATGGAAACTCAATGACCTTAGCAATAGACAAAGATCTAACAACAAGATCTAAAAGGAAGAAGCCACACACTAGGGACCTAAGGACTATGAAAGAAGATTTTACTTTTAGATCCCCAAACTAGGGCACCCTTGGTGCCCTTGTCCACTCAAATCTAGCTAAAATTTAAATCGCAGGTGCACACATATTTTCTTCATTCGTTTGTGGTCATTTAATCTGATTATCAATTTCCATATTGTTTTTATTCATCTCAGAATAGTGCATTTTCATAGTTAACTAGTTGCATCATTACATTTCATCACAAATTCATTTCAAAACCTCCCCCACTCACACACACACAAAAGGGAATTGTAGATCAAGGATTGGTTGACTTGACTTTCAGGTTGCAAGTTAATCTCATTTCTATGCCCATCTTCAATTCCTCAATGTTATGTTAGTGAAAGGTGAGTAATCCTAGTTAAACCCTAGAGTCCATCAACTTTCCTACAAAACATTTTAGTGATCCACATTGATTTACATTATAGATCTTCTAAAATATGAAGCATGTCACCTTATATTTGGGGTTAATCCTATTTTGTTTTGCATCCATCATATAGGCATACATTATTGCATCAAAAAAAGCATTGAAAAGTAAAAAAATTACATAACATATTACATTCTGTAGTGTAGAAAATTGTATGCTCTTGAAAGTAGTGCAATTTCACACTTAATTTGGACCTATTTTAGCACCCTTGCATTAAATCCCCTTTAAGTCATCATTAATAGGCCACTAAGACCCTTTATTTAGATCTTGAGGCTTATTTCAACTAAAAACGTGACAAAATCCACAAAAGCATCAAAAAATTTTACCCATCCCAAAAATATAAGGTGGGATTCATATGCCACCTTGGGTGTATGAGTCCCCTTAGGTGGGAACCATACACCAGAGGTGGTGTATGAGTCCCATTTGGGGATTTTTAGGGTTTGAGCAAGAAATTCAAATTTTTAATCCAAATTTTGGGTTGATGTCAGCTTTTGAGAACTGAATAACGATAAATTAGGTGTAAATGCCTATATAAGTAAGCTTCTAAGTCATTATTTCATCTAAGCAAGCATTTTAAGGAGCAATTTCAAGATCCAAGCCTTCAAAATTCTTTAATCGTTCTTTCCCAAGAGCATTCAAGTTTCAAAAGCAAGTAGAGTTGAAGTCTTGGAGCAGCATTAAAGTGTTTTTGTAGGTCTTCAAGCTCAGTTTCATCCAATATCTAGCATTTTCAAGGGTTGATTATGGTTTTCTATGGTGAATAATGATGGATTCTAGGTTGGGGAGATGCAACTAGCCATCAAGCCAAGCCTAGTGACCTGTTTCCTTAGTGATTCCATCCTCCATTATCACTCTACTTTTATCCTAAGGAAGGTACATGCATCATCATGACTTATTAGAGTGATTTGACATCTCTCAAAGTGATTCATTGCATTTAAGCTTCACTCATGCATCTCATTCTTACACATTAGAATAGGGTTGCATTGCATTTATGATTTCCTAATCTTAGACATACTTAAGTTTAGGGTTTATGTTCACATTTGCATCCAAGTTTCATTTTTTCCATCAAGGTTTAACTACCAAAATAGGGGTTTGACCGAGGTAAACCCCCCATTAGCAAATCAAGTATATATTCTATTTTGCAGGTCTTTTTACATATTCAAATCCAAAAAATAATTTGGGAGAGAAGAATAGGTCTTGAAGTGCATATCTAAACTTTAAATTCCTGAAACAACAAAACGGGACTGATATGATAGAAGTGGCATATGAGTCCCACTACAAGCATCTTTTTTAGATTTTTGTAGTTCCAGACACCCTTTCGCCAGATTTCAGCTTTTTCCCAGAAACCCTAATCTAGGACTGATACACCTAGACTGGCATATGAGTCCTAGTGTGCCAAAAAATTTGTGTTTTTCAGCAATTCAGAGCTTCTTTCAACCTTCTTCAACTTTCCAAGTGCACACGTTTCATCTTGCAGTTCTTTGTTTTATTTTACATGCTTTTCTAGGTCATTTAGTGAAAGATTGCATCATATTAGGGTTAAGCACTAGATCTTGCATTTCATTTGTCTTTCCAATCCCTAGCCTAGTGGTGAACCCTGCATTAGTTTATAATCATACCCTAGGAAAACCCTATTGCAAGATCTCTTTCTCCCTTGCATACTTTGGATTGAGATCTCTAAGGTTTTCCTCAAGTGAGAGAGTGTGAAGATTGTTATTTTATCTCCTAATCATAGAAGCAACAAAATTTAACCTTTCATTTTGGTGAACCTGCATTTAGAACATCATAATTTTTATTTGGAGTGTATCATCATCCTAGATCTTTTTTGCATTAGTTAATTGGCATTCTAGGGTTTCTAAATCTTGCATTAGTGAAAGCACATTTAGCTTACATTTTTGCATCTCAAATCATTGAAAATTATCTGAAAACTACATTTTCACTTAGGTTACACATCATACAAACTAAAAAGCATAAAAATCACTTAATTTTTTTTGAATTTTTTGCAAAAAATATTCATTGGGACTCATACGCCCATCTGGGCGATTTAGTCCAAGTGCAAATTTTAATCTGCACTTTACATCATTGAATTCTCTATTTCTGGGGTTTTGTTTGCTATTGGTAGCTTCCTATTTCAGTTTGCAGATTTTTTGTTACATTTAAATCATTAGAACTAGTATAATTTACATTCATTGCAACTATGGATAGAATTAGATTCTTGCACTTTTCATTTTCAACGTTAGTTCATAGTCCAATTAGATTAGAGTACATTTGGCATTCGCTTAAAAGAAAAACCAAAAACCTATAAACCGATGAACCCCTTGGAGAAAGTACAATTATTTGACTATGTCAAATATCTTTTTCCAAGCTAATCTAACCCTCAAGCCTTTTAGTAGTGATGACTTTAACATGTTAGATGAAGCCCTTGAGGAATTCATCTCACAAGGTTCATCCACTAAGGCTTGTTATGATAAACCGAAACTAAGAGAAGTTAACATGATTCAAACTCAACTTATCCTTTACCCACCTTCACACAAATCTCAACTTAAAAACAAGCCTGAATTTACTCTTTTCCCACCTAAGAACAATGTTTTGCAGCAATCAAGTGATAATACAGTTGCTCATACATACAATACTCGAAACAATCCACAACCAAAACAACCAACTCTGAAAACCTTACCTTTTCCTAATACCATTTTTCCTAGTGCTCCTCATTTTCCTTTGCATAGTGGGAAGGAGTATGATCTTTTTGAACAACTTAAGAATACTCCTGCAAAGATATCCCTATGGGACCTAATCTAGAATTTACCTAATTATCACACTATGCTTCAAACATCCTTACAACAAGTAGTGGTTCCCCCTAGTACAAATTCAAACGATGTAGCAGCTCTAATACAAGGAATGAATATAGTTAATGTAGTCATTACCTTTCATCAACATGAGCTACCCTCTTTGAAACTAAGAAAGAAAAATGATACCTTCATGATAATAGCCATCTATAACAGATTAGGAATAAAAAAAACCCTTGTTGATAATTGTTCACTGTTAATGTGTGTAGTGTGATACTTTTGGATAAACTCGGTGTAGATAAGTCAAAAATCCAACCAGATTCCTTTTCGATTTGTGGATTCGATAACATAGGAAAACAATTGTTGGGTATGATTACTTTACCTATTATAGTTGGAAAGGCTACCTTGCAGACCCCTATTCATGTAATGCCTGATAATCTTTAATCATATAACCTTATTTTAGGGCGACCTTGGATTCATGAAATTCATACAGTTCCTTCAACTCTTCATTGTATAATGAAGTATGTCTACAACAATAAGGTACATACCAAATTGAAATAGACCTTGATCCTGAAAGTTGTTTACAAGTTGAAAAAGGAATGAAAATTCCTTTAAATACACTAATTCCAACGTCGAACATAGAACCTATGGAAGAAGATCAACAAGAAACTGAATCAATGTTGAAGTTATTGGAAGATGATTGGGGTTCCTTGGAGTTCACACCTTCATTTATGGGAGAATACATAATCACAAGAAAAAAAAAGATGAAAAACAAAAGCAACCAATGGTAATGTCAATGCAAAATTCAAAAGAAAACTCAAAAGCATCTACCTCATCCACCCTTGAAAATGACACATGTTATACAACTAATTTTGATGAGATAGATTACCAAAAACCACCAAACCCAAAAGAAAAATAAATGGAAAGACTTTATGGGAGAGGTTATGAAATTATGAAACAATTGGGTTATAGTGGAAAAGGATGTGGAAAGAAAGAAAAAAGGCATCTATGTTCCTGTGGAACCTAACACGCAAGAAGCAAAAAGTGGTTTGGGATATTTTTCTTCTAAGATAATGCAAGAAAACAAAAGACCTTCATTAAGCATCAACACCATTATGTGTAAACCTAAAATCAATCTCACCTTGAAGCATCCTGAATTGCTTGATATGAATTGTGAACCATCATGGGAATAATTCGAAGATGATGAAGCCTTGAAACAAATGCTAGGATTTTATGATAAACCATCTAATCATCCTCAAAAGAAATGGGTTACACGTGCTATGATTAGCACCAAACAAAATGATGGAGAAAAGGAAAGTAGTGAGATTAACATGAGTAAAGAAGAATACAACCCTAAATTTCCAAAACCAAGTGCACTTCCTCTAGGAGATATAATTGGCATACCAATGGACATCAATGATAAGGAGAAAGTAATTAAGATAGGAAAGTTCCTTGATGATTAAGAACAAGAAGATCACACAATTTTACTCAATTTCTTTCCTAAGCTTTTTGCTTGGAATTATTCGAGTATGTCAGGAACCAATGCTAAGATAGTGACACATAACATAGTCCTCGCTGAAAATGCTAAACCGGTTAGACAAAAAATACGAAAGATGAATCCTAAGATAGCCTTGCTAGTTAAGGGAGAAATTGAAAAACTCCTTGAGGTTGGTTTCATAAGACTTATATATTGTTCTCCTTGGATCTCAAACATTGTTGCAGTCACAAAACCCGCTAATTGTATTAGGATGTGTAGGGATTTTTGTGATTTGAATAAAGCATCTTTAAAAGATGACTTACCCTTCCTAATATTGACATGATAGTAGATTCGACTGTGGGACATGCTTTGTTGTCATTCATGGATGGATTTTTTGGGTACAATAAAATCTTTATCAACCCTCAAGATCAGTACAAAATAATATTTACAAGTATTTGGGGAACATTTTGTTGGGTAATGATGCCCTTTGGATTAAAAAATGTGGGAGCAACATATCAACGAGCTATGACATTAACATTTCATGATTATATACATAAGATTTTGGAAGAATATGTTGATGATATTCTAGCCAAATTTTTAACCAAACAAGACAATGTGAATATCCTTTGGAAGATCTTTGAGCGAATGAAAAAATACAACATGAGATTGAATCCGAAAAAGTGTGTATTTGGTGTAGATAGTGGAAAATTTTTAGGTTTTATTGTATCTCATAGAGGCATCGAGGTGGACATGAAGATTGATGTGATAGTTAACATGCCACCTCCTAAAAGCATCTCTCAATTGTGTACCTTACAAGGAATAATTCAACTTATCTGTCATTTTATAGCATCCTTAGCGGATCAAATGTTACCGTTTACACATCTCCTTAAGAAAGATGTGCACTTTTATTGGAACAAGGATTCTAAATAGGCTTTTGAGATTTTGAAGGATTATCTTGCCACTCCACCTGTTTTACAACCCACTATACAAAACAAACCTTTCATCCTTTATACCGCTACATCATCCCATGCTTTCGTAGCATTGTTGGCTCAACAAGACAAGAATGGTAAAGAACACCACATCTATTACATTAGCTAAAGTTTGATTGATTATGGGAAATGATATACCATGATAGAGAAATAATGTTTGGCTCTTGTCTTCGCTACTAGTAAGTTGAGACATTACTTACTAAATGCTAAAATACATGTAATGACAAAATTTGATCCTCTAAAACATATTTTCAGTAAAACAGATTTATCGGGACGCTTAGCTAAATAGATAATGTTGTTAACAAAGTTTGACCTTAAATTTGTTTCACAAAAATCAATTAAAGGATAAGCCTTAACTGACCACTTAGCAGACGCCCCCTCACCCCTGGCGATACCTAATACAAAAAAAATCCCTGATGAGAATGTGTTGACTATTCA
The DNA here is from genome assembly GCA_007258455.2 of Sequoia sempervirens. Taxonomy (NCBI): domain Eukaryota; kingdom Viridiplantae; phylum Streptophyta; class Pinopsida; order Cupressales; family Cupressaceae; genus Sequoia; species Sequoia sempervirens. The sequence goes on along the minus strand of VDFB02000003.1, from coordinate 550,122,165 downwards.
GAAAGATGGGGAAACATGGGAATTATACTTTGACGAATCTAAGTGTAGAATAGGCTTCAGTGTCAAGGTTATAATAGTCTTTCCTATAGGGAAGCCTATTCCCTTATCCTATCACTTAAACTTCTTATGCACCAACAACACAACAGAATATGAAGCATTAATTGTTGGTTTACACACTATTTTAGCCTTGGGAGTTCAAAATATTAAGATATTTGGTGATTCACAATTATTCATTAAGAAAATAAACATGACATATCAAGCAAATCATGAAAAATAATCAAAATACAAGGATTTCACAATGAATTTGTTAGAGAAGTTTGAATTGTTCACCATTGATAACATCTCATGAAAGGATAATCGACACGTGGATGCAATAGAAAGTGCAGCTTCTCTTATATCACCTCAAGATCCAAAGGATTTCATATTTATTGTCCATACAATTATGAACCCAAAATAGAATCCAAAGCCGAAGAAGTATTATCAAAAACTATGAAAAGATCTAGTGAATGGTATACACCGATATTTACTTATTTAAAAGAAGGTACCTTTCCTGAGCCAACAACTAAGAATACTCAAGATCGTCTTCACAAACTCGCATCTAAATATATAATTCTTGTTGACATTTTATATTGAAGATCCTTTAATGGTATCTTCCTTAGATGCCTTAAGGAATCTGAAATCCCCATAACACTTGAAGAAGCTCATGCAGGTGCTTGTGGAGATCATTTTGGAGGAAAATCATTAGTTCAAAAACTCGTCCGCATAGGATATTATTGAATACATATGGAAAAAGATTGCTTCGAATATGTTAAGAGATGTCACAAATGTCAGGAACATAGCAATTTTATTCATGCTCCTACTTTTGAGCTTTGGGCCTAGATTCTTATTTGGCTATTCTCAGTATGGGGACTGGATCTTATTGGAAAAATCTCACCTCCTTCTTCATTTGGGCACACGTTTATAATAACAACATATTATTTCACAAAATGGGTAGAAGCTATTCCCCTTTGTTCCACAACTACTGATGTGATATGTCATTTCATATTGGAACACATTATTGCTCGCTTTGGACTTCCTTCCGCGTTGGCTTCAGAAAATGGGACACCATTTAAGAATAATGACCTAAAGAAATTATTGGAAACATTTAACATCCAACATCATTTTTCAACACCTTACTACTCGCAATCTAATGGTCAAGCTGAATAAACTAATAAGACTCTTGAACAAATCCTAAGGAATACAGTAAACAAACACATTAAGGATTGGCACACACAGTTGACATATGCATTATGGGCTTATTGCACTAGTATAAGAAAATCCACCGGAACTACTCCTTATAACCTTGTCTATGGTATCAAGGCCATAATGCCCTTAGAGTTATAGATTCCTTCATTAAGGATCGCTCTCCAAGGACTTATTGATGACAATACTTATAGATAACAACAATTGCATCAGCTAGAGATGCTTGATGAATAGCACATTAACACTCTTGAACATCTCCAAGCCTATGCTAGAAAATTATAGCATAGTTACAACGACCATGCCATCCCTCGTGTATTCAACAAAGGTGACTTGGTGTTATTTGAAAATCAACATAACATCAATGTCGACCCGACTGAAAAAAGAAAAATTCAGTCCTAATTGGTTAGGACCTTATATAATTAATGAAAGTTACGATTTTGGAGCATATACATTAAAAGAAATGGATGGTACACCTCTTAAGGAACCTATAAATGCCACACACTTTTTTTGGTATTATGTCTAATCTTCTTGAATAGTGTGAATTATAAAGTAGTGATGTTAGAGTTAGAAGATGACATTCTATGTGCTCTCGCATTGCTTCGTTCTTGACAAACAATTATTTGTGTGTCTTGAATATTAAAGGAATTATTTAACTTAATTTTAGATAGTTACTTTAGGTCTCATACTATTCAAGATAATCTTGTATGTTGTGTTAGATTAGATACTTATATGCATTTAATATTCTATAATTAAATCATAGGTGCATTTAATTTAGCATAACATACTTAATCATAATGTTGCATCTAAGAGAAACTAGAATAAGTTTTAATTAGATCACATAAAACATGTTAAATCATGGGGAAATTTATTAAATATCCTTACAAAGATTATTTGATCAATCGCATTTCCATTTAACATTAAACACATAAACATAAATAACCAAACATCAAATGATCTTATATATATATATATAGAGGTACATGTCGTCAATAGATACAATTCTAATGTGGTATGTGACTACGGATCCCTCAGGATCTGGTGATCACATTTGTCTAGAGGTAGTCTATCGAGAGACAATGGTATGTGATCATGAGCACAAGCTAACAAGTGCATCCAAGGCATACTATAGACCATGTGCTTGTCCAATGACCTCTTGGAAATCCTCTACTAGACAATCTCTCTATCGGTAGTCTAGCTACCTCTAACTAGAGTCTCTCAACCTTAGCTAGGGCTCAAGATGACTGAACCTCCTCATAGGTAGCCTTAGATCGGTAGGTGTGCCTCCTAAAACTCTCATATGCTACCCACAGTCTAACGTACGGCTCAAACAGATTTGGATCCCGCTCCACGATGGGTAGGGGCACATTGTCTGTATCAGCAACATCCTCATAGGCTGACGGAGGCACTATCTTTGTAGCAACCTAGTGATAGAGATCATGTAGGTCTCTCACAGCTCCTGCAAGATAGAAATCATAAATATAATCAGTACACATCATGATATATATGGACATAAAATTAAAACATAAAGCAAAAACCTAAGTATAAAGCATAATAGTAAATAAAATATCATCACCTAGCTCTCCGTCTGGTTGTGTAAAGACAACTTCATCCTGTGTAGGAGGCATGGAGGATATTCTAGCCTCTCCATGACTGTAAGTGTTGGTGCATGCTACAACTGATGACAGTAATCTAGTCACCCGAGTGGAAGATGGCTCTCTCCACTCGTGGTTGGATCCTCATCTATTGTATCATCACCCTCACTCATCAACTACTCCTCCTCCTCATCCTCATCCTTTCCATCATAATCAAGATCTACAGCCTTGTCATAATCCTCATCTATCACATCTACAAATAAGTCTGCAGCCCTGACCCCCTATCTCCTCAACTCTATCCTCCTCCTCGTCTCTCTGATTTGGGAGTGGCCTTGCATCACCTATCGAATCATCCATCAGGAATACAGGAGTTGGTTGTGCTTCTTCCCACCACTCCTCATACGCATCTGTGGTACCGACGTCATTAGCATCGAAGATCAAGGGCATATAATGATCCTCGTAATTGGAGTCACTATAGGCATCATCAACAGTGAATTTTCTAGTGTCGTTAGGCCTCCAAGCACTCCGTACTAATCACCTAAAAAAGGGTCATGCCACTGGTGGTACCTGTACCTGTCCAAATTGTCACATGACACAATCGTAGTAGAATTTTCATACTATGTAATCATGTCTACCTATCATAAATCTATCCATCTGTAATCTCCTTAGCTGACAAGTCTCATCTAGCCACTACGGTATAAGCTGGTATGGTCTCTAAATGATCTCCTCCTTGTCTAGTTGGTTGAATCCGACTCTCCAAAAATGCAAATCCTCATACTACCATAATTGCCTCAAAGGGTAGCTAAATGCATGAGGGTACCCTAGGGATGATATACATAGAAACCCTGTTAGCCTAGTGCATGTGATATTCTCCAGGAACCACACCTGCAGTAGCATATAGTGCACCATACTATCAACCTCATGGTATGAAAACTGCCCTAGATCATAGTATAAGTGTGTAAGGATGTTATTCCCCTAGGCATATATGGTCCTCTACTTTGTCATCCACTGTATCATGTGTACTATTCCTCCCTCTAGATGTACTCCTTGACCATCGAAGATGAGTACTAGTGCCACTGTAAACATCATAATTTGTGCCATAAGTGGAGCTTGTGAATATAGTAGCCATGATAGCTCAATCGGCGGCCCCGCGATATCATCTAGAATTGGACCTCCAAGACAATATTGTATATCATGTTTCATCTCACGAAATGATTGATCCCCTAGAAAATGAACTCTCTTGTGCCAAATAAAAACTTGGAGAATGTGATGTACATCCTCTAAAGTGATTGTCATCTCACCTATTGGGAGATGAAACATACATGTATCTGCATCCCACCTCTCTGTCATGGCCATCAACATAGCATTATGGTACCTCATGGGGGGCATGAGGTATGCCCAATACAATCTAGTCATTTGTAATACATGTTTCTCCTCCTCTGATAAAGTCAGGGCTAAGTCTTGGAGGTGATAGAAGTGTGTGCCACTAAGACGTTGCCATGACTGAGGTGAATCAAAAAAAAAGAAAAAATATGTCCTATATGCATTCTACAATCTTAAATCTATACATCAATAATCAAAAAGTGTACTAAAGTTGTTCTAGTGTACTTTTCTAAGGGTCCTATACACTTTAGTTCCCTCTTGGGACACTTTACGAAGAAATGAGACACTTTGTGAAAAAGTGGGACACTTCGCAACAAAAGGGGACACTTTGCGAAAAAAGGGATGCTTTACGAACTTTTCTTTCAGGGTCCTAAATCTATCTAGAAATGCATAAAAACATAAAATAAATGCATAAGCACAAAGCTAAGATAGAAAAATCAACTCACCTAATATTGTCGCTCATCACGGGCTACCTCCTTCCGCAGGACGTCCAGTCTTAAAGGCATGTACTCTCGTTGGCTCGGCATCTTCAGTCACTCTCCACCAAGGTCAAGCTATAAGAAGGTAAAAGACAAAATATTTAGAAATTACTTCACTTTTTATTCTTATATATGCTAAAAATTAGGTTTTTTACTATATTAGGGTTAAAAGTACCTTTTTCACTCAAACTTGCATACCGAGAGTTAGAGAAATCTATTTTTTACGCCGTTTGTTGCATTGGAAATACCTATGATACAACTTACCTTATTCTATGTGGTTAGACTACTACCTTAATTCCACCTCTGTAAAGCAAGTAGAATCAAGGGGGCATACATCTACCCTCGAATTTGATTTCTAGAAGAAGTTAGATAATAGGATTTTTGGACAACTAATGAATTTGTGTTGCAAGATGCAGTTCCTAACATTGTGGTTTTGTAGATAGCTACAGTGGGGGCTTCATTCTCCCGTGTTGTGAATGAACTTATATGAGTATCCTTTTATGAAACATAATTTATTGTTTGGATTCCTTTAGCTTACATATGCGTGTAGAGTCATATGGGCGCTAAAGTGGGGGTTGAATGTAGTGTAGAAAATTGTATGCTCTTGAAAGTAGTGCAATTTCACACTTAATTTGGACCTATTTTGGCACCCTTGCATTAAATCCCCTTTAAGTCATCATTAATAGGCCCCTAAGACCCTTTATTTTGGATCTCAAGGCTTATTTCAACTAAAAACCTGACAAAATCCATAAAGGCATCAAAAATTTTAACAACCCACACCAAAAATCTAGGGTGGGACTCATATGCCACCTTGGGCATATGAGTCTCGTAGGTGAGACCCATACACCAGAGGTGGAGTATGAGTCCCATTTGGGAATTTTTTAGGGTTTGAGCAAGAAATTCAAATTTTTGGTTGATGTCGGCTTTTGAGATCTGAATAATGGTAAATTAGGTGTAAATGCCTATATAAGCAAGCTTCTAAGTCATTATTTCATCTAATCAAGCACTTTTAGGAGCAATTTCAAGATCCAAGCCTTAAAAAGTCTTCAAGCATTCTTTCACAAGAGCATTCAAGTTTCAAAAGCAAGTAGAGTTGAAGTATTGGAGCGGCATTAAAGTGTTTTTGTAGGTCTTCAAGCTCACTTTAATCTAAGATCTAGCATTTTCAAGGGTTGATTATAGTTGTCTATGGTGAATCATGATGGATTCTAGCTTATGGAGATGCAACTAGCCATCAATCCAAGCCTAATTAATTATTTCCTTAGTGATTCCATCCTCCATTATCACTCTACTTTTAGCCTAATGAAGGTACATGCCTCATCATGACTTATTAGAGTGATTTGACATCTCTCAAAGTGAGTCATTGCATTCAAGATTCACTCATCTGCATCTCATACTTACACATTAGAATAGGGTTGCATTGCATTTCTGATTTCCTAATCTTAGAAAAACTTAAGGTTAGGGTTTATGTTCACATTTGCATCCAAGTTTCATTATTTCCATCAAGGTTCAACTACCAAACTAGGGGTTTGACCGAGGAAAACTCCCATAAGAAAATCAAGTATATATTCTATTTTGTAGGTCTTTCTATAGATTCAAATCCAAAAACCAATTTGGGAGAGAAGAACAGGTATTGAACTGTAGATCTAAACTTTGAATTCTTGAAAAAGTGGAATGGGACTGATATGCCAGAAGTGGCGTATGAGTCCCACTGTAGGCATCTTTTTTAGATTTTTGTAGTTCCAGACACCCTCTTGCCAGATTTGAGTTTCTACCTAGAAACGTTGATCTGGGACTGATATGCCCAGACTGGCGTATGAGTCCCAGTGTGCCAATATTTTGTTGGTTTTAGTAGTTCAGAGCTTCATTAAGCCTTCTTCAAGTTTCCAAGTGCACACATTTCATCCTGTAGTTCTTTGTTCTATTTTACATGCTTTTCTAGGTCATTTAGTGAAAGATTACATCATATTAGGGTTAAGCATTAGATCTTGCATTTTTTTTGTCTTTCAAAGCCCTAGCTTGGTGGTGAACCCCTCATTAGTTTATAATCATACCCTAGGACAACCCTATTGCAGGATCTCTTTCTCCCTTGCATACTTTGGATTAACATATCTAGGGTTTTCCTCAAATGAGAGAGTGTGAAGATTGTTATTCTATCTCCCAAGTATAGAAGCAACAAAATTTAACCTTTCACATTCCATTTCAAATAGGGTTAATTTCAATCATCATAGGTCAAATATACATGTTAATTTCATTTACAAATCTGCATTAGGTCATATTAGATCTGAAATCAAATCTGAAAGTTTTCATTACATTCATTTAGGCATTTTTCATTTAGCCAAAAAGGTGGAAAGTGCATTGTTTTGTTGCAAAAAGACATTAAGGTCTTCATTTTCAGATTTTCCAAATTAGACCATTATGTGCTTCACTTCGTTCACATATGCATTTTGATCATTTTTGTAGCACCTTATTAGAATAAGTGGGACTATAATTCTTGGTATGGTTGACATGGGTACACACCTGGTGGAAACTGGTCCTCACTAGCCCTTGTGTGTTTCTCATATTGCAACTCTTTTTAGAAGGCTCACCTAGTGGATATTAGACTTCACTAGCCCATGGTGCCTTTGGTTCATGATTCACCTACCAAATATTGAACTTTGTTAGCATGTGAGTCATGAACACCTTGGGTATGGATCCTAGTAAGACTTTTGTGGAGCATCCTAGTCTGAGATTGTCTTACCCTCATTTTTTGCATTTGCATTATGTTTGCATTGTGTTGTATTTTTATCATGTATATTTTGTGTTTTCATGTTGCATTTCATACATGTGTTCTCATTTGTCCTTATGTTGGTTTGTCATGGGATCTTGAATTTTGGGGGCTTGTGCACTTCCCCTAGATTCATTGTCATCATATCTATTCGATATCTAGATAATTGAATGACTCTTGACATATTATTACTTTAGTGTGAGTTTGAGTGTAAGTTCATACTCTCACTAAAGTCAGGGATAAATGTAGTGTCATAAATTGACCCTTGACCATTTCACAATAGGTTTTTCTCCCTCCTATGTGCTTGGACCTAATCATGCACCTAATTTCCTAAATTATGCATTCCATGGTCCATTTTATCATTTATCAAAAAATAAAATATGCATTTAATATTTTTTCCCTAACACTTTAAATCCCAAAAAATTGGGTCTGGACAAGGACACACTTATTTAAATATGTTGATATTGGCAATTTATTATTTGAAATTCAAATCCTAATTGTTAGCCATCGAGATTTAATTTTCAGGAAATTAGATTAATTGCATATAAATACTATAGACACCTGAAATTGTCTTGATTGACAAACAACACTAACTTTCACCCTTCTTCCCTAAATGATTAAATAATACATTATTATTTAATTATTATCAAATTTTATATTCACTATTAATTAAGTGATTTAACATTATTTAATTAATTCATCCTCAATCATCATTTACATCATTATCACTTAATATCATTGCATTTCACATCATTTACATTAAAAACCCATATTTCCTATATTAATTGAATAATACTACATTATTTAATTAATTCACTTTTTCATCACTTTTTACTAATTAAATAAATTTCATTTATTTAATGAAGTCTTAATCTAACTTTATTCCTCTTGATTAATTAAATAACATTAATTATTTAATTATGTCACTAATTTACCATATTCCCCTAAATCAATTAAATTATTAAAACATAATAGTTTAATTAAATCACTTTCCCCTAAAAATGAATAATTGAATAAATTATTCAAAATAACATCCAAAAGGTCAAATCAAATAAATACAACTTTGTTTGCAAAATTCAAACTTGATTTGCACATTCAACTCCAAAAGATTAATTAATTAAATCAATTAATTAATTATCCTCACCCACCTTCATGATTGAGTAAATTATGATCCCCTGATTGCTCACTCTATTTTCTAGCTAATTCATTTATTTCAATCCCATTGAAGGCTCAACATGATTTATTCAATTCCACATATTATTTAATCTATTTCCTCAATTCCACTGAACACTCAAATTGATTTCTCTAACTACACTGATTACGTAATCAACATGCACTGATTATTCTCATGTAAATCCTTTCAACATCTTGCAACCATTGATTAGAATATTCTACTACACGGTCTTGAGCATTCATTTCAAAACACAAATTATATATAACAACCATCTTCTTCCTAAAAAATGATCAAAGAATCAATATCATTTGCACGACGAAATAATGCATAAATCTTAATCAACCTTTTGACAAAGCTTTACACACATCTTCAATCAACACACACATGTTCTTGAAGCTTTTGCACGCACAAATGGAGGCTTCACATTGATACGAACAATCCAACATCTTTGTGAACACACTTCAACATGGGATGGTAACACTACTTTTGTGAATTCATTTATGCTTTTCTCTTTTGATTTCATTTCTTGAATTCATTTCTTTGTAGTTTCATTTCATGAGTAATGGGCATGAATTATCTTTTTGTTTGAATTAGATTAATTTCCATTCATTCATTTAGATCATTTGCATCTTCCTGATTTCCCCCTTACACATTTTGGCATGCCTGATGGGACCACGGTCCTTAGCACTAACTATTTTATGAGTAAATTTTGAAGTTGCAAGTCTCAGAAATGCAATTGAAAAGTTTTCATGCAAAAGCTATAGAAAAATCACGTGGTCAATTTCACGTTGTTGCCACACTTGACCTTTCTCTAGCCACTTTTGATGTTTCTAGCGCTTTTGTTGAAATGACAGGGGTGAACTTGAGTTTTTTAGCTGCTTCTACTTAACAAACAAAATTTTCTTTTTATTTTTTTAGCTGCACTTGCTTTCTGACAGGGTCGCTTCTGCTCAAATTTTTTGCTTTTTCCCTATCAAAAAAATTTATTTGAAAGTTGCAAGTTGGTTTTTGATTTCTAATGCTAGCAGTTGCCAGATTTGAATGTTTGACAGGTGATAACGTTCTTTATGCAAGATTTATAGGAGCATGGAATGAGTTTGTACCCAAGAACAAAATGACAAGTTTATTATAGGGAAGGCAAATGATCGGAGATTTAAATTTTTTTAAAGGCTTTCATAGTTAAGAAAAATTTAAATTTGGTGCATAAAAAGAACCCCAAAAATCTTCATGCTTTCAATTTAGTGCTTAAAAAGACCTTTCATAAGCTTTCTAGCTTAAGAAATTTTAATTTGGTATAAAATGAACCCCACAAACCAAAAACTTTTCAATTTATTGCTTAAAAAGAACTTTCATAAGCTTTCTAGCTTAGGGAAATCTCAATTTAGTGCTTAAAAAGAATTTTCATAAGCTTTCTAGCTTAGGAAAATCTTAATTTGGTGCTTAAAATGAATTTTTCAAAGATTTCTAGCTAAGAAAATGCTCCCAATTGGTGCTTAAAAAGAACCCCACAAATCCACATGCTTTTATTTTGGCTCTCTAAAAAGGATTCTTCAAATCTTTCTAGATTAGAAAAAAATAAAATCCTTTTGGTGCTCTAAAAATTATTTGCTTTTGACCAAAACGCTTTTAATATGTTGACAAAACGCATGATTTTATTGTGTTGACCAAATAAGACAAGGCTTTAGAAACACTTCAATTGGTGATTAAAATTGGACAAATTCTTTTTGATTGTGCATGTTGCTATCTCTTTTTTTGAAATCCAGAATACTTCACTTTGGTGGACATAAAAAGAACAAATTGTTATCTTGTACACACTTTATTTCATTTTATTTTATCTTGCATTTTTATTTTTATTTTTTTAATTTTTGGAGGCTTAAAAAAAACATTGCAATGAAATGTATACTGTGTATTTCATGTTTGGAAAAGTAGGTTTCTATCCTCTCCCCTTGCGCCTCGTGACAATCTTGGGTGACGAAAAGCATCTTCAGTTTTGCACATTGGTTTACATTTCAAAGCATACTTTTAGAGGGCCTACCTCCTGACTTGTGAGAGGGAACGACCCAAGCGGTACTTTTGTTTTGGTCCACTATATAAATAATTGTGGGTGTGACAAAATTCATCAACCACATGGTGCAGATGTTTTATACCAACAAAAGTCTCCCCTAGTATCCATGAGATACATAAAAACCTGCAAGGGTTGGGAAGCCTCTTAATTGAGTGAATCACCGCATGTATAGACACCAGAAAAAAATTCCAAAACATGACTAAGAATCAATGTTGTAGAAACCACCCCTTTTCAACCAAAAACATTCTTTGAAGTGGTGCATCAAAAATTTGATTCTAAGAAGTTACTTACCAATTCCGACTTATGGTTGAGCTTAAAACACTCTTCATTTGTTGCATGTAAAATCATCCCTTTAGGGCATGAGGTAATCCCACTTAAAAGGAAGTGTTTATCCCTAGGGTGTAATTGTCTTCACGAAATTGCCAAATCTATTCGGTTACTTTGAAACATCAAACTTTGTGCTTGAATTAAAATGAACACATCAAAACAAACATTTAACATGGTTTTCAAACTTCAAACCCTTTTGACTTAATGTGAATCCTTTAAAAAGAGCCCTATATTTGTACTCCTTAAAGATATCTTAAAACAATATCCCTAAAGGTTTATGAATATTTAGGCTCACATTTCAAGTTGCATTAAGGACAAAGTAAACATTGGAAAATATCACTTTAGCATTTCAACTTCCATGAACATATTTTGTGAAAAGAAACGTGCTTAAATTTGTAGACATTTTAGGGTCAAATAGTTTTGATTGTTGTGTTGTGTTATTAATTGTCAAAATTTCAAAAACAGATTGAACAAAGACATCAAATCTGCAAAATTATCCAAAGCTATTTCCAAACACAGAAATTGGAAAATAAATCTGCATAGAATATTGCTATTGTTGCTACTTTTTCCGCACTTGACCAAAAACTAACCGCACTTGCCAAAATCCTGGTGCTTTTGCTCTCTATCTTATAACAATTACTAATGAAAATTTAGTGCTTTTGAGAAAACTAAGCACACTTGCTCTAAAACTGCCGCAATTTCTATTAGTCTTGCTGCAGTTGAAATATTTTTTGGCTATAGTTGATTTTATACTGGCCACTTTTGACCAAAAATTTTAGTTCTACATTCATTGTTCATCAAATAGAAAACTTGAAATAGAATCTGCACTTGAAAATTCCTACCACATTTTCTTTTTTGATTCTGCTGCACTTGACCATAATCTGGCCGCTTCTAGTAAAAATTGGCACTTTTGCTACAAAACTTGTTGCTTTTTGCTCTGTTTCTTGTGAAAATCAAAAAGTCACTCCAAAACTAATTATATATCCTTTGAATAACGAAACAAATAGACTCCCAAAAACAAATCATAAATTTACATGAGTCCATCATCCATTTACAAGAATCCATCAGCCTCATCCTACTTTTAGAAATTCAAAATCAAAACAAACAAACTTGGGTCATTCCTTCACTCATACTTCTAAGATATCAACATTTTATTGAACCTCAAGGCTAGTTCAAGTAAATTTCCCACAACATATCCTCTTGAAAAAGAAGTGAAATATCGATCCAAAACTTTCAAAACATTTTGAGTTCTAGAAATAGCGTCATCCCAAAACATCACTCAAACCTTAGGGTCTTGAGAATCACAAAAACCATATAAAAAAACACACACTTTCATCATTCCACTTTATGACCATTTGGCGTCCAATTACTCCAATTCAACAACCTAACCTTACAACACCCATCATTCAACCAAACTTTGAACAAATTAAGGGTGAACAAACATATATAATCAGTAGTTTGAGGAGCTTCATATTTGAAACAAAAGAAACACCAACTTAGTGGAGAAATGTAGCAAATATCCTAGAAAAACAAGAGAAAAGAGCCAATATTATGGCAGGAAGGCTCGTATTACCACCTCTCATGTGGCAATAGACACCATCCTTCAAAACAGAAAATCCAAAAATACCAAACACATTTTTATTTCCTTAAAACAAAACATCCCAAAAAACAAAGCATTCCTTTTTATTCCATAGTTAGAGGTCACCAAATTTTCACAAAATATTGACGCTTTTTTATGATAACCACGTGTTCACAACATAGAAAAAACATGGAAGCAAACAAAGGCAACACTAGTATTCCCACAACAAACACCACAAACAATGGAAGTGACCCATGAGGCTAAAGGCCAAATGACCTTGAAACCCCTCAAAAGAGAGCCACATTCAAGGAAACAACAAACCAACCATTTAGTGAGGAGGAGATAAACCACAAACTGTAGGAGTTTAGGTGAACTCCTCAAACACCCCAGAATCACCTGGAAGAAAAAATAACTTCCACAAGAGAGAAATGGCAGAAATATCATGCTATCATTAAGATGCAAGAATGCCAAATTGAATATGAGATTATTACAAATGTACAAAATGCCTTGAATATATAGGCATGAGTGAAAACCTAAAATGCGTAAGATGTTGCCAAGTGTTAAAATCACACTACATGTGACATGTGAACCCTATCTAGGAAATGATAAAAAGATAGAGATAAGTTCTAGAAGGAATCTTATCTCCTGCAAACAAGGGGGAATTACCCCATTATTAAATGATTTATCTAATTATGCAACCTAGGACTTAAAATATTACCTAAGTAAACTTATGCAAAGTGTAATTAAATAATTCATTACACCAATGCCCCCCATGAGTGAAACTTAGGGAGAAGCAAATTATTATGTAAAGATGAGTCTCGACAACAAGGCCTGATTAGGTACTTATTTACAAATGCAATGAAAGAGAAAGAGCGGAAAACCCCCCCTCAATGAGATGACCTACTGCAAAGAAGCACTAGAAGAACTTTGATGGAGTAACACTAGAATCCTTAATTTGGCAAGCAAGGAAAGATACCTTTGTTTGCAAGAAACCATAGTGGAATCATAATAATGCAACAGCAGACCCGATGCCAAGGAACACTGGAAAACTCACATACTGGATCAACCCTGGAATCTATGAAGCAACAAGAGATGAAAAAGATGCCCCCCATAAGAGGGAATGATATGATGATAGAATCTGGAAGCCGTGTATTTCGATGACAATGCCAAACTGTGACTAAAATTGCTCCTTGGGAACAAGTACCATAAAGATTATGGAACATTAACCATAAAATGAATGGCCCTCAAACTGAGATGGATGTGACCCAATGCGGATCAATGACCATAGGCTCTCAATCTGAAGTGTGAACCAATGCAAACCAAAATGTGTCTAGCTATGAGCAAGATGAGGCCAAAAGAAACAACAGAATCCAGATACAACTCATGCGAGTTGTCATCAATATGAAGATGAAATCAAAGTGCATGCAATGCAAATACACTCTAATCAATTTATTATGCAAGAAGCCCCCCGATGAAACTTTATATCAGTTCATTTATTACAATACCCCATGATTGTAAAAGGAGAACATGCATAAACTAAAGAGAAAATGCAAACCTAGTGCATGAAAACAAAAATGAGTGCATGCACAAACCAATGTTCACATATGCCTCCATGATGAAAATTAACCTCAAATTTGTGTAGATGAAAAAATCTAAAAAAATAGTCTACACCACTGCGAAGTGCTCGAAACTAGCTTTCTGTTAATATCTTGTTTGCAAAAATCCAACACCATGGCCAAAATTTATGATTTTTTTTTTAAAGTTGAATTTAGCATGCAAGAAATGAGTTTTCTAGCAAAATAAATTTACTTCTGATTTGATTTCTAAAAAATATGTTTGTAATGAGTAGACAAAAACAAAAACCCAGAAATATTTTTAAGCTAAAAGCAAAACCCATAAATCATTTTTTGATTCGGCAAGTAGAAAATGAAAAAATATTTTTTTTAACCTTCAACCAGGAGAAAAATGACATGCACCATTTTTTGTATAGCTATTTTCTTCAAATCTTTGCAAGATATCAAAAATTAAAAGATACCCAATTCATATTTCGACCTTGGCTACAAAACCTAGAAATCATTTTTCCTACAACTGAGTGGAAGCTAGATTTTTGAAGCAAAAAATGAAAAATGACTTTAATAAAAAGGCTACTTGCATCCAACAAAACTTTCATGCCAAGATTGATTCCTCATGTCTGGGAAGAAGTTTGCAGCATTGAAGCTCTGATACCATGTAGGAGTTTAGGTGAACTCCTCAAACACCCCAGAATCACCTGCAAGAGAAAATAACTTCCACAAGAGAGAAATAGCAGAAATATCATGCTATCATTAAAATGCAAGAATGCCAAATTGAATATGAGATGATTACAAATGTACAAAATGTCTTGAATATATAAGCATGAGTGAAAACCTAAAATGCGTAAGATGTTGTCAAGTGTTAAAATCACACTACATGTGACAACATGTGAACCCTATTTAAGAAATGATAAAAAGATGGAGATAAGTTCTAGAAGGACAACTCATCTTCTAAAAGGAATCTTATCTCCTACAAACAAGGGGGAATTACCCCATTATTAAATGATTTATCTCATTATGCAACCTAGGACTTAAAATATTACCTAAGTAAACTTATGCAAAGTGTAATTAAATAATTAATTACACTAACACAAACAACATGAGCTAATGGAGATCAAACCAAAACCCAAAAGGCATGGTCATAGAAGAGGTGGATAGTGAGGAAGAAATAAATGATGAAGAACTCTTTCAACATTCTAACAACCCCAATGTTCTTAAACTGATGGACAAATTGCTAAAAAAGAACCCAAATTCTTACTTCTTCAAATTATCACAAAGCGGTGCTAAATTCCCAACATACTGTAATGTAGAAGCTCTTAAAGATCCTAGTTGTATTCCCTTAGGGGATAACTCGGTTGTGAGACAAATATCCAAACCCACGAAGATTCCAAACATGTCACCTATCTTCTCACAAGGCAATGATCAACCAAAGGACAACCCCTTGTTTAGGAAATCATCCCAAATTGAACAAGTGATTGTATCCCAACAATATCAAGAGGTTCCATCTAAATACATACCACAAGGTAACAACCCACCACTAGGAAAATACATGTCCCAAAACACTTCATATATTGATCCTTCCAAAAATGTACAAAATAAACAAGGGAAATTTCCACAACAGTACCAACAACAAGGTGTGCCACAAAGTACCATTTCTAATCAACATCAACAAGATGGGCCATAGGTTCCCCTTCCCTATCAACAATACTAATAACAAGGTGTGTCGCAAGGTACCCTTTCCAATCAACATCAACAAGGTGGGCCATAGGGTCCCCTTCCCAATCCACAATACCAACAACAAGGTGTGCTACAAGGTACCCTTTCCAATCAACATCAACAAGGTGGGCCACATGGTCCCCTTCCCAATCAAGAGTTCCAACAACAAAGTGTCTTGCTAACGCACTATCAAGGTAACCTTTAAAATGTTTCATCCCAACAACAAGGTGTCCTTCCAACACACTATCAAAGTAACCTTCAAAACATGTCATCCCAACAACAAGGTATCTCGCCAACGCACTATTAGGGTAACCTTCAAAACATGTTGTCCCAAAAATAAGGTATCCCTCCAACACACTATTAGGGTAACCTTCAAAATAGTTTGTCACAACGACAAGATGTGCCACATGGTACCCTTCCCAATTCATCCCAACAACAAGGTATCCCACTAATGCACCATCAAGGTAGCCTTCAATACAACTCATCCCAACAACAAGGTATCCCTCCAACACACCATCTGGGTAACCTTCAATAAAACTCATCCAAACAACAAGGTATCCTGCCAGTGAACTATCAGGGTAACCTTCAAAACAGTTCATCCCAACAACAAGGTATCTCACCAACGTACCATTAGGGTAACCTTCAATACAACTCATCCTAACAATAGGGTATCCCGCCAACACACCATCAGGGTAACCTTCAATACAACTCATCCCAATAGCAAGGTGTACCACCCATGCACTATCATGGTACCCATCCTCAACAACAACAACAAAGACCTAACCATCCTTACATTCAACAAGGACCTAACCCTCCTTCCACACAATAAGGACCTAACCCTCCTTCCACCCAACATGGTTACCAAAGTCCCATACCTCCAAAATACCCAACCTATGATCAAACAAACATGGTAGGACAACAAGGCTACTACGTACATGATCCACAAACAAACATACCAAAAATAGAGGTGGACATGCAACTACAAGCCATGAATAAAAAGATAATGGACATGCAACTACAAGCCATGAGTAAAAAGATATTGGACATGCATATTGGAAAAACCAAGAAGACCTATACCCTGCAGGATATATGTCCATTTCCATTTGATTGCTCCATCACTATGCTTCCCTTTCTGAAAAACTTTTAAATACCAAAGTTTTACAAGTACAAAGGAAAAGGAGATCTAGTAGAACACATGCGATATTTTTTGGTATCATGCATGCAAGTCCAAAACAACAATTCCTATCCAATGAGACTCTTTCCACATAGTCTTATTGGTCATGCTATGGAATGGTTCTCCCATCTACCACCAGGAATTAAAAGTTTTGATGAACTAACTACCAAGTTTGTAAATCACTTCTCATTCAATATAGAACAAGACGTCACCATCACAAACCTCTACAAGATTAAATAGAGTCAAGGAGAATAATTTACCTCCTACCTACAAAGATGAATACATAAGGCTAGTAGGTGCAAGTGGGTCATTCTCGACAAAGATTTGGTAGATATCTTTGTTTCAAATGTCCAAGCTAAATTCAACTATCAACTCACCATGTTGTGTCCCACGAACTTTGAAGAAACGATTGAAAAGGTACTTCATATTAAGAGGTCTCTCATAGCAAGGGGAGTCATTAAACTAAACAATTTAAACAACAATCCCTCTAGTTCGAACGACAGACCCAAGATTTGGGCCAAAAAAAAGAACATTACCAACGATGGAGTAGTTGACACTAGATTCATATGGAACATACAAAATCCTAACATACAACAAAACAAACCTCAAGTTGCATAGACAAGCTACGCTCCCAATAATGCACAAAAAAATCAACTTAGCTATCCCCAAAACAATCAAGCGGTTAACCAACAGACAAATCAAGGATGGAAACAAAGGCAATATGATCAACCAAGGAGGAAGTTCACTACATTAGGAGAACCCCTTGAGACAGTCATGTGCAAAATAGTGCAACAAAACCTCATCAAGGTCAATGATCGCCCAAACTATGAAGAGCCAAGCTTCAAAACACCATGGTATAATGAGGACTTATGTGAGTTCCACAAAATCAAAGGACATACAACAAATAACTGCATGAGACTCAAGCACATAATACAAGACTTGATCGGAAAGGGAGAAGTGGATGTAGAACATCGTCCTGAAAACAAAGATCTCCAAATCTACTCAAATCCAATTATGAACCATCCCAAAAGGAATGAAAAAGGGAAAGACCAAGAATATCCCAATGCTAACTACACCTGTGGTGAAACCATCCGAGGTATTCTCTCATAATTAGATGACACGAGGGTCAATGTATTGACTATAAAAGGTGGAGACCTCGCATGTAATGTAACTACCCAACGAGGGAAAGTCACAATACAAGGAGCCCCACCTAAACCAACAGCTAAGTCATCTAATGACTATAGTATTGTGGAGCAATTGAAGAAGACTCCTACTTTGATATCCATCCTAGAGCTGCTGAAATTGTCACCCGTACATAGGGAAATACTTGAGAAGGCATTGGAAGCATCGGTCCATAATGACCTCAATCCGGATCAATTTTAAGACATGGTTGGAAAAATCATGGCCAATCATCATTTAGTATTTTCTAAGAAAGAAATTTTGCAGAAGTTGTTCCACAACTAAGCCCCCTATATAGAGGTTGGTGTCCACAAACACATGGTCAAAAGGGGATTGATAGATAATGGTGCAGGTCTAAACATTTGTACCTTAAAAAAATTTCAACAGCTGGGGTATTCTAACGATGTGATCGACAAGGGAAAAAGCATCACTATAAGGGCCTATGATGACCTTGAAAGGAATTCAAAAGGAACCATCAGGCTTCCTATGCAGATAGGACCTACAACAATAGAAACCACATGTCAGGTACTGAACCTTTAGCTACCGTACAACCTTCTTCTAGGACACCCTTGGATTCATGCGTTACAATTAGTTCCCTCGACCTTTCACCAGTCTCTAAAGTTTCCTCACAAAGGAAAGGAGGTTACATTATATGTTGATCCAAAGCCATTCCATTATTGTGCATAATTGGAGGAGAAGTATAAAAAAATCTAGCATATACCCATCAAAGACATATCATTTCATTCATTCTCATATGTTAACCCTTCCACACTACCATCAACCTTGGTTAAACCAACATCAAGTGAGAAACCAAAAACTAAAACCAAGGTTCAAGTAATTGACAAAGGTAATGGAAATTATCATTTCAATCAAGCATTTTTCATTGGAATGCTTCCACCAACACACAAGGTTTTTGGAGGACCTAAGGAGATCAAATATGTTCAAATAGTGAAAATGATAGCCAAACCCACAATTTTTACCAAGTGGGGAGATATGAAGGATGATGAGATATTCAAAGAGGACTTGTCATCAATGATTTACAAAGAAGACCAATAGGAACCAAAACAACCACAACCCCTTCTAATTGATCCTACCAACAAAGGATATCAAATGGTTATATTGGAAAAACAAGGACAAACAACTGAGAGGGGGGGTGAATCAGTTGTCATAGAATATTTAAACTTTTTCAACTTAGATTAACTTAATCTTATATCTAATGAATGAACAATAAACCATAAACAATCAGCACATCAGAAACATAGAGAACACCAAGATTTTTTTATGTGGAAACCCTAATAGGGGAAAAACCATGGTGGAGGTCATTCCACAAGATTATAACCTGTTAAAAGAATAAGAAGAATAATGGGAATGCACATGCATTCAGGCACACTTCCTAGAGCTCACTGCTCAATTACGAGAGGGCTCAAGTTACCCAAGAAATATTTGTATTAAAACCATCTGGATTGTGAACTGAGAAAATAGCATCTACTAATGCCTGATTACAATTCCAGTTAAGCACATAAACACTTCTTCACTCTTCTTCACACTCTGCTCTGCCTTCATATGATCTAAACAATATTTGCATAGGACTCGTACACTATACACTTCATTCAATACACATACTCCTGATACACCGATAAAATAATCTCTCTTATATATCCACAACATGGAATTACATCGCTACCAGTCGGGCACAAAGAAATAGTAAAATAATTTCAAACAGTTGGCCCAAAACACAAATATTATTCATGTGAATCAACCAAAGTCGGCCACAACATAGTGTAGACCCAAATTAACAATTCCAACACAAAAATACTTCAATTAATTTCTCCTCGAATATCCACAACATGCTTCAACACCTAGTCGGCCATGAATATGAAAAACATGAACACGCAAGAGAAAATATTGGATCACGAACACACCGATCAACGCGGACATGCAACAAAGATAGAGTATGAACTAGAAACATCCACAAACACCATGAAACACCAGAGAAACATCTACAACAACTAAAAATCACATGATCTTCACTCAGGAACACAAACTGAAGTGACAAAAAAACTATCAGAATACAGATCTTCATAACTTGATCAAATCTTCATGCGGATCTCTGAAACTTGACGTGGATAAACTATACACACTCATCAAGAAACTCTTTATACCGCAATAATAGATTATCAACGTACTAATCACACCAATAGAAAGATCTTCACCACCCCACTAACAACCTGAAGTACTTCTTAATATAATTTTCTCAATATCCTCAACATATGTAGCTTCTAATACATCAATCCTAATAGTGTTGACATCAATGACAACCACATATCAGCAACACAATCACAACATCCAACAATCTCCCCCTTTGGCATTGATGGCAACACATGATGTGAAAAATACCATCAACCCAACAACTTTATTCCTCCTTAGGTTCTGACTCTTCTCCTCAACTCTTCCACATTGCACTTCTCCCCAAAAGTATTTTTCACATTGCACTTCTCCCCCTTTGACATCAATGGCAAAGATAAATATTATCTTTCCATATACAAGCTCTAAACCACATATCTGCACATCTGACTACTCCCCTAAGTAGCAGCCACCAACATCAATCCGGATCAAAGTATGATCATGACGCACACGAATTGATGCAAACCAATGCATCTCTAGTTCATATCAAGAGGGGTAATTACCCCTAGCATCCCTCTGAGATACTCAAAATTATCCTTTGGAAATGGTTTGGTGAAAATTTCTACAATCTATTCTTTGGTAGGCACATACTCCAGTCTGACTTCTTTCTCACTTACTTTCTCCCTCAAGAAGTGGAACTTGATTGATATATGCTTGGTTTTAGAGTGTAGCACTAGATTCTTCGATAAGTTTATTGCACTTGAGTTGTCACAGTATATAGCAGTAGGCTCATCATAAACTACTCTGATATCTTTCAACATCTATTCCATCCATAGCACTTGAGTACAATTATTTGCAGCAGCAATATACTCTGCCTCAGTAGTAAATAGGGAAATAGAATTTTGCTTTTTACTCAACCAGAACACCAGCTTCTTCCCTAGGAAGAAGGCACCACCACTAGTGTGTTTTCTATCTTCTACATCTCCTGCCCAATCTGCATCAGTAGAGGCATTCAGGGTAAGATCATCATCTTTAGGATACCAAAGTCCTAAATCAACTATTCCTTTTAGATATCTGAAAATTCTCTTCACAACAATCACATGGGATTCTTTTGGGTCAGCTTGAAATCTAGCAACCATACACATTACATTCATGATGTCAGGTTTGGTCTAAGTTAAGTAGAGCAATCTGCCAATCATTGACCTGTATCTTGTTTGATTTTCCTTGGGAGAATCATCATTATGAGTTAACTTGCATCTGGTTACCATTGGCGTACCAATAGGATTTGAATCTTCCATTCCAAACTTCTTCAACAACTCTCACATATTTGGATTGAGATATGAAAATCCCTTTTTCCAACTAAGTAACTTGCAATCCCAGAAAGAACTTCATTTCTCTAGTCATACTCATTTCAAATTCACTTTTCATTTCATCAACAAACTTCATATAGAGATCATCATCTCCTCCAAAAATAATGTTATCAACACAAACTTCAATAATCAACTCTTTATCATGATCCAACTTAAAATACAATTTGTTGTCAGCGGTACCTTTATTGAATCCAAGCTTCAGTAAGTATTTGTCCATTCTAGCATATCAGGCTCTAAGGGCTTGTTTGAGTCCACACAAAGCTTTCTTCAATCAAAAAACCATGTCTTCCTTATCAGTCAGTTGAAATCCATCTGGTTGTTCAACATATACCTCTTCTTCTAACTCACCATTCAGAAAAGTTGACTTCACATCCATTTGATAAACCTTATAGTTCTTGTATGCAGCATAAGCACAAAATAATCTCACAGCTTCAATTCTGGCAACAAGGGAAAAAGTTTCTTCAAAATAAATACCTTCCATTTGTGAATACCCTTTACATACCAGTCTCGCTTTATTTCAGACCACATCACCTTGTTCATTTAGCTTATTCCGAAAGACCCATTTAGTACCAATCACATTTTTATCTTTAGGTCTAGGAACAAGAATCCAAGTATTATTCTTTTCAATTTGCATCAATTCTTCCTTCACAGCTTCCATCCAGTGTTCATCATTACAAGCTTCATTGACATTGTTAGGCTCAGTCTTGGAAATTAGACAATACTCTTTTGCAATCCTTCTTCTAGTTTGCACACCTTTATTCTTATCTCCTATGATTTGATCTTCAGAATGATTTAATCTTACATACCTCAAAACTTTAGGATTTTCACGCACTTTTGATTCTTCTACTCTTTCTTTTGTACTTCCACTTGACTCTCCTTCCTGACTTTCTTGATTCACTGGAACAATTTGAGCTTGATTATGAGTCTAAGCATTCTTCCCTTGCTTTGTACTAACTTGTTAATCATCTGAATCATATCCACAGTATCTAGATGATCTAGTAGGGTCCTCATCAACTCTGGCATTTGAACTTTCAACCATTTTTCTCAATCTTCTATTATAGCACCGGTAAGCCTTGCTTTTAGTAGAGTAACCTAGAAATATTCCTTCATCGCTCCTTGCATCAAACTTTCCTATGTCCTCATCTCTCTTAATATAACACTTTCTTCCAAAGATCTTGAAGTATTTAACAGTAGGCTTACAACCAAACCATAGCTAAAAGGGGGTCTTACCAGAAATACCATTGACATTTACCTAGTTTAGAGTGTACATAGCAGTGCTTACAACTTCTCTTTGGACAATAGATGTGAGGCACATTTCCTTCTAACATCATGGTTCTAGCCGCATCCAGAATTGTTATGTTATTCCTTTCTACAACTCCATTTTGTTGAGGGGTTCAGGGAGCAGATAACTATCTTTTCAGTCCATGCTCTTCACAAAAAGAATTGAACTCCCAAGAAGTGAACTCACTACCTCTGTCTGACCTTAGACATTTGATCTTCAAACCTGTCTCATTCTCTGCCATAGCTTTGAAACTTTTGAACTTCTCTAATGCTTCACATTTCTCTCTTAAGAAAGCAACCCATATCATCCTAGAGTAGCCATCAATAAGCAGCATAAAGTACCTTTCTCCTTGTAGAATTTTGATTATGGAGGGACCACACAGATCAATATGTACCATCTCTAGTACTCCATTAGAATGATGTTGTTTGCTCTGAAAAGAAACTCTAGTCTGTTTTCCCATCTGACATTCCTTGCATACTGTGTTAGTAGGATTCACTAGCTTAGGTAGATCTCTTATTGCTTAAGTGGTGCTTACCTTGACAATGTTATCAAAATTCACATGACACAAACTTCTATTCCATAGCCAGCTTTCATCCACATGAGCAATTAAACAACTTACATCAGCACTCAGGTGAAAAATATTACCTTTGGTCTTTGTACCTGAAGTAATTTCACTTCTAGAACTTCCAAGTATCCTGCATTTTCCATCTTTGAACTGTAGATAATAACCTTTTTCCACCATCTGTCCAACACTCAACAGGTTATGCTTCAAGCCTTCAACATAAAGAACATCATCAGTGTTATGTTTACCACCAAGACAAATAGATCCTTTGCCATGCATCACACCAGCATTGTTATCTCTGAATCTTACAACCCCACTGTCATATTTCTTTAGACTTACAAATTTCCTTTTGTCACCAGTCATATGATGTGAGCATCCGTTCTCAATGACCCACTCATCCTTTTCTTCAATTTGGGCTGCAAGAGCTTTCTCATCTTTAGCTGATTTAGTAGCCACCATACCATTTTCCTTGATAGCAATGAAATCCCATTCATCTTCATTTTCGTTCTCTTTATCAGACTCTTCATTAGTCACACCTTCTTTAGCATAATAGCATTTCTTTTGAAATCTAGGTTTGTAAGGCTTAGACCTAGGAACTCTTTTAGGACACCTTGAGGAAAAATGACCTATTTTACTACAAGAGAAACATTTAATAGGCAACTTTCCTTTATACTTACCTTGTCCTCTGCCTTCTTTCTTCACAGTCAATGCTTCCATCTTTTCTACCTCTCTTTCCTCATCTTCGAGATGTTTCATCTCTTCCTCATACTTGATTTTTTTTCTAGAACTTTCTCCCGAATCATATCTTTGCTTGTTTTTGCCGAATACAGAAGCCTTGAATGCAAATTCAATCTTAGGGGCAGAATCACCAAATTCACTCAACTCAAAAGCAACAAGTTTGCCAATTAGCATATCTCTTGTCATAGTTGTTACTATTTTGAGCTCTTCAATAGCATGAGCCTTTGATTTGTA
The DNA here is from genome assembly GCA_007258455.2 of Sequoia sempervirens. NCBI lineage: Eukaryota > Viridiplantae > Streptophyta > Pinopsida > Cupressales > Cupressaceae > Sequoia > Sequoia sempervirens. The sequence continues at coordinate 550,097,607 of VDFB02000003.1, read as the reverse complement.
AGAAGGAGGAAATTATCTTAGCACTTTAGCTAAAATTTCTTGTTCATCCAAGGTACCACCGACACATCTAAAACCCGTCACAAGTTCATTTACTCTTTGCATAAAAGAAGAAATATTTTCATCTTCACCCATCTTCAAAGTTTCATACTTTCCTTTCAAACTTGTTAGCTTAGTGACCTTCGCAAGTGTATCTCATTCATACAAAGTCTCTAACTTCTTCCATATTTCATGAGTTGTCTTCAGATCAATCACATTTTTCATTTCTGAATCTGTCAAAGCACTCAACAAAGCTTCAATAGCCCTGATATTAATCTCAACCTCTTTAATCTCATCAAGAGTGGAAGGACCATTCTGAGGAATAATATATTTGTTCTTTGTAATATTCCAAAAGGGTTCTCCAATACACCTCAAATGACATTCCATTCTGGCTTTCCATAGCTGGTAATTTGTTCCATCAAATCTAGGACTGTCCTTCTTGTATGATGCCATCTTAGATCACCTCAAGCTTTTAAACTTCTTCAGAGGAACTTGCTCTGATACCAATTGTTGGAAAAACAAGGACATACAACTGAGAGGGGGGGTGGGTGAATCAATTGTCACATAATATTTAAACTTTTCCAACTTAACGTAACTTAATCTCATATCTGATGAATCAACAATAAACCATAAACAATCAGCACATCAAAAACATAGAGAACACCAAGATTTTTTACGTGGAAACCTTATTAGGGGAAAAACCACGGTGGAGGTCAGTCCACAAGATTATCCTGTTAAAAGTATAATAAGAATAATGGAAATGCACATGCATTCAAGCACACTTCCTAGAGCTCACTGCCCAAGAAAGATTTGGATTAAAACCATCCTAATTGTGAATTGAGAAAATAGCATCTGCTAATGCCTAATTACAGTTCTAGTTAAGCACATAAACATTTCTTCACTCTTCTTCACACTCTGCTCTGCCTTCATATGATCTAAAAATATTTGCAAAGGACTCGCACACTACACACTTCATTCAATACACATACTCCCGATACACCGATAAAACAATCGCTCTTATATATCCACAACATGGAATTACATAGCTACCAGTCGGCCACAAAGAAATAGTAAAATAATTTCAAATAGTCGGCCCAAAACACATAAATATTATTCATGCAAATCAACCAAAGTCGGCCACAACACAGTGTAGACCCAAATTAACAACCCCAACACAAAAAGACTTCAATTAATTTCTCCTCAAAGATCCACAACATGCTTCAACACCTAGTTGGCCATGAACATGAAAAACATGAACACGCAAGAGAAAATCTTGGATAACAAGCACACTGATCAACGCGGACATGCAACACATATAGAGTACAAACTAGAAACATCCAAAAACACCATGAAACACTAGAGAAACATCCGCAGCAACTGAACTTCCAGAAATCACATGATCTTCACTCCGGAACAAAAATTGAAGTGATAGAACAACTGTCAGAATACAGATCTTCATAACTTGATCAAATCTTCACGCAGATCTCTGAAACTTGATGTGGATAAACTAGATACACTCAACAAGAAACCCTTTAGACTACAACAATAGATCATCAATGTAATAATCACACCGACAAAAATATCTTCACTACTCCACTGACAACCTGAAGTACTTAATATAATTTTCTCAATATCCTCGACATATGCAGCTTCTAATACATCAATGCTAATAGTGTTGATATCAATGGAAACCACATATCAGCAACACAATCACAACATCCAACAGGTTAAACATATGGGATACACTGGAACAGGTGGCCTTGGGCTACACAAACAAGGAAAATGGGAGCCTATCATAGTGGAACAAAGAAAGAAAAACATGGGACTAGGTTATGATTTGAAAGACATGGTTACTCGAAAAACTGGATGCACCTCTTATAAGAAAGGAGCTCCTTTTTTTTATGTTAAGATGTTGGATATCTACCATCATATAAACTTTGTTTTACTAATTGAAGACCTATTTGAGAAATTTGACATAGGTATAGTCCCTTCCCAACTTAGACAAACTACCTCTAAAGACCATACTTATGAAACAAACTCCAACGTGTATGAGTGGGATGCCATTGAATGCAATTCCTTTGGTTCTAGCGTTGATGACTTAGATACTCAATGGGAAAGTAATGCTACCACTATATTTACCATCTCAAAAAAAATTGTAAGCTTTGCAAATAATGATGATATCCTACCCCTCTACTACCCACAGTTGATAGATTGGGACCAACAATAGCATGCATCTGTTTTGGATCAATTTTAGAATGATGAAGCAATTGTAGAGTTTATGGGACTCCAAACTGATATACCAGAAGGAGATCATAAAGTAGGGTTCGTCATGGAACTCGCATAGGAAGCATACTTCGGTGGGGAGATTGTTTTCTCTAGTCGCAAAAGTGAAAAATATAATGTAAAATTCAAAATGAGATTCCCTAGAGAAAACCACAATGTGGCTCTATCGGATCCTGAAAAGAAGAAAATAAAGGACGAATTTGAAGGTAAAAACCCCATTGAGGCACCTAAAGATGGAGGGTTCAATCTCCCTATATCTAAATATCAAGAGAAGTCAACACTCCTAGTGGAAGAAGCAGAATCCATCAATGTTGGCACAACAAAGAACCCAAAGATCGCATACCATGAGACGTCACTTGATCCTGAAGAGAAAGTGAACTTCATAGAGTTCATCAATGAAAGGAAGGTAAATTTTGTGTGGACGTATGCAAACATGCTAGGATTGGATCTAGTATTATTTGTACACCACTTGGTTGTATTTCTTGGAGCTAAACCTATTAAGCAGAAACTAAGGAAAATGCATCCTCAAATAGCACTATTGGTAAAGGTAGAACTAAAAAAATTACTAGATGTGGGCTTGCTCAGACCAATCGATTATCCTGAATGGATATTGGATCTAGTACCAGCGTCAAAACCCACTGGGGGCATAAGGATCTACATGGACTTTCGAGACCTAAACAAAGCTTACCTAAAAGATGATTTCCCACTTCCAAGTATTGATATGATCATGGATCTAACAACAAGACATGAAATGCTCTCCTTAATGGATGGTTTTTCTGGGTATAATCAAATAAAAATACCCCTTGATGATCAGCATAAAACAACATTCACTTGCGCTTGGGGGACTTTTTACGGGAATGTCATGCCATTCGGCCTAAAAAATGTAAGGGCAACCTATCAGCGAGCGATGACCATAATATTTCATGACATGTTGCATATAGTTATTGAAGATTATGTAGATGACATATTAACAAATTCCATCAAAAGGGAAGACCATTTTGCCAACCTAGCTAAGGTGTTTGATTGGCTTGAATAGTACAACTTGAGACTCGATTTGAAAAAAGTGTGTATTCATAGTAACATCCAGAAAACTGCTAGGATACATAGTGTCAAGAAGGGGTATTGAAGTAGATCCCACAAAGGTAAAATCCATACAAGAGATGCCTCCACCAAATACATTAAAGCAACTAAGAAGTTTACAAGGGAAATTACAATCCATCAGGCGATTCATCGCACAACTGGCAGACAAGTGTCATCCATGCACTCATCTATTACGCAAAGATATCATATTCAAGTGGGATGGGAGATGTGACCGAGCATTCCATCAAGTCAAAGAGTACCTATTCACTCCTCTAGTCTTGATGCCACCTATTCCATACAAAGAAATGATACTCTATGTATCCACAACACAGGTAGCATTAGGAGCTCTCCTAGCACAACTAGATGATAATAACAAAGAAAGAGCAGTCTACTACATTAGTCGAACACTAGTGGGCTATGAGTTGAACTATTCACCCATAGAACGAGCATGTCTCTTTGTTGTCTTTGCAACATAGAAGTTGAGACACTATATCTTAAATAGGCAAGTCACACCAATTTCAAAGGTAGATCCACTAAAGTACCTATTAGAAAAAGAAGCTCTAATAGGAAGAATTGCTAAATGGGTAATGATTCTGAGTGAGTTCGATATAGATTACGTAGATATGATATCCATCAAAGGATAGATCATAGCAGATCAACTAGTAGAGGCACCAATGGAAGATCACTAGCCTCTCACAGTAGACTTCCTAGATGAAAGTATATTGCTGATAGAATAGACAAGCCATTAGACTATATACTTTGACGGGTCCCACACTCAACATGGCTCTAGAGTAGGTATCCTATTTCTCACACCACAAGGAGATAGTATACCTAAGGCATATAGAATAGATTTCCCATGTACAAATAATATCTCAAAGTATGAAGCCCTAATCACAGGACTCAAGATGGACATTGAATGGAGGATAAAAGAACTGCAACTATATAGAGATTCTCAACTAGTAATC
>VDFB02000003.1:550067408-550093143 GCA_007258455.2 Sequoia sempervirens | reverse complement strand
TATGCATACTATGCAGTCTAGCTTAAGACAACATTATTAGAAGAGATTGAAAGGTGATTATGGAACTCAAGGGTTACCAAGAAAATGATTTCAAAGAAAAGACTAAGATCTATTTAAAAGCCATAGTCAGGAAGATATTAAAGATGACACATGTAAAAACCTAGTAGCTGGAGTAATGAATACAGTGCCAAATAGGATAGTGTGCTGGGGAAGATTTAGGAGATCTCCACATTATCTAACTATAGGGAAATACATCATTTATTTATTTTTAATTAAGCTAAATCATTCTAAACCCTCTATAGGATACATTGATACTTCAAAAGCCTCTGAAGGAATTTCAGATTATGCACATATATGTCAAGTAACATTCATAAGGTTTAGAAAATCTTGATCACTCTCTAGAATAGCCCATTAAACATGGGTTGTGCTTGAATGCACTACATAATTGATATAACACAACCACTCTGCATATCAACCAGAGTTATAGGCTCTTTATTGCAGCAAGAGGTAATCACTTTTCGATCATGCTATAATTAGATCCTATCCTTTTAAACTTGAGACAACCTAAATGCACCCAATGATGATTGAAACCTACATTATACAACCCGAATTAACTACATTATATGAGTGCCTCCATTTCTATCACAACATAGCCACATTAAAATTGGGTCACACATGAATGCATCCTATATTTGTTATAGCACAACTGTGCCACATGACCAATAGAGTTATGGATCACATAATTACATTCACAAGAATCACTCTCCAAGCAGACCCGCAGATTCCACACAACAAAATCTGGACATGAAATTCTCAAAACCTCTACAAATGAAATCTGATGAGATATTGCTTTAAACTATGATTTTCAAACCTGGAACTACAAATCTGACTTACTGAATTCTGCAAAAAGACAATGACTATCCTCAACCTGGTGATATCTTCTTGAATTTTTTCTGATTTTTCGAGGAAAATCGTCCGTAGTTCTCCACAAACTGTCTCAAGTAGAGAAAAACACATCGCAATACATCGGGGCACGAACTCACTTTTCTTTATGTCGGCCACAATTTGATTTTTTAATTTTTCATGTTTGTCGAACATTCGACGAAAATAATAGCCGACATTTCGATGAACACCAGGTTCGTCGATATTTCGACGGACGTCGGGGATAAACTTTCGAAACAATTGGAAATTACACATCAAATTTTACAAGCACCCGACGAACATCAAATTTTACATATTTTGTCGGACAGTTTCATCGTATTTTGCAGTCAAATGCATTAGTTGGGATGGGTATAAATATTAAATGAAGGCGAACACATAGAAACCCTAAACAAGGCCAAATAAAGATGGTTATGGGTGACTTCAACTAGGCAAAAGGGGTTAAAACATCACAAGGCACACAAAAATGAACTAGTAGCTAAAATAGGCACAAAAGTGTAGTAAGAAAGTTATAGGATATGTGAATCCTCTTATTAAAAAATCTAAATACATTTAATTTAATTCTATGTAATTCTAAATATTTTTTAAAACTAAAATTACCTCTTTAAATCTTTAAAAATATATATATACATAAAAAATAAAAATAGAATAGCATAGGTTTCTATTGGGTCTTGCCCTTAAAATAAAAAATAAATACATAAAGGATAATATAAACGAAACAAAAATAGACATAAATATATTCTAACAAATGCTAATGTTTATTCTTTACATGCGACTAGAGACTCACTTGTATGCAAGAAGAGTGTTGCTTCTTCTTTTCTTATTTAACATTGTGTTCCAACTCCCTTTTCATGATGAAACCATTTATTCTCTTGTTGTTCCTCACTATCTTCTTTTATCTCCATGGGGAAATCTTTTTTAAAGAAGAAAGGGTCAATTTTTGAAACCCCTTTAGGAGCTAAGATTTCTACTTGATTCGTTAAGAAAAATGCTAACAACTTCAACAAGACCTCCTTATCAAGCTATTAACAACTTGTATTGAAAGCTTTTCCTTTATTCTCAATAGGAATGTTAGGTCTCAAAACCACAAGTCATAAATCCTAGAACTTTTATCTACCTTCAAGGACACAAGTTTTTCTTCAAGAAAGTAAATAGAGGCTCATCAATAGATTTAGGGTGGTTAAAGGCTAATTATTGAAAGTGGGTAATCTCTCCTATGCTTATATCTTAGCTTAAACTTGGTAGGATGTTCCTATAGGTTGCCTTAACAAGTTATTTTTTATTTAAGGGGTAAACGCTTTTGACCGGAGCTATGAACCGGATACAACCATTCAACAATAACACCCCAACGGGGTTTGAACCTTGGTGGCAAGAACAACAATGCCACCTATAAACCATCACACCATGCCAATACCCGCCCCTTAACAAGTTATTATATCAATTAAAATAAAATATTAATATAACAAATAGAAACTATATCCAATTGCATACTTTACCCCCATAGTTGTCACTAGGTCAAGTAAAAATAATTGCAATAGACCCTTTTATAGCTAGTTTAGCACCTTGCATATGTATATTTAGATAAAAATATTTCTATAGTCACTAAAAATGATTTTTTTCAACATGTTTTACATATTAGAAAGGTATAAGTACACTGGACATAATTCTCTATGTATTTAACAATCTAATATTGCTTAATAGTAATCCCTAGTTGCATTGTTGAATCGTGAATAGCATGCATAAAAAATAGTTTAAGCATAAATAATCCTACAACTAACTAGAGCATACATATAGTTTAAATGAGAGTGTTTGATCTTGAACCAACAAGATTTGATGTCTACTTTCAGAAACATAGTCATAATAGCAAAGAGGGAGGAAATAAATTTTACAAAGCATCAATAAAATTGGATTACATTTACACAATCACAAAATTATATTTAACTCAATAGACATAATAATCCATGACCAAAACTACAATGACCCACATGGAATAAAACAATGGTCATTACAAAGCATTTGCAATACATCACGTGTTGTCACACACACACTAAAAACTATCATTACATTCATACCAACAAATATGGCAAGAGGAAATACATATTTGTGATTACAATATTTCCCTAAATTGATGTAAATAACCATGGAGACACACCGTTACAAAATATGCATAATTTAACACCCTTCCTACACTAATATAAAGTATATCCATTTATTTACAATTAAATAATTCAACATTTGATACCTTATGTAGCATCGTAAATTGTCACCCTTGAAATTTTCACACTAGGTTTGCTCCCTCCTATGTGCTTGGACCTAAGCATACACTTAATTTCCTAAATAATGAATGTTCCAAGACTCATTTTATCATTTATCAAAAAATCAAATATGCAAGATCAAAGTATGAATTTAATACTTTGACCTTGTCACTTTAGATCTCAAAAAGGTGGGTCTTGTAGGGGTGCCCTTGTCCCCTTAAAATGGCCCCAAATTTAAATATGTCGGTGTTGGAAATTTATTATTTGAAATTCAAATCCTAATTGTTGGCCATCGAGATTTAATTTTTAGGAAATTATATAAATTGTATATAAATACATAGTATTTTCACAATTTTAAGGAACTAAGAAGCAAGAGGCAATTATATTGAGCAAATCAAGTGTCCTAAAAGAAATCAAGAGAAGAATTTGCAAAATTATTGTAGCATTTCATCATTCAATCATCATGTCAATTTTTATGTGATTTTGTTCATGTTTACGCATGCATTTTGTTTGTGAGCACTAATGCTTGTAGGTCTTCAAATAAAAACAAGCCAAATTGCAACCAAGCCCTGAAGGTGATGTGCATGAATTTAGTCCCTCAAAGAGCTCAAATTTGAGTGGTGAGTTATAGCAAGTTGTTAATTCATTTCTCTATTATTATTTAGCCTATATCCCTCAAAAGGATAAGCTCTCTTTATTATCAATTTCATCATTGTAGAGGTATAAATACCAACACAAGGATTGATAGAGGCAAGCCCCTATATGGCACAACCCTTCCTCTCCTTTTGAATATGTAGGTTACAAATTTGAAGATGATTGGAAGAAGATTGAAGGAAATTTTCTCATTTATGTAGTCAAGCCCTACAACTTGACAAGATATGGAAACTCAATGACCTTAGCAATAGACAAAGATCTGACAACAAGATCTAAAAGGAAGAAGCCACACACTAGGGACCTAAGGACTATGAAAGCAGATTTTACTTTTAGATCCCCAAACTAGGGCACCCTTGGTGCCCTTGTCCACTCAAATCTAGCTAAAATTTAAATCGCAGGTGCACACATATTTTCTTCAATCATTTGTGGTCATTAAATCTGATTATCAATTTCCATACTATTTTTATTCATCTCAGAATAGTGCATTTTCATAGTTAACTAGTTGCATCATTACATTTCATCACAAATTCATTTCAAAACCTCCCCCACTCACACACACACAAAAGGGAATTGTAGATCAAGGATTGGTTGACTTGACTTTAAGGTTGCAAGTTAATATCATGTTTATGCCCATCTTCAATTCCTCAATGTTATTTTAGTGAAAGGTGAGTAATCCTAGTTAAACCCTAGAGTCCATCAACTTTCCTACAAAAAATTTTAGTGATCCAGATTGATTTACATTATAGATCTTCTAAAATATGAAGCATGTCACCTTATATTTGGGGTTAATCCTTTTTTTTTTGCATCCATCATATAGGCATACATTATTGCATCAAAAAATGCATTGAAAAGTCAAAAATTTACATAACATATTACATTCTGTAGTGTAGAAAATTGTATGCTCTTGAAAGTAGTGTAATTTCACACTTAATTTGGACCTATTTTAGCACCCTTGCATTAAATCCCCTTTAATTCATCATTAATAGGCCACTAAGACCCTTTATTTTAGATCTTGAGGCTTATTTCAACTAAAAACTTGACAAAATCCACAAAAGCATCAAAAAATTTAACAAACCATCCCAAAAATATAGGGTGGGACTCATACGCCACATTGGGTGTATGAGTCCCCTTAGGTGGGAACCATACACCAGAGGTGGTGTATGAGTCCCATTTGGGGATTTTTAGGGTTTAAGCGAGAAATTCAAAATTTTAATCCAAATTTTGGGTTGATGTCAGCTTTTGAGAACTGAATAATGGTAAATTAGGTGTAAATGCCTATATAAGTAAGCTTCTAAGTCATTATTTCATCTAAGAAAGAATTTTAAGGAGCAATTTCAAGATCCAAGCCTTAAACATTCTTTAATCATTCTTTCCCAAGAGCATTCAAGTTTCAAAATCAAGTAGAGTTGAAGTCTTGGAGCAACATTAAAGTGTTTTTGTAGGTCTTCAAGCCCACTTTCATCCAATATCTAGCATTTTCAAGGGTTGATTATGGTTTTCTATGGTGAATAATGATGGATTCTAGGTTGGGGAGATGCAACTAGCCATCAAGCCAAGCCTAGTGACCTATTTCCTTAGTGATTCCATCCTTCATTATCACTCTACTTTCAGTCTAAGGAAGGTACATGCGTCATCATTACTTATTAGAGTGATTTGACATCTCTCAAAGTGAGTCATTGCATTTAAGCTTCACTCATGCATCTCATTCTTACACATTAGAATAGGGTTGCATTGCATTTCTGATTTCCTAATCTTAGACACACTTAAGTTTAGGGTTTATGTTCACATTTGCATCCAAGTTTCATTTTTTCCATCAAGGTTTAACTACCAAAATAGGGGTTTGACCAAGGTAAACCCCCCATAAGCAAATCAAGTATATATTATATTTTGCAGGTCTTTTTACAGATTCAGATCCAAAAACTAATTTGGGAGAGAAGAATAGGTCTTGAAGTGCATATCTAAACTTTAAATTCCCGAAAAATCAAAACGGGACTGATATGCTAGAAGTGGCATATGAGCCCCACTACAAGCATCTTTTTTAGATTTTTGTAGTTCCAGACACCCTTTCACCAGATTTCAGCTTTTTCCCAGAAACCCTAATCTGGGATTGATACGCCCAAACTAGCGTATGATTCCTAGTGTGCCAAAATTTTAGTGTTTTTCAACAATTTAGAGCTTCATTCAGCCTTCTTCAACTTTCCAAGTGCACACGTTTCATCTTGCAGTTCTTTGTTTTATTTTACATGCTTTTCTAGGTCATTTAGTGAAAGATTGCATCATATTAGGGTTAAGCATTAGATCTTGCATTTCATTTATCTTTCCAATCCCTAGCTTAGTGGTGAACCCCGCATTAGTTTATAATCATACACTAGGACAACCCTATTGCAAGATCTCTTTCTCCCTTGCATACTTTGGATTGAGATCTCTAAGGTTTTCCTCAAGTGAGAGTGTGAAGATTGTTATTTTATCTCCTAAACATAGAAGCAACAAAATTCAACCTTTCATTTTGGTGAACCTGCATTTAGAACATTATAATTTTGATTTGGAGTGTATCATCATCCTAGATCTTGTTTGCATTAGTTAATTGACATTCTAGGGTTTCTAAATCTTGCATTAGTGAAAGTACATTTAGCATCTCAAATCATTGAAAATTATTTGAAAACTACATTTGCACTTAGGTTACACATCATACAAACTAAAAAGCATAAAAATCACTTAAATTTTTTTGAAAATTTTGTAAAAAACCTTCATTGGGACTCATACGCCCATCTGGGTGATTTAGTCCAAGTGTAGATTTTAATCTGCACTTTACATCATTGAATTCTCTATTTCTGGGGTTTTGTTTGCTATTGGTACCTTCCTATTTTAGTTTGAATATTTTTTGTTACATTTAAATCATTAGAACTAGTATAATTTACATTCATTGCAACTGTGGATAGAATTAGATTCTTGCACTTTTCATTTTCAACATTAGTTCATAGTTCAATTAGATTAGAGTACATTTGGCATTCGCTTAAAAGAAAAAAGAAAAACACCTATAACCGATGAACCCCTTGGAGAAAGTACAGTTATTTGACTATGTCAAATATCTTTTTCCAAGCTAACCTAACCCTCAATCCTTTTAGTAGTGATTACTTTGACATGTTAGATGAAGCCCTTGAGGAATTCATCTCACAAGGTTCATCCACTAAGGCTTGTTATGATAAACTAAAACTAAGAGAAGTTAACGTGATTCAAACTCAACTTATCCTTTACCCACCTTCACACAAATCTCAACTTAAAAACAAGCCTAAATTTACTCTTTTCCCACCTAAGAACAATGTTTTGCAGCAATCAAGTGATAATACCATTGCTCATACATACAACACTCGAAACAATCCACAACCAAAACAACCAACTCTGAAAACCTTACCTTTGCCTAATCCTATTTTTCCTAGTGCTCCTTATTTTCCTTTGCATAGTGGGAAGGAGTATGATCTTTTTGAACAACTTAAGAATACTCCTACAAAGATATCCCTATGGGACCTAATCCAGAATTTACCTAATTATCACACTATGCTTCAAACATCCTTACAACAAGTAGTGGTTCCCCCTAGTACAAATTCAAACAATGTAGCATCTCTAATACAAGGAATGAATATGGTTAATGTAGTCATTACCTTTCATCAACATGAGCTACCCTCTTTGAAACTAAGAAATAAAAATGATACCTTCATGATAATAGCTATCTATAACAGATTAGGAATAAAAAGAACCCTTGTTGATAATTGTTTGCTCTTAATGTGTGTAGTGTGATACTTTTGGATAAACTTGGTGTAGATAAGTCAAAAATCCAACCAGATTCCTTTTTGATTTGTGGATTCGATAACATAGGAAAACAATCGTTGGGTGTGATTACTTTACCTATTATAGTTGGAAAGGCTACCTTGTAGACCCCTATTCATGTAATGCCTGATAATCTTTAATCATATAACCTTATTTTAGGGCGACCTTGGATTCATGAAATGCATGCAGTTCCTTCAACTCTTCATTGTATAATGAAGTATGTCTACAACAATAAGGTACATACCAAATTGAAATAGACCCTGATCCTGAAAGTTGTTTACAAGCTGAAAAAGGAATGACAAGTCCTTTAAACACACTGATTCCAACATTGAACATAGAACCTATGGAAGAAGATCAACAATAAACTAAAACAATGTTGAAGTTATTGGAAGATGATTGGGGTTCCTTGGAGTTCACACCTTCATTTATGGGAGAATACATAATCACAAGAAAAAAAAGATAAAAAACAAAAGCAACTAATGGTAATGTCAATGAAAAATTCAAAAGAAAACTCAAAAGCATTTACCTCATCCACCCTTGAAAATGACACATGTTATACAACTAATTTTGATGAGATAGATTACCAAAAACCACCAAACCCAAAAGAAAAATAAATGGAAAGACTTTATGGGAGAGGTTATGAACTTATGAAACAATTGGGTTATAGTGGAAAAGGATGTGGAAAGAAAGAAAAAAGGCATCTATGTTCCTGTGGAACCTAACACGCAAGAAGCAAAAATTGGTTTGGGATATTTTCCTTCTAAGATAATGCAAGAAAACAAAAGACCTTCATTAAGCATCAACACCATTATGTGTAAACCTAAAATCAATCTCACCTTGAAGCATCCTGAATTGCTTGATATGAATTGTGAACCATCATGGGAATAATTTGAAGATGATGAAAGCTTGAAACAAATGCTAGGAGTTTATGATAAGCTATCTAATCATTCTCAAAAGAAATGGGTTACACGTGCTATGATTAGTGCCAAACAAAATGATGGAGAAAAGGAAAGTAGTGAGATTGACATGAGTAAAGAAGAATACAACCCTAAATTTCCAAAACCAAGTGCACTTCCTCTAGGAGATATAATTGGCATACCAATGGACATCAATGATAAGGAGAAATTAATTAAGATAGGAAAGTGCCTTGATGATGAAGAACAAGAAGATCACACAATTTTACTCCATTTCTTTCCTGAGCTTTTTGCTTGGAATTATTCGAGTATGTCAAGAACCGATGCTAAGATAGTGACACATAACATAGTCCTCTCTGAAAATGCTAAACCAGTTAGACAAAAAATACGAAAGATGAATCCTAAGATAGCCTTGCTAGTTAAGGGAGAAATTGAAAAACTCCTTGAGGTTGGTTTCATAAGACCTATAGATTATTCTCCTTGGATCTCAAACATTGTTGCAATCACAAAACCCGATAATTGTATTAGGATGTGTATGGATTTTTGTGATTTGAATAAAGCATCTTTAAAAGATGACTTACCCTTCCTAATATTGACATGATAGTAGATTCGACTGTGGGACATGCTTTTTTGTCATTCATGGATGGATTTTTTGGGTACAACCAAATCTTTATCAACCCTCAAGATCAGTACAAAATAATATTTACAAGTATTTGGGGAACATTTTGTTGGGTAATGATTCCCTTTGGATTAAAAAATGTGGGAGCAACATATCAACGAGCTATGACATTAAAATTTCATGATTATATACATAAGATTTTGGAAGAACATGTTGATGATATTCTAACCAAATTTTTAACCAAACAAGACAATGTGAATATCCTTTGAAAGATATTTGAGCAAATGCAAAAATACAACATGAGATTGAATCCGAAAAAGTGTGTATTTGGTGTAGATAGTGGAAAATTTTTAGGTTTTATTGTATCTCATAGAGGCATCGAGGTGGACATGAAGATTGATGTGATAGTTAACATGCCACCTCCTAAAATCATCTCTCAATTGTGTACCTTACAAGGAATAATTCAACTTATCTGTCATTTTATAGCATCCTTAGCGGATCAAATGTTACCATTTACACATCTCCTTAAGAAGGATGTGCACTTTTATTGGAACAAGGATTCTAAATAGGCTTTTGAGATTTTGAAGGATTATCTTGCCACTCCACCTATTTTACAACCCACTATACAAAACAAACCTTTCATCCTTTATACCGCTACATCATCCCATGATCTCATAGCATTGTTGGCTCAACAAGACAAGAATGGTAAAGAACACCCTGTCTATTACATTAGCTAAATTTTGATTGATTATGGGAAATGATATACCATGATAGAGAAATAATGTTTGGCTCTTTTCTTCGCTACTAGTAAGTTGAGACATTACTTACTGAATGCTAAAATACATGTAATGACAAAATTTGATCCTCTAAAACATCTTTTCAGTAAAACAGATTTATCAAGATGCTTAGCTAAATAGATAATGTTGTTAACAAAGTTTGACCTTAAATTTGTTTCACAAAAATCAATTAAAGGACAAGCCTTAACTAACCACTTAGCGGACACCCCCTCACCCCTGGCAATACCTAATACAAAAACATTCCCTAATGAGAATGTGTTGACTATTCAGAAAGATGGGGAAACATGGGAATTATACTTTGACGAATCTAAGTGTAGAACAGGCTTCAATGCCGGGGTTATAATAGTCTTTCCTATAGGGAAGCCTATTCCCTTATCCTATCACTTAAACTTCTTATACACCAACAACACAGCAGAATATGAAGCATTAATTGTTGGTTTACATACTATTTTAGCCTTGGGAGTTCAAAATATTAAGATATTTGGTGATTCACAATTATTCATTAAGAAAATAAACATGACATATCAAGCAAATCATGAAAAATAATCAAAATACAAGGATTTCACAATGAATTTGTTAGAGAAGTTTGAATCGTTCACCATTGATAACATCTCACTAAAGGATAATCGACACGTGGATGCAATGGAAAGTACAACTTCTCTTATATCACCTCAGGATCCAAAGGATTTCATATTTATTGTCCATACAATTATGAACCCAAAATAGAATCCAAAGCCAAAGAAGTATTATCAAAAACTATGAAAAGATCTAGTGAATGGTATACACCGATATTTACTTATTTAAAAGAAGGTACGTTTCCTGAGCCAACAACTAAGAATACTCAAGATCGTCTTCGTAAACTCGCATCTAAATATATAATTCTTGCTGAAATTTTATACTGAAGATCCTTTAATGGTCTCTTCCTTAGATGCCTTAAGGAATCTGAAATCCCCATAACACTTGAAGAAGCTCATGCAGGTGCTTGTGGAGATCATTTTGGAGGAAAATCATTAGTTCAAAAACTCATCTGCATAGGATATTATTGAATACATATGGAAAAAGATTGCTTCGAATATGTTAAGAGATGTCACAAATGTCAGGAACATAGCAATTTTATTCATACTCCTACTTTTGAGCTTTGGGCCTAGATTCTTATTTAGCTATTCTCAGTATGGGGACTGGATCTTATTGGAAAAATATCACCTCCTTCTTCATTTGGGCACACTTTTATAATAACAACAACATATTATTTCACAAAATGGGTAGAAGCTATTCCCCTTTGTTCCACAACTACTGATGTGATATGTCATTTCATATTGGAACACATTATTGCTCGCTTTGGACTTCCTTCCGCATTGGCTTTAGAAAATGGGACACCATTTAAGAATAATGACCTGAAGAAATTATTGGAAACATTTAACATCCAACATCATTTTTTGACACCTTACTACTCGCAATCTAATGGTCAAGCCGAATCAACTAATAAGACTCTTGAACAAATCCTAAGGAATACAGTAAACAAACACAATAAGGATTGGCATACATAGTTGACATATGCATTATGGGCTTATTTCACTAGTATAAAAAAATCCATTGGGACTACTCCTTATAACCTTGTCTATGGTATCAAGGCCATAATGCCCTTAGAGTTATAGATTCCTTCATTAAGGATTGCTCTCCAAGGACTTATTGATGACAATACTTATAGATAACAATAATTGCATCAGCTAGAGATGCTTGATGAATAGCACATTAACACTCTTGAACATCTCCAAGTATATGCTAGAAAATTATAGCATGGTTACAATGACCATGCCATCCCTCGTGTATTCAACAAAGGTGACTTGGTGTTATTTGAAAATAAAAATAACATTAATGTCGACCCGACTGAGAAAAGGAAAATTCAGTCCTAATTGGTTAGGACCTTATATAATTAATGAAAGTTACGTGTTTGGAGCATATACGTTAATAGAAATGGATGGTACACCTCTTAAGGAACCTATAAATTCCACACACTTTTTTCGGTATTATGTCTAATCTTCTTGAATAGTGTGAATTATAAATCAGTGATGTTAGAGTTAGAAGATGACATTCTATGTGCTCTCACATTGCTTCGTTCTTGACAAACAATTATTTGTGTGTCTTGAATATTAAAGGAATTATTTAACTTAATTTTAGATAGTTACTTTAGGTCTCATACTATTCAAGATAATCTTGTATGTTGTGTTAGATTAGATACTTATATGCATTTAATATTCTATAATTAGATCATAGGTGCATTTAATTTAGCATAACATACTTAATCACAATGTTGCATCTAAGAGAAACTAGAATAACTTTTAATTAAATCACATAAAACATGTTAAATCATGGGGAAATTTATTAAATAGCCTTACAAATATTATTTGATCAATCACATTTCCATTTAACATTAAACACATAAACATAAATAACCAAACATCAAATGATCATATATATATATATATTGAGGTACATGTCATCAATATATACAATTCTAATGTGGTATGTGACTACGGATCCCTCAGGATCTGGTGATCGCATTTGTCTAGAGGTATTCTGTCGAGAGATAGTGGTATGCGATTGTGAGCACGAGCTAACAAGTGCATCCAAGGCATACTGTAGACCATGTGCTTGTCCAATAGCCTCTTGGAAATCCTCTACTAGACAATCTCTTTGCTGGTAGTTTGGCTACCTCTAACTAGAGTCTCTCAACCTTAGCTAGGGCTCAAGATGACTGAACCTCCTCATAGGCAGCCTTGTATCGGTAGGTGTGCCTCCTAAAAGTCTCATATGCTACCCACAGTCTGACGTACGGCTCAAACAGATTTGGATCCTGCTCCACGATGGGTGGGGGCACATTGTCTGTATTAGCAACATCCTCATAGGCTGACGGAGGCACTATCTTTGTAGCAACCTGGTGATAGAGATCATGTAGGTCTCTCACAGCTCCTGCAAGATAGAAATCATAAATATAATCAGTACACATCATGATATATATGGACATAAAATTAAAACATAAAGCACAAACCTAAGTATAAAGCATAACAATAAATAAAATATCATCACCTAGCTCTCTGTCTCGTTGTGTAAAGACAACTTCGTCCTGTGTAGGAGGCATGGAGGATATTCTAGCCTCTCCATGACTATAAATGTTGGTGCATGCTACAACTGATGACAGTAATCTAACCACCCGAGTGGAAGATGGATCTCTCCACTCGTGGTTGGATCCTCATCTATTGTATCATCACCCTCACTCATCAGCTACTCCTCCTCCTCCTCATCCTCATCTTGTCCATCATAATCAAGATCTACAGCCTTGTCATAATCCTCATCTATCACATCTACAAATAAGTCTGCATCCTTGACCCCCTATCTCCTCAACTCTATCCTCCTCCTCATCTCTCTGATTTGGGAGTGGCCTTGCATCACCTATCAACTCATCCATCAGGAATACATGAGTTGGTTGTTCTTCTGCCTATCACTACTCATACTCATATGTGGTACCGACGTCATCAACATCAAAGATCAAGGGCATATCATGATCCTCGTAATTGGAGTCACTATAGACATCATCAACAGTGAATTGTCTAATGTCGTCAAGCCTCCAAGTACTTCGTACTAATCACCTAAGAAAGGGTCATACCACCGGTGGTACCTGTACCTGTCCAAATTGTCACATGACACGATCATAGTAGAATGTTCATACTACGTAATCATGTCTACCTATCATAAATCTATCCATCTGTAATCTCCTTAGCCGACAAGTCTCATCTGGCCACTACGGTATAAGTTGGTATGGTCTCTAAATGATCTCCTCCTTGTCTAGTTGGTTGAATCTGACTCTCCAAAAATGCAAATCCTCATACTACCATAACTGCCTCAAAGGGTAGCTAAATGCATGAGGGTACCCTAGGGCTAATATACATAGAAACCCTGTCAGCCTAGTGCATGTGATATTCTCCAGCCACCACACCTGTAGTAGCATACAGTGCACCATACTATCAACCTCATGGTATGAAAACTGCCCTAGATCATAGTATATGTGTGCAAGGATGTTATTCCCCTGGGCGTATATGGTCCTCTACTTTTCCATCCACTATATCATGTGTACTATTCCTTCCTCTAGATGTACTCCTCGGCCATCAGGGACGAGTACTAATGCCACTATAAACATCATAATCCATGCCATAAGTGGAGCTCGTGAATATAGTAGCCATGATAGCTCAATTGGTGGCCCCGCGATATCATCCAGAATTGGACCTCCAAGACAATACTGTATATCACGTTTCATCTCACAAAATGATTGATCCCCTAGAAAATGAACTCTCTCACACCGAATCAAAACTTGGATAATGTGATGTACATCCTCTAAAGTGATTGTCATCTCGCCTATTGGGAGATGAAACATACATGTATCTACATCCCACCTCTTTGTCATGGCCATCAACATAGCATCATGGTACCTCATGGGGGGTACGAGGTATGCCCAATACAATCTAGTAGTTTGTAATACATGTGTCTCCTCCTCTGATAAAGTCAGGGCTACGTCTCAGAGGTGATAGAAGTGTGTGCCACTAAGACGTTGCCATGACCGAGGTGAAATCTAACAAAAAAGAAAAAATATGTCCTATATGCATTCTACAATCTTAAATCTATACATCAATAATCAAAAAGTGTACTAAAGTTGTTCTAGTGTGCTTTTCTAAGGGTCCTATACACTTTAGTTCCCTCTTGGGACACTTTGCGAAGAAATGAGACACTTTGTGAAAAAGTGGGACACTTCGCAACAAAAGGGGACACTTTGCAAAAAAATGGATGCTTTACGAACTTTTCTTTCAGGGTCCTAAATCTATCTAGAAATGCATAGAAACATAAAATAAATGCATAAGCACAAAGCTAAGATAGAAAAATCAACTCACTTAATACTGTCGCTCGTCGTGAGCTACCTCCTCCCATAGGACATCCAGTCTTGAAGGCATGTACTCTCGTCGGATCAGCATCTTCAGTCACTCTCCACTAAGGTCAAGCTATAAGAAGGTAAAAGACAAAATATTTAGAAATTACTTCACTTTTTATTCTTATATATGCTAAAAATTAGGTTTTTTACTATATTAGGGTTAAAAGTTACCTTTTTCACTCAAACTTGCATACCGAGAGTTAGAGAACTCTATTTTTTACGTCGTTTGTTGCATTGGAAATACCTATGATACGACTTACCTTATTCAATGTGGTTAGACTACTACCTTAATTCCACCTTTGTAAAGCAATTAGAATCAAGGGGGCATACATCTACCCTCGAATTTGATTTCTAGAAGAAGTTAGATAATAGGATTTTTGGACAACTAATGAATTTGTGTTGCAGGATGCAATTCCTAATATTGTGGTTTTGTAGATAGCTACAGTGGGGGCTTCATTCTCCTATGTTGTGAATGAACTTATATGAGTATCCTTTTATGAAACATAATTTATTGTTTGGATTCCTTTAGCTTACATATGTGTGTAGAGTCATATGGGCACTAAACTGGGGGTTGAATGTATTGTAGAAAATTGTATGCTCTTGAAAGTAGTGCAATTTCACACTTAATTTGGACCTATTTTAGCACCCTTGCATTAAATCCCCTTTAAGTCATCATTAATAGGCCCCTAAGACCCTTTATTTTGGATCTCAAGGCTTATTTCAACTAAAAACCTGACAAAATCCACAAAGGCATCAAAAATTTTAACCCACACCAAAAATCTAGGGTGGGACTCATATGCCACCTTGGGCATATGACTCCCGTAGGTGGGACCCATACACCAAAGGTGGAGTATGAGTCCCATTTGGGGATTTTTTAGGGTTTGAGCAAGAAATTCAAATTTTTGGTTGATGTCGGCTTTTGAAATCTGAATAATGGTAAATTAGGTGTAAATTCCTATATAAGCAAGCTTCTAAGTCATTATTTCATCTAAGCAAGCATTTTTAGGAGCAATTTCAAGATCCAAGCCTTAAAAATTCTTCAAGCATTCTTTCACAAGAGCATTTAAGTTTCAAAAGCAAGTAGAGTTGAAGTCTTGGAGTAGCATTAAAGTGTTTTTGTAGGTCTTCAAGCTCACTTTAATATAAGATCTAGCAATTTCAAGGGTTGATTATAGTTGTCTATGGTGAATCATGATGGATTCTAGGTTGTGGAGATGCAACTAGCCATCAATCCAAGCCTAATGAATTGTTTTCTTAGTGATTCCATCCTCCATTATCACTCAACTTTTAGCCTAAGGAAGGTACATGCCTCATCATGACTTATTAGAGTGATTTGACATCTCTCAAGGTGAGTCAATGCATTCAAGATTCACTCATCTGCATCTCATACTTACACATTAGAATAGGGTTGCATTGCATTTCTGATTTCCTAATCTTAGACAAACTTAAGGTTAGGGTTTATGTTCACATTTGCATCCAAGTTTCATTATTTCCATCAAGGTTCAACTACCAAACTAGGGGTTTGATTGAGGCAAACTCCCATAAGCAAATCAAGTATATATTCTATTTTGTAGGTATTTCTATAGATTCAGATCCAAAAACCAATTTGGGAGAGAAGAGCAGGTATTGAAGTGTAGATCTAAACTTTGAATTCTTGAAAAAGTGGAACGCAACTGATATGCTAGAAGCGGCGTATGAGTCCCACTATAGGCATCTTTTTTAGAATTTTGCAGTTCCAGACACCCTCTTGCCAGATTTGAGTTTCTGCCCATAAACTCAAATCTGGGACCGATATGCCCAAACTAGTGTATGAGTCCCAATGTGCCAAAATTTTGTTGTTTTTAGTAGTTCAGAGCTTCATTTAGCCTTCTTCAAGTTTCCAAGTGCACACATTTCATCCTGCAGTTCTTTGTTCTATTTTACATGCTTTTCTAGGTCATTTAGTGAAAGATTACATCATATTAGGGTTAAGCATTAGATCTTACATTTCGTTTGTCTTTCAAAGCCCTAGCTTGGTGGTGAACCCCTCATTAGTTTATAATCATACCCTAGGACAAACCTATTTCAATATCTCTTTCTCCCTTGCATACTTTGGATTAAGATATCTAGGGTTTTCCTCAAATGAGAGAGTGTGAAGATTGTTATTCTATCTCCCAAGTATAGAAGCAACAAAATTTAACCTTTCACATTCCATTTCAAATAGGGTTAATTTCAATCATCATAGGTCAAATCTACATGTTAATTTCATTTAAAAATTTGCATTAGGTCATATTAGATCTGAAATCAAATCTGAAAGTTTTCATTGCATTCATTTAGGCATTTTTCATTTAGCCAAAAAGGTGGAAAGTGCATTGTTTTGTTGCAAAAAGACATTAAGGTCTTCATTTTCATATTTTCCAAATTAGACCATTATGTGCTTCACTTCGTTCACATATGCATTTTGATCATTTTTGTAGCACCTTATTAGAATAATTGGGACTATAATTCTTGGTATGGTTGACATGGGTACACACCTGGTGGAAATTGGTCCTCACTAGCCCTTGTGTGTTTCTGATATTGCTACTCTTTTTAGAAGGCTCACCTAGTGGATATTAGACTTCACTAGCCCATGGTTCCTTTGGTTCATGATTCACCTACCAAATATTGAACTTTGTTAGCATGTGAGTCATGAACACCTTGGGTATGGATCCTAGTAAGATTTTTGTGGAGCTTCCTAGTCTGAGATTCTCTTACCCTCATTTTTTGCATTTGCATTATGTTTGCATTGTGTTGTATTTTTATCATGTATATTTTGTGTTGTCATGTTGCATTTCATACATGTGTTCTCATTTGTCCTTATGTTAGTTTGTCATGGGATCTTGAATTTTGGGGGCTTGTGCACTTCCCCTAGATTCATTGTCTTCATATCTATTTGATATCTAGACAATTGAATGCCTCTTGACATATTATTACTTTAGTGTGAGTTTGAGTGTAAGTTCGTACTCTCACTAAAGTCGGGGATAAATGTAGCATCATAAATTGTCACCCTTGACCATTTCACAATAATTTTTTCTCCCTCCTATGTGCTTGGACCTAATCATGCACCTAATTTCCTAAATTATGCATTCCATGGTCCATTTTATCATTTATCAAAAAATAAAATATGCAAGATCAAAGAAGGCATTTAATATTTTTTCCCTAACACTTTAAATCCCAAAAAAGTGGGTCTGGACAAGGACACACTTATTTAAATATGTTGATGTTGGCAATTTATTATTTGAAATTCAAATCCTAATTGTTAGCCATCTAGATTTAATTTTCAGGAAATTAGATTAATTGCATATAAATACTATAGACACCTGAAATTGTCTTGACTAACAAACAACACTAACTTTCACCCTTCTTCCCTAAATGATTAAATAATACATTATTATTTAATTATTATCAAATTTTATATTCACTATTAATTAAGTGATTTAATGTTATTTAATTAATTCATCCTCAATCATCATTTACATCATTATCACTTAATATCATTGCATTTCACATCATTTACATTAAAAACCCTAATTTCCTATATTAATTGAATAATACTACATTATTTAATTAATTCACTTTTTCATCACTTTTTACTAATTAAATAAATTTCATTTATTTAATGAAGTCTTAATCTAACTTTATTCCTCTTGATTAATTAAATAACATCAATTATTTAATTATGTCACTAATTTACCATATTCCCCTAAATCAATTAAATTATTAAAACATAATAGTTTAATTAAATCACTTTCCTCTAAAAATGAATAATTGAATAAATTATTCAAAATAACATCCAAAAGGTCAAATAAAATAAATACAACTTTGATTGCAAAATTCAAACTTGATTTGCACATTCAACTCCAAAAGATTAATTAATTATCCTCACCCACCTTCATGATTGAGTAAATTATGATCCCCTGATTGCTCACTCTATTTTCTAGCTGATTCATTTATTTCAATCCCACTGAAGGCTCAACATGATTTATTCAATTCCACTGAACACTCAAATTGATTTCTCCAATTACACTGATTACATAATCAAAATGCACTGATTATTCTCATGTAAATCCTCTCAACATCTTGCAACCGTTGATCAGGATATTCTACTACACAATCTTGAGCATTCATTTCAAAACACAAATTATATATAACAACCATCTTCTTCCTAAAAAATGATCAAAGAATCAATACCATTTGCACGATGAAATAATGCATAAATCTTAATCAACCTTTTGACAAAGCTTTACACACATCTTCAATCAACACACACATGTTCTTGAAGCTTTTGCACGCACAAATGGAGGCTTCACATTGGTACGAACAATCCCACATCTTTGTGAACAAACTTCAACATGGGATGGTAACACTACTTTTGTGAATTCATTTATGCTTTTCTCTTTTGATTTTGTTTCTTGAATTCATTTCTTCGTAGTTTCATTTCATGAGTAATGGGCATGAATTATCTTTTTGTTTCAATTAGATTAATTTCCATTCATTCATTTAGATCATTTGCATCTTCCTAATTTCCCCCTTACACATTTTGGCATGCCTGATGGGACCACGGTCCTTAGCACTAACTATTTTATGAGTAAATTTTGAAGTTACAAGTCTCAGAAATGCAATTGAAAAGTTTTCACGCAAAAGCTATAGAAAAATCACGTGGTTGATTTCACGTTGTTGCCACACTTGACCTTTCTCTAGCCACTTTTGATGTTTCTAGCGCTTTTGCTGAAATGACAGGTGCGCACTTGAGTTTTTTAGCCGCTTCTGCTTAACAAACAGAAGTTGCTTTTTATTTTTTTAGCTGCACTTGCTTTCTGACAGGGTCGCTTCTGCTCAAATTTTTTGCTTTTTCCCTGTCAAAAAAATTTATTTGAAAGTTGCAAGTTGGTTTTCAATTTCTAACACTAGCAGTTGTCCGATTTGAATGTTTGACAGGTGATAACGTTCTTTATGCAATATTTATAGGAGCATGGCATGAGTTTGTACCCAAGAACAAACTAACAAGTTTATTATAGGGAAGGAAAATGATCCGAGATTTAAATTTTTTAAAGGCTTTCATAGTTAAGAAAAAATTAAATTTGGTGCATAAAAAGAACCCCAAAAATCCTCATGCTTTCAATTTAGTGCTTAAAAAGAACTTTCATAAGCTTTCTAGCTTAAGAAATTTTAATTTGGTGCTATAAAATGAACCCCACAAACCAAAAACTTTTCAATTTATTGCTTAAAAAGAACTTTCATAAGCTTTCTAACTTAGGGAAATCTCAATTTAGTGCTTAAAAAGAATTTTCATAAGCTTTCTAGCTTAGGAAAATCTTAATTTGGTGCTTAAAACGATTTTTTCAAAGATTTCTAGCTTAGCAAATGCTCTCAATTGGTGCTTAAAACGAACCCCACAAATCCACATGCTTTTATTTTGGCTCTCTAAAAAGGATTCTTCAAAGCTTTCTAGATTAGAACAAAAAAAATTCCTTTTGGTGCTCTAAAAATTATTTGCTTTCGACCAAAACACTTTTCATATGTTGACAAAACACATGATTTCATTGTGTTGACCAAATAAGACAAGGCTTTAGAAACACTTCAATTGGTGATTAAAATTGGACAAATTCTTTTTGATTGTGCATGTTGCTATCTCTTTTTTTGAAATCCAGAATACTTCACTTTGGTGCACATAAAAAGAACAAATTGTTATCTTGTACACACTTTATTTCATTTTATTTTATCTTACATTTTTATTTTTTTAAAATTTTGGAGGCTTAAAAAAAACATTGCAATGAAGTGTATACTGTGTATTTCATGTTTGGAAAAGTAAGTTTCTATCCTCTCCCCTTGCGCCTCGTGGAAATCTTGGGTGACAAAAAGCATCTTGAGTTTCACACATTGGTTTACATTTCAAAGCATACCTTTAGAGGGCCTACCTCCTAACTTGTGAGAGGGAACAACCCAAGCAATACTTTTGTTTTGGTCCACTATATAAATAATTTTGGGTGTGATGAAATTCATCAACCACATGGTGCAGATGTTTTATACCAACAAAAGTATCCCCTAGTATCCATGAGATACATAAAAAAAAAGGCAAGGGTTGGGAAGCCTCTTAATTGAGTGAATCACCGCATGTATAGACACCAGAAAAAAATTCCAAAACATGACTAAGAACCAATGTTGTAGAAACCACCCCTTTTCAACCAAAAACATTCTTTGAAGTGGTGCATCAAAACTTTGATTCTAAGAAGTTACTTACCAAGTCCAACTTATGGTTGAGCTTAAAACACTCTTCATTTGTTGCATGTAAAATCATCCCTTCAAGGCATGAGGTAAGCCCACCTAAAAGGAAGTGTTTATCCCTAGGGTGTAATTGTCTTCACGAAATTTCCAAATCTATTCGGTTACTTTAAAACATCAAACTTTGTGCTTGAATTAAAATGAACACATCAAAATATACATTTAACATGGTTTTCAAACTTCAAACCCTTTTGACTTAATGTGAATCCTTTAAAAAGAGCCCTATATTTGCACTCCTTAAAGATATCTTAAAACAATATCCCTAAAGGTTTATGAATATTTAGGCTCACATTTCAAGTTGCATTAAGGACAAAGTAAACATTGGAAAATACCACTTTAGCATTTCGACTTCCATGAACATATTTTGTGAAAAGAAATGTGCTTAAATTTGTAGACATTTTAGGGTCAAATAGTTATGATTGTTGTGTTGTGTTATTAATTGTCAAAATCTCAAAAACAGATCGAACAAAGACATAAAATCTGCAAAATTATCCAAAGCTATTGCCAAACACAGAAATTGGAAAATAAATCTGCATAGAATATTGCTATTGTTGATGCTTTTTCCACACTTGACAAAAAACTAACTGCACTTGCCAAAATCCTGGTGCTTTTGCTCTCTATCTTATAACAGTTACTAATGAAAATTTAGTGCTTTTGAGAAAACTGAACACACTTTCTCTAAAACTACCGCAATTTCTATTAGTCTTGTTGCAGTTGACATATTTTTTGGCTATAGTTGACTTTATACTGGCCACTTTTGACCAAAAATTTTAGTTCTACACTCATTGTTCATCAGATAGAAAACTTGAAATAGAATCTGCACTTGAAAATTCCTACCACATTTTCTTTTTTGATTCTGCTGCACTTGACCATAATCTGGCCGCTTCTAACAAAAATTGGCACTTTTGCTACAAAACTTGTTGCTTTTTGCTCTGTTTCTTGTGAAAATCAAAAAGTCACTCCAAAACTAATTATATATCCTTTGAAGAATGAAACAAATAGACTCCCAAAAACAAATCATAAATTTACATCAGTCCATCATCCATTTACAAAAATCCATCAACCTCATCCTACTTTTAGAAATTCAAAATCAAAACAAACAAACTTGGGTCATTCCTTCACTCATACTTCTAAGATATCAACATTTTATTGAACCTCAAGGCTAGTTCAAGTAAATTTCCCACAACATATCCTCTTGAAAAAGAAGTGAAATATCGATCCAAAACTTTCAAAACATTTTGAGTTCTAGAAATAGCGTCATCCCAAAACATCACTCAAACCTTAGGGTCTTGAGAATCACAAAAACCATATCAAAAAACACACACTTTCATCATTCCACTTTATGACCATTTGGCATCCAATTACTCCAATTCAACAACCTAACCTTACAACACCCATCATTCAACCAAACTTTGAACAAATTGAGGGTGAACAAACATATATAATCAGTAGTTTGAGGAGCTTCATATTTGAAACAAAAGAAACACCAACTCAGTGGAGAAATGTAGCAAATATCCTAGAAAAACAAGATCGAAGAGCCAATATTATGGCAGGAAGGCCCGTATTACCACCTCTCATGTGGAAATAGACACCATCCTTCAAAATAGAAAATCCAAAAAAACCAAACACATTTTTATTTCCTTAAAACAAAACATCCCAAAAACAAATCATTCCTTTTTATTCCATAGTTAGAGGTCACCAAGTTTTCACAAAATCTTGACGCTTGTTTATGATAACCACGTGTTCACAACATAGAAAAAACATGGAAGCAAACAAAAGAAACACTAGTATTCCCACAACAAACACCACAAACAATGGAAGTGACCCATGGGGCTAAAGGCCAAATGACCTTGAAACCCCTCAAAAGAGACCCACATTCAAGGAAACAACAAGCCAACCATTTAGTGAGGAGGAGATAAACCACAAACTGTAGGAGTTTAGGTGAACTCCTCAAACACCCCAGAATCACCTGGAAGAAAAAATAACTTCCACAAGAAAGAAATGGCAGAAATATCATGCTATCATTAAGATGCAAGAATGCCAAATTGAATATGAGATTATTACAAATGTACAAAATGCCTTGAATATATAGGCATGAGTGAAAACCTAAAATGCATAAGATGTTTCCAAGTGTTAAAATCACACTACACGTGACAACATGTGAACCCTATCTAGGAAATGATAAAAAGATAGAGATAAGTTTTAGAAGGAATCTTATCTCTTGCAAACAAGGAAGGGGAAATTACCCCATTATTAAATGATTTATCTAATTATGCAACCTAGGAATTAAAATATTACCTAAGTAAACTTATGCAAAGTGTAATTAAATAATTAATTACACCAACACCCCCCCATAAGTGAAACTTAGGGAGAAGCAAATTATTATGCAAAGATGAGTCTCGACAACAAGGCCTGATTAGGTACTTATTTACAAATGCAATGAAAGAGAAAGAGGAGAAAACCCAATGGGAAAACCCCCCCTCAATGAGATGACTTGCTGCAAAGAAGCACTAGAAGAACTGATGGAGTAACACTGGAATCCTTAATTCGACAAGCCAGGAAAGATACCTTTGTTTGTAAGAAACCATAGTGGAATCATAATAATGCAACAACAGACCCAATGCCAAGGAACACTGGAAAAATCACATACTAGATCAACCCTAGAATCTATGAAGCAATAGGGGATGAAAAAGATGCCCCACATAAGAGGGAATGATATGATGATAGAATCTAGAAGTCGTGTATTTCGATGACAATGCCAAACTATGACTAAAACTGCTCCATGGGAACAAGTACCATAAATATTATGGAACATTAACCATAAAATGAATGGCCCTCAAACTAAGATGGATGTGACCCAATGCGGATCAATGACCATAGGCTCTCAATCTGTAGTGTGAACCAATGCAAACCAAAATGTGTCCAACTATGAGCAAGATGAGGCCAAAAGAAACAACAGAATCCAGATACAACTCATGCGAGTTGTCATCAATATGAAGATGAAATCAAAGTGCATGCAATGCAACTACACTCTAATCAATTTATTATGCAAGAAGCCCCCCGATGAAACTTTATATCAGTTCATTTATTACAATACCCCATGATTGTAAAAGGAGAACATGCATAAACTAAAAAGAAAATGCAAACCTAGTGCATGAAAACAAAAATGAGTGCATGCACAAACCAATGTTCACATATGCCTCCATGATGAAAATTAACCTCAAATTTGTGTAGATGACAAAATCTGAAAAAATTGTCTACACCACTACAAAGTGCTCGAAACTAGCTTTCTGTCAATATCTCGTTTGCAAAAATCCAACACCATGGCCAAAAGTTATGAATTTTTTTTAAAAGCTGAATTTAGCATGCAAGAAATGGGTTTTCTAGCAAAATAAATTTACTTCTGATTTGATTTCTAAAAAATATGTTCGTAATGAGTAGACAAAAACAAAAACCCAAAAATATTTTGAAGCTAAAAGCAAAACCCATAAATCATTTTTTGATTCGGAAAGTAGAAAATGAAAAAATATTTTTTTTAACCTTCAACCAGGAGAAAAATGACATGTGCCACTTTTTGTACAGCTATTTTCTTCAAATTTGTGCAAGATATCAAAAATTAAAAGATACCCAGTTCATATTTCGACCCTGGCTACAAAACCCAGAAATCATTTTTCCTGCAACTGAGTGGAAGCTGGATTTTTGAAGCAAAAAATGAAAAATGACTTTAATAAAAAGGCTACTTGCATCCAACAAAACTTTCATGCCAAGATTGATTCCTCATGTCTGGGAAGAAGTCTGCAGCACCGAAGCTTTGATACCATGTAGGAGTTTAGGTGAACTCCTCAAACACCCCAGAATCACCTGCAAGACAAAATAACTTCCACAAGAGAGAAATAGCAGAAATATCATGCTATCATTAAAATGCAAGAATGCCAAATTGAATATGAGATGATTACAAATGTACAAAATGTCTTGAATATATAGGCATGAGTGAAAACCTGAAATGCGTAAGATGTTGTCAAGTGTTAAAATCACACTACATGTGACAACATGTGAACCCTATTTAGGAAATGATAAAAAGATAGAGATAAGTTCTAGAAGGACAACTCATCTTCTAAAAGGAATCTTATCTCCTACAAACAAGGGGGAATTACCCCATTATTAAATGATTTATCTAATTATGCAACCTAGGACTTAAAATATTACCTAAGTAAACTTATGCAAAGTGTAATTAAATAATTAATTACACTAACACAAACAACATGAGCTAATGAAGAGGTGGATAGTGATGAAGAACTCTTTCAACATTCTAACAACCCCAAGGTCCTTAAACTGATGGACAAATTGCTAAAAAGAACCCAAATTCTTACTTCTTCAAATTATCACAAAGTGGTGCTAAATTGCCAACATGCTGTAATGTAGAAGCTCTTAAAGATCCTAGTTGTATTCCCTTA